>SJYO01040405.1:44915790-45179146 GCA_006410555.1 Capra ibex | reverse complement strand
ATATATATATATATATATATATATATATATATATATATATATATATGTGTGTGTGTGTGTGTGTGTAGGTCAATACCAAATAGTGTTTTATAAGTTATCTCAAGGGACACGACATGTCATACTGAAACAACAAAAAGGTAAGATATATATTATCAAACGTTGATAATTAGAGTTTGTGGGTTAAGTAGGGTGGGAGTATTAAAAACGTATAAATCATTGTTTTTACGGTCGTAAATGAACAGAAGACTTGCGATCACTCCGATTCTCAAAATGTATCCAATTAAATTCATACCCAATGATGTAAAAAAGTTCTCAACGTATTTAAGTTTAACATAGTTAATCTGTGACTCCGTTTCTTATAAACACCTAGTAGGGTAAAATTTATAGATCGTAAATATGGTTTTACGCTATGTCTTTTCCTTCCGATTAACCTATGTCCTGGACTTTTACATCCTCGGGAAACCAGACTAACAAAGTTAGATAACATAGTAGAGTGACACATAATTTAATTCTGGTTCCTCTGAAAATTACCTGTAGTAAGACCGGGTCCGATGACGACTGTAAACTTGTTGTGTAGTGTAAGACTTAGGGATCTTAAACAGGTCAAGGGAGACGAAGGAGAGTGACGAGGAGAAAAGGTTGACGATCTCTGGAGTACAGACGACTGTACAGGTAAAAGGAGAGAGAATAGAGACGTGACCTAAATAATCAAAGGATGAATAAAATTTGAGATATTAGAAGGAACTACCGAGTCAACCACTTCTCAGACAAACATTGCACCCTCTGGGTCCAAGTCAGGAACCCACCCCTTCTAGGGGACATCTTCCTTTACTGTTGGGTGAGGTCATAAAAACGGACCTCTTGAGGTACCTGTCTCCTCTTAACACCCGACGTCAGACACCTCAGTGTTTCTCAGTCTGTGCTGACTCACTGAAAGTGAAATTTGAGGTATTAAGAAAGACACTGAGGTTGAGAAAGGGTTCAGGAATTTAGGTCATTCGGGAACAGGAGAATCGGAGGATACTGTGAGGTGGAATATAAGTGAGACATTCCGGACGGACCCGTTTAGTAAATCGATTGTACCGTCACTTCCTTAAAGTCTTTGTACATTTAAGCTAGGTTATTTTTCCTTATTAATTGTTATAATCGAATCAGGAGGAGTACCGGACGTTCGAAAGGTACACAAGTGAGAGTAAAAAATTTTGAAGGAAAGGTCTATAAGGGGTGACAGAAGTTCTGGGTATGTACTTGAGGAGATTATGAGAGTCGTCTCCTGGTGTAATAAATTGTCCTTCTCTTTCAGTGATTTACATTTGAAGAAGTTTAGAAACAGGAGTAAGGTCAAGGTGGTTATAGACGAAGAAGTAGGTTTACATACGAAAATGATGGTTTCCTGCCAGACGATAACACGTCATTATGGTATACAGTTCAGTCATTATTGGTACTAGACGATTACTTAGTACCAGTTGTTAAGTAGAAAATAGAACGTATAGTACTAAAGAATGAGTAATTTTCAGAGGGGGGAAGTTAAAAAGACATAATTTTTATTATTTTAAGTCAGACCATGAAAGATACATTGAAGTTCACGTAAGGGATTAAACATCGATTTGAAGGATTTTTCAATCATCCAATAGAACATATTACGAAAGGAATAAAAAGTTAGTGAAGTGTGTAGAGTGCTACGGGTCCGTAAGTAAAGTTTCAGAATTCAAACAGAATGAAAGTGACTCTATGTCTTAAATGATTATTTGTAAAGATTAAAACTTAATACGGAGGAGAACCAGAGGTCTCGATTGTTACCGCAATTAAATAGAGTAATAAAGGTTTATTACCTCAAATAAAATAGAAAGGAATTATAGATTTGTGAGGACAAGAAAAAAGAGTATATGAAAGACGAAGGAAAATAAGTGGTAATTTTTCAAGTCAAGAGAAGTCCAAAGGGGAACAGGGAAAAGTCAAAATTAAGAGTCGTAAAGGAGTCCAATAAGACTAAGTGTGTGTAATGAAGTGTACGGTGATATGTAGTCTTCTTACCGATTTAGTTGTGAAAGTGGTACTTTACAAGAGAACTCGAAACTATATATATCGACCAAAGGGTAATGTGTCAAACTATTTATCCCCATTGAGGATGCGTATTTAATAAGCCATACCTTATGTACTTTTGACTTGAGTATAGGAAGAATGTCAGGGATGAAACCTTTTGTTTGCTGGGAAAGGGAAGGATGTAAGGTGTAAGTCGGGTATTGTAATTGATGATAAAACAGTTATTACGTCTTTAGTCCCGAGTATGAACTAAAAAGGAAACAGAGGTGAAGGAGTATAGGTTAGTCGATTAGGTTAAACGAGTCATTGAATTGAACATAAAAAGAGGATGATAATTTGTCCCGTCTTTAAAATACCTGGATTGTCTCCGTCTTCTATAATTCTTCTCCACCGTTCTTATGTGTCTTCTTGATATGTTTTTTCTCGAAGTGCTGGGTCTATTAGTGCTGATACACTAGTGAGTGGATCTCGGTCTGTAGGACTTTACACTTCAGTTGACCCGGAATCTTTCGTAGTGATACTTGTTTCGATCACCTCCACTACCTTAAGGTCAACTTGATAAAGTTTAGGACTTTCTACTACGACACTTTTTCGACGTGAGTTATACGGTCGTTCAAACCTTTTAAGTCGTCACCGGTGTCCTGACCTTTTCCAGGCAAAAGTAAGATTAGGGTTTTTTACCGTTACGGTTTCTTACCAGTTTGATGGTGTGTTAACGTGAATAGGGTGTACGATCATTTCATTACGAGTTTTAAGAGGTTCGGTCCGATTTTGTTATGTACTTGTCACTTGAAGGTCTACAAGCTCGACCAAATTCTTTTCCGCCTCCTTTATCTCTTGTTTAACGGTTTTAGGTGAGATAGTAGTTCTTTCGTTCTCTTAAGTTCTTTTTGTTGTAGATAAAGACGAAATAACTGATAGGGTTTCTGAAACTGACACACCAAGTGTTATTTGACACCTTTTAAGAGTTTCTCTACCCTTATGGTCTGGTGGACTGGACGGAGAACTCTTTGGATATACGTCCAGTCCTTCGTTACCAATCTTGATCTGTACCTTGTTGTCTGACCGAAGTTTATCCTTTTCCTCATACAGTTCCGACGTATAACAGTGGGACGAATAAATTGAAGATACGTCTCATGTAGTACTCTTTGTGGTCCGACCTTCTTCGTGTTCGACCTTAGTTCTAACGGCCCTCTTTGTAGTTATTGGAGTCTAAACGTCTACTGTGGTGGAAATACTGTCTTTCACCTTTCCTTGACTTTTCTGAGAACTACTTTCACTTTTTCCTCTCGCTTTTTCAACCGAATTTCGAGTTGTAAATCTTTTGTTTCTAGTACCGTAGACCAGGGTAGTGAAGTACCCTTTATCCACCCCTTTGTCACCTTTGTCACCGACTGAAATAAAAAGACCAGAGGCTTTAGTGACGTATACCACTAACGTCGGTACTTTAATTTTCTGTGAATGAGGAACCTTCCTTTCAATACTGGTTGGATCTATCGTATAAGTTTTAGTCTCTGTAATGAAACGCTTGTTTTCAGGCAGATCAGTTCCGATACCAAAAAGGTTATCAGTACATACCTACACTCATAACCTGACACTTCTTTCGACTCGTGGCTTCTTAACTACGAAAACTTGACACCACAACCTCTTCTGAGAACTCTCAGGGAACCTGACGTTCCTCTAGGTTGGTCAGGTAAGACTTCCTCTAGTCGGGACCTACAAGTAACCGTCCTGACTACGACTTCAACTTTGAGGTTATGAAACAGGTGGAGTAGACTTCTCAACTGAGCAACCTTTTCTGGCACTACGACCCTCCCTAACCCGTGTCCTCCTCTTCCCCTGTTGTCTCCTACTCTACCGACCTACCGTAGTGGTTGAACTACCTGTACTCAAGCCCACTTGAGTACCTTAACCACTACCTATCCCTCCGGACCACACGGCTCTAAGAACCCCAACGTTTCTCAGCTTGTGCTGACTCAATGACTTGACTTGACTTGACTTGACTAATTAGATTTATAGAGTCTAATCAATCAGTAGAAACATAAAAGTTCTGGACCTTATGAAGGAATTTTAGATAAGGACAAAGATCAGTTTGTTAAGAGAGGGTATCGTTCTTATAACGAAAATGATTTCTCTTTTATACTAATATAAAATGACAACTAAATCTTTCTTAAGAGGGAATGAAATTTCTATTTTCAGTAAACAAAGTAATACTACAAAATTACAGTTAATTGGTCATACTTAAGTAGAAATACATATTAAGTTTTATCATAGAATGAGAAGTAGTATTTTACAGGGTGAAAGAAGAGTACACTTTATAAACAGGAAATTTAGACAATATTTATTTGGTTGTAAAGACAGGAAACTATATATTGTACGATAAGAAGAACGATTCCTATAATAACGGTAATTGACAAGTTAACGAATACTAAAATGGGTGGAAATCTCACCCGAAAGGACCAGGGAGTCTATCATTTCTTAAACGGACGTTACGTCCTCTGGACGCAAGTTCGGGCCTCAACTCTTCTAGGGGATCTTTCCCTTACCGATAGGTGAGGTCATAAGAAAGGACCTCTTAAGGTAACTGTCTCTTCGGATCGTCCGACGTCAGGTATCCTACTGTTTCTCGGTCTGTACTGACCTACTGATTTTGACAGTGACAGTGACGGAGAAGTCTCTTCCGAAGGGACTGCTCAGGTTCGGTCTACAAAGGACCGAGAGAGATATGGGAGATAGTACCGTAAAGTAAAAGAAATACCCTATGAAGCAAAATGATAGAAAATAAGGGTCTTCTGACACTTGACAAATGTCTGGCCCGAGTACAGAATAAGTAGAAACTTACGGAGTACGTATCATGTCCCCGAGTTAATAACATTCGTAAGTGCATAACTTATTTACTTATTTATATGGAAAACTAGATTTCATCTAATGAGAAAAGAACACTGTCCTTAAGAGTATAGACGATCAGTTACTTCATAGCTGTTCTAGTCAAAAACTAAAATCCAAGAAGATAAGTCCTAAGGTTTGTCGAGTGGAAAGACTGTGTAATTAAAAAGTTTCTATAAACGTTATAACGTACTGAAAGAAAATGTAAGTAAAAGTGGAAAGACATTAAAACGGAATCTAAATAACTCAAGGAAGAGAAAGAGTGAAATTTTGACTATCAACACCTAAGACTAATCATACCAAGAGTCGACTACACGTAAAAAAAAAATTTAAAACTACTAGTAATATACGATCGATGGTCCTCATTTACTTTCTTGTCCTAAGAAAGTAAATGTCCTAAAAGTTTCTCCGAGAACTTAAATTCAGTCGAATGACATGAAAACGTATTGTTTAAGTGAGTTTGATGAGTACGATAAGTTCTATGTTGTAAAAATACAGGACATTCACCTACCAGTGAAGGTGACAGGAGAGGATGGACCCCTCGACTCTTTTCATTCAACTGTTACTAGAGTGGTACACGAGGTCAAACTCGTCAGTGAATTTAAATTTCAGTTAAGTCTAAGTATCAAGAAAAAAATCAACGAAATTTATCAGAGGAAAACTACTGAGCCAGAAAAGGTCCACTCACGAGTCTAAGGGACATGACAGACAAATAGAGGAAATACTGAAAGACTCACGAACCCTATCCCTTCACCCGAAGTCGTAAGACAGACGTCTCACTAAAATACCAGACCGAACCAAATACGACTAGATCAATGACTTAAATACTACTGAGTAAACGTTGAACAGGTTCGACACCCGTAATTTTGAAATGGGTGTCGGTACCACACACCTGAACCTTTAAACGTAGTTTCATTTTCATACGTGCGAGAGGTGGACAGATAAGATGGGGTCCGATAAAGGAAAATAAGTTGTGAGAGTCGAAAAACCACAAAGGAGTAACACCAAATAACCTTATAAACCTTACAGACGTACGGAGATGTCTTGAACGACTTGTTCATTACAAGATACTTTGGTAGTTAAACCGGTGTAAAGTGTCGTTTACTACAAGATATTATGGGCGTTGTATGACCTTCATCGAATCTCCACACCCTAGAGGGTTTGATATCGAAAGTCGGGTGTGTACGGTATGAGTAAGAACCTACAGACCAAATAACCTTAAAAGATTGTAAAAAAGAGAAGACTCTTAAGGTACCGTTTACTCTTTTTACCTCCTCTTTTTCGTGTCTCTGTCCGTGAAGACAGAGAACTGTATTGAAGTTAGGACACGGTACCTTTAGGAGACGAAAAAGGTAAAAGAGTGGACGAGTCTCTTCTGGAGGTAAGGTACTTGTGACGTCAAGACCAACGATAATACAGGTACCGTGTGATTTCTTGAATCTTTAAAGGAAATTTCTTACACGTTTCATTATCATAACAATACTAGTAATTTTTTATGAACTCTGTATACACATTTGTTTACGTAAAATCCACAACAGTTCATAAACAACTATGTCAGTCATATTTCCAGATTCAGTTTAACACATATCCTCGGACCTTATTTACTATTAGGGAGGTTTTAAATAGTCTGTGTAAAAGTTCAAGTCAAGTCAAGTCAGAGAGTCAACACAGACTTAGAAATACTAGGATACCTGGCGTCGTGTGGTCCGGAGGGACAGGTAGTGGTTGTGGTCCTCAATTGGGTTCGAGTACAGGTAACTCTGTCACTACGGTATGTTAGTAGAGCAGGAGAAAACAGGGAAAGAGGAGGACGGAAGTTAGAAAGGGTCGTAGTCCCAGAAAAGTTTACTCAGTGGAGAAACGTAGTCCACCGGATTCATAATCTCAAAGTCGAAGTTGTAGTCAGGATGGTCACTTGTGAGTCCTACTAGAGGAAATCCTACCTGACCAACTTAAAGAAACGACAGGTTACCTGAGAGTTCTCAGAAGAGGTTGTGGTGTCAAGTTTTCAAAGTTGAGAAGTCGTGAGTCGAAACAAATATCATGTTGAGAGTGTAGGTATGTACTGATTACCTTTCTGGTATCGAAACTGATCTACCTGGAAACAACCGTTTTATTACAGAGACAAAAACTTATGGACAGATCCAAACAGTATTGAAAATAAGGTTCCTCATTCACAGAAAATTTATAGTACCGACGTCAGTGGTAGACGTCACTAAAATCTCGGGAGGTTTTATTTCAGAGAGTGACAAAGGTAACAAAGGGGTAGATAAATGGTACTTCACTACCCTGGTCTACGGTACCAGAATGAAAAGACTTGCAACTCGAAATTCGGTTGGTAGAGTGAGGGAAGAAAGTGAAAATAATTCTACGAGAAATCAAGAAGTGAAAGACGGGATTCATTCCCACCACAGTAGACGTATTAGTTGTAATAACTATAAAGAGGGTCGTTAGAACTAAGGTCGAACACGAAGTAGGTGGGGTCGTAGAGACCTATACATGAGACCTATGTTCAATTTATTCGTCCCACTGTTATTCTGTATTATTCTGTATACAAAAAAGGACAAACTTTGATCAGACAACAAGGTACTGGTCAAGATTGACAACCAAGAACTGGACGTATGTCTAAATAGTTCTCCGTCCAGTCTACCAGACCATAACGGAAGAGAAAGTCTTAAAAGGTCAAACTCTACTAGGTGTGTCAGTTTCCGAGACCGTATCAGTTATTTCTTCTTTATCTGTAAAAAGACCTTGAGTACGAAAAAGTTACTAAGTCACCTACAACGACGATGTCGATTCAACGAAGTCAACACAGGCCGAGACACGTTGGGGTCTCGGCTGCCGGGTGGTCCGGGGGGAACAGGGACCCTAAGAGGTCAGTTCTTGTGACATCACCCAACGGTAAAGGAAGAGATGATCACCTATAATCGTTAAACTATAGACGAAGGAGACGGTAAAAATTTAGGTCGAACTTGTAGATGTTTAAGTACCAAGTACATAACGACTGTGAACGGAACCTCTTAAAAATAGAAATGATTACACACTCTACTCACGTTAACACGTATCAAACTAGTAAGAAACCGTAACGGAAAGAATTCCTAACCTTACTTTTGACTGGAAGAGGTCAGGACACCGATGACAACTCAAAAGGTTTAAACGACTGTATAACTCACGTCGTGAAAGTGTCGTAGTAGAAAATCCTAAACTTTATTGAATTGACCTTAAGGTAGCGGAGGTGATCGAAACAAGGATCACTACGAAGGATTCCGGGTGAACTGAAGTGTAAGGTCCTACAGACCGAGATCCACTCACTAGTGTGGTAGCACTAATAGATGCAGTACTTCTAGAAAAAATATATCAAGAAGATATATAAGAACGGTGGAGAAGAATTGTAGAAGACGAAGACAATCCAGGTATGGTAAAGACAGGAAATAACTCGGGTAGAAACGTACTTTAAAAGGGAACCGTAAAGAATAAAAGAACTCCTATAGAGGTCAGAAAGGGTAAGATAACAAAAGGAGATAAAGAAACGCGACTAGTGACTCCTTCGAAAACATACAGAGAAACGAAAAGAAACATAGAGACGTAAGTTTACCCATATAGAAAGGAAAAGAATAAACGAAAAGTGAAGAGAAGAAAAGTGTCGATAAACATTCCGGAGGAGTCTGTCGGTAAAACTAAAAAACGTAAAGAAAAAGAACCTCTAACAGAATTAGGGACAGAGGACATGTTACAGTGCTTGGAGACAGGTAGGTATCAAGTAGGTCGTCAGACAGTTTAGATCAGGGAATCTAGATAAAGAGTGAAGGTGACATATTAGTATTCCCTAAACTAAATCCAGTATGGACTTACCAAATCACCAAAAGGGGTGAAAGAAGTTAAATTCAGACTTAAACCGTTATTCCTTAAGTACTAGACTCGGTGTCAGTCGAGGACCAGAACGAAAACGACTGACATATCTCGAAGAGATAGAAACCGACGTTTCTTATATTAGTTAGGCTAAAACCGTAACTGACGGATCACTACAGGTATACATCTCAAAGACAACACGATAACCTTTTCTCTCAAACGATACTGGAGACACAAGAGAAGTGTTTTGTTACAATGAGAAACGGAAAGAAATAAAACATGAGGTTCCGGTTCAAACGGACAATGAGATCCATAGAGAACTGAAGGATGGAAATATAAGATTATGGGATACTACTTTTCCTGTAGAAAAACCAACAACGACAAAAACAAAACCAAATCAAGATCTTTTAGAATGTCAAGAAGTATCTTGGTAAGTTGAAGTCGGAGAAACCGTAACGACAAACCCCTATCTGAACCTAATTATACTATGACTCACAAAACGGAACCTTTACTTGTCTCTAGTAAGTCAGTAAAAACTCCACGGAAATAAAGAATCTCAAATGGAGAGGGTGGTGGGGGGGTCGAAAAAAAAACGATTATCACCGATTACTATAACAAAAGGTTCTGGGTACCCAAATCAGAATTGATTAATTTTATCTTGGAATATATACACATAACAGAATAAAACGGAGAATAACGAAGTCACACAGGATACTTGTCTACTACCATAGTTTAAAAGATTCGTTCTATAGGAAACAAGATGGTAGAGAGGAAGGACTGTAAGTTCCGACAGTAGATAACGAAAGGACAGGGTTAAATAGTTAATCAAAAGTACAATCCAGGTTCGTACCTTCACTACTGTATATTACTTTTCATGTACGTGAGACTTCCATCTGTGTGATCTCAATCTTAAGTCTAAATAGTCGACAAACCGTCACTCTTTCAGTAAAGTCACTGAAAAAAAAATCACCTATAATATTAATATAACATTAAAAACACACTACTGATTCGACATATGGAATCACTTTGATCAATGGGAAAACACCTCCAAATTATTTACGATTGAAAGTTTGACTTACCTTTAAAATCATCATGTTACAAACGATAATTTCACAACACACACACACGAATAAGAGTTGAACACTTCACCCATAGATTTCATAAAGTCTTTAACATTCGTCATTAAAATTTTTATAAATAATTTAAAACTGAAAACATAATTAATAACACACAATTAATATATTACCATCTTATAAATTATATGTTTCATACTAAAAACAACAAAATACGACAGTAAAATAGAGTTAACGTACCCACTACAATTTATTCATTTATTTATAAATTAATTGATAATTTTACTTTATGAGAAACATAAAAACAACAACGATAACAAAATCGAAAACTGAACACAATGATAATTCTTCGTTTTATATATATATATGGTGAGTTTCATCGGGTAAAAAATTTCTTTGTTTACATATAAAAAACAACTTTAGATACCCAGTCTTGTGTTAAAGTAAGATTTTAACAGTAAAGTCTTATGAGTTTCATGTATTGTTTTAAGTATCATAACAGATGATAAGTTCTTCCTAAGACAATAATAAGTGATGACTATAATATAACTTTCTACGATCCTAAAATTTTAGATTTAAAATGTACTTTAACCCTTGTAAAGGGTAACACATACTCTATGATTTTCGTTAGAAATTCCCTTGTTACCCGTATTCTTGTTTAATAAGTTATTGGAAAGAGAAAGTAAGACGAAATTTCTTACATTTTGTCAAACTACAAAAAATAACATGATTATTATTGTATAAGTCTTTGTGAGTTATAATACGTCTTTATTTAGACATAAACTTTTATGACTACACACGTGAACTTCTTCAATCATAGTGTATATCGATTCATCCATCGCTTTGTTTAGTTATGATTTATCTATCTACTATATGTAAAGAACATACAAAGGTGGTGAGTCCATTATACGAAGGATTACATTTAACCTGGTCTCTCTTCCTTTGGTGTTTCCATTCGGACTGTAAAATACACTTAAATGTGGTACTACATAACGGTTTAAGATTCTTCCTTTCTTTGTATCGTATTTTGATGGTATTTCGACAAAGTGTTTCGACTTTTCCTTTTTGTTACCACGTCTACCTAATTTTTCCTTTACACATGAACCAGTTGTATCATACGACCCAGGATCATAAGGATAATCTACGGACTACTCGACTTTGGATCCTTATTCACGTATTGATCTTGATTTGTACTGAGTAGTAGAGGGGAGGTTGGATTTCCTGAAGTTTGTTTACGTAAAAGAGTTCCTTAGTTAACGAATAGTGGAATAAGAGTGACAGTAGGTATGTTCGGGATTAGGAACCCTCTGTACACCATAGTAAAACTCCGAGACATTAAATGATACGACGACGACAACGATTCAACGAAGTCAACACAGGCTGAGACACAGTGGGGTTCCTGTCGTCGGGTGGTCCGAGGAGACAGGTGCCATAAGAGATCCGTTCTTGTGACCTCACCCAACGGTAAAGAAAGAGGCTATTAAATGTTATGTACCATAGGTTTTAATTTCAAAAATAATTAATGACCGTAAAGTACATCATCTTAGATTACGGGACTTTTAATCTTTTTTTTTTTTTTTCTGTTACATTTATATGGACTTTATCTAAGTCTAAAGAATATTTATCTTTGTCTAGTCACCGATATAAACAAATAACCGACCGATCACTTTTACTTCTATGTAAAAATAGGAGGATTCGATCACCAAGACAACCATTTAGTCTGATTTTCCTAAACCCTCTTCGTTCCTCTTATCTTATCGAGGGATCTACCGAGTCACCGTTACTTAAACAAACGGTTACGTCCTCCATATCCTCTGGGTCCAAACTAAGGACTCAGTCCTTCTAAGGGACCTATTCCTTTACCGTTGGGTGAGGTCATAAGAACGGATCTTTTAAGGTACCTGTCCCGTAGTACCACCCGACGTCAGGTACCCCAGCGTTTCTCAGTCTCTACTGACTTATATGTGTACTTCTTCACGTAAACATATTGATACGAATTATACAAATTCTCGATTTACTTTCAACCTTGTAGAATGGACTCTTAGAGTCAGGTATTTTTTTTTTTTTTTAGTCTACGTTTAAGATTTTGTTTGTACATCATTCATTTCAATTTTTGAATCTACCTATAATACTTTAACCGTATCATCTTCTAGACCTATGAAAGACCTAGTCATCTTTTATAAATTTTATTTTTTATTTTCCCCCCTTTCAACTTTTGATCTCTTGTACTACTTTTCATTAATACGTTATGTTACTTTTCGAACTTATATGTCCACTAACCTTAGGATTTGTATCTACATCTTTTTAGACAGTGTACGTTATAAACTTCTCTGTGACCTTTTCTTGAATAGTATTAACTACCTTTTTGGAGACGTATGTTTAAGTTCTTTGATATGTGTGGGGTTCTTCTTGTGGACGAAGAGTGGTAGTGTGTGTGTTTGATAAAATTGACAACTGTTTGTTTCTGTTCTTAATAAACGTCGATCTGTTTTCTATACGTATAGAAGGTTTCTTAATATCGAATTGAGAGATTCTTTAATATATTGACTCTTTTACTGTCTTATCATTTCGGTACTTCTTCGATGACAGATGGACCTTGAACTATAGGTCATTCTTATAACGAAGTAGATTTTGTGCCTTAAGTTTTAAAGACGAATTAAACTTGACTTCGGAGGTCAAGTTCTACCGACTCATCTCCCTGAACCTGAGTAGAGGATACTCTCGTGGGCTTAAAGTTGATCGACAACTTGTTGGTAACTGTCCTCCTACGGACCTTGGGTAGTTTATTTGTATAGGGTACAGGTTGCTGTTTCTTAATCGACGTCGTTCTACCATCCTCCCTGTGTTACTACTATTTTAGTTTAGAGTATGGGTGACCCACACACTGGGTGTTTGACTTCCTGTTATTATGTTTTCTTTTAAAGGGTGGTAACACTTCCAAGACTTGGGGTACAGTCCGAAGGATGGAACCTCTGGGGTGTTTCCCTGACCCTTAAGGGTCCCTTAGACTGGAACTTCCGGTCATCCTAAACCAATGTCCTGACCCCTTTTGTTTCTGAAGTCAGAACCTCCCGCGTGTGTTTTATAACGTAAGTGGTTTTGTCTCTCCTTTCCTCGTCACTGGGATATCTTCTCATGAACGATCACAACCTGGATAACCTCTACACCCGGGTGTCCCAAAGTACTATCCCTACCCTGTGCCTGTCGTCGTCAGGACCTTCAGGGCGGAACCATATTCGGGAGAATCTCCAATTGGAGAACTTCCGATTGGAATGGTACCTCGGACATCTGGGATATCGACCCATAGGAGTCCGGTTTGTTGATCGTCCCTCCATCACTTGGCCTGGGTAGTCGTCTATTATCCTAATTTCAAAATGACTCGTTCCGAGACGGGTGGTCTTGTTCTATATCAAACAGGGTGACGGTCAGGGAGGGTAGTCCTTCGAATGTGTTCGGAGAATCGGAGGAAGTTGTCTCCTATTTTTCTTCTTCGTTTTTCTTGGTGTTAGGGTGACTCTTATTTGAGTGTAATGTCTTTAATTAGTCGTGCTTTTTCGTCTTTAAATACAGGGTCTATTTCCCTGTTCAATTTTGGGGTCAAGTCAAGGCAAGGCAAGTCAAGTCAACGCGTCAAAGTCGAGTCAGCGAGTCAGTACAGGATGTGAAACACTGGTACTTAGCGTCGTGCGGTCCGGAGGGACAGGTGGTGGTTGAGGGCCTCAAGTGAGTCTGAGTGCAGGTAGCTCAGTCACTACGGTAGGTCGGTAGAGTAGGTTACAGCAAGGGAAGAGGAGGACGGGGGTTAGGGAGGGTCGTAGTCTCAGAAAAGGTTACTCAGTTCAGAAGCGTACTCCACCATTTTCATGACCTCAAAGTCGAAGTTATAGTCAGGAAGGTTACTTGTGGGTCCTAACTAGAGGAAATCCTACCTGATCAACTTAGAGGAACATCAGGTTTCCTGAGAGTCTTAGAAGAGGTTGTGGTGTCAAGTTTTCGTAGTCAAGAAGTCGTGCGTGAGTAAAGAAGTAGTTAAGAAGAAATATCAGGTTGAGAGTGTAGGTATATACTGGTGACCTTTTTGGTGTCGAAACTGATCTACCTGGAAACAACCGTTTCATTATTCAATTTATTCGTCCCACTGTTCTATGTCGGAACTGTATGAGGAAAAGGATAATCCTTGGTCAGACAACAAGGTACAAGTTAAGATTGACAACGAAGGACTGGACGTATGTCCAAAGAGTTCTCCGTCCAGTCCACCAGACCATAACTAGGGTACGGGTTCCATTCTCTTTGGGTTTATTCTACCATCCGTGACTGTCTCCCCTAGTCTCCCGTCTGTCTGACTTTGATGTTAGTGTCTGTTGATCGGTTAGATTAGTGTACGTGGTGTCGGAACAAATTGAGTTACTTTGATTCGGTACGGTATACCCCGGTGGTTTCTGTCATCCCAGTACCACCCCTCCAGACTTTTTTACACCAGGTGACTTCTTCCCTTACCGTTTAGTGAAGTCATAAGAAAGGAACTCTTTGGATATTTGTCATACTTTTCCGTTTTTCTATCCTGTGACTTTGTACTTGAGGGGTCCAACCACCCATGGGTTATACGATGACCTTTAGTCACCTCTTTACTGAGGTCTTTCTTACTTCCCTACCTCGGTTTCGTTTTCGTTGTGGGTCAACACTTCCCCTGACCACTACCTTCGTCCCAAGCTACGACATTTCTCGTTGTAGCGTATCCTTGGACCTTACAATCCAGGTACTTAGTTCCGTTTAACCTACACCATTTTGTCCTTTACTACTCACTTGTAGCTGTAAGATCCTTAGTCGTTTTTTCTACCTGATCTTACCCACTTAAATTGAGTCTATTGGTAATATAGATGATGATACCCGTTCTTAGGGAATCTTCTTTACCTCATCGGTAGTATCAGTTGTTCTCAGACTTTACGTCATGAACCTACGTTAGAGTTTTTGCTGTCTTACTAGAGACAAGTAAAGGTTCCGTTTGGTAAGTCATAGTGTCATGAGGTTCAGATACGGAACTGGTCATTACGACTTCTTCGACTTCAACTTGTCAAGAAACTACTGTATGTTCTGGAAGATTTTGATTATGGGGTTTTTCGACAGAAAAGTAATATCCCCTGACTTTACATTTTCATCCTTCAGTTCTTTTTAGGGTCTTTTTGTTGATTTACTTCACCTCTATCCGTTGGAAGATCTTTTTCTTAAATTTGATTTCTATTAATTCTACTAGGTCCCAGAGACCTTTTGTTACCTCTTCTACGTTTTTTACAAATGGTTTCCGGATGTTCTTGATTTCTTGTTTGTCTCTACTTATTATGTGATCTTTCTTAGTTATCGTCTTATTAACTCTGTCTTCTTACTTATTTAATGGATTTCTTGTCTTACTACCTTTAGTGACGGTGTCTTGTCTTATATCTTTTTTCTTACCCTTTTTAAAAAAACTTCTCTCGGATTCTCTGGAGACCCTATGATTTGCGTGGTTGTAAACGTCATATCTCCAGTGTCTTCCTCTTCTCTCTCTCTTTCTTGGACTCTTTTGCAAACTTTTCTATTGTCGACTTTTGAAGAGATTGTACCCTTTCCTTTTGGTTCGGGTCTTTCGTGTCTCAGGGTCCAACCTATTTGTGTTCTTCCAATAAGTCGTCGTATAACAAGTCGGAGGTATACTTTCTTATGTAAACTTAGTCAAAATTACTCCACCTACTTTGACCTGGGCTAATATGTCTCACTTCATTCGGTCTTGCTTTTGGTGGTTATGTCATACGATTGCGTATATATACCTTAAATCTTTCTACCATTGTTATTGGGACATACACTCTGTCTTTTTCTCTGTGTCTACATATCTTGTCATAAAACCTGAGACACCCTCTCCCTCTCCCACCCTACTAAACCCTCTTACTGTAACTTTGCACATATTATAGTATATTCTTTGCTTAGTGGTCAGATCCAAGCTACGTCCTATGACCTACGAACCCCGACCACGTGACCCTACTGGACCTCCATACCATACCCCTCACTCCTCCCACCCCCCAAGTACTACCCCTTGTACACATATGGACACCGCCTAAGTACAACTACATACCGTTTTGGTTATGTTATAACATTTCGTTAATTGGAGGTTAATTTTATTTATTTAAACACAATTTTTTTTATTCTTCCTTGTGTGACTCTGTGTTATTAGTTTGACTGTTTTAACGTCTGTTTTTATTTTATAATTTTTGTTGTTCCGTTTTTTCTGTTTATTATATGTTTCCTTCTACGTATTACGATAGTGACTAAAGAGTTGTCTTTAAGATGTTCAGTTTTCCCTTACCGTTCTATGTAAGGTTCACTACTTTGTCTTCTTCGATGTTACTTGTTATAAGATGGGTCGTTTTGAGAACGAGTGTCAACTACCTCTTTAGTTTTCGAAAGGTCTGGTCCTTTTCAATTCTCTTAAATCGTGGTAGTTTGGTCGAAATGTTGTTGTTAAAGAGATCTGTCCTTCTTGTTTTGTTCCTTTTCTGGATGTCTTTTAATTGGGGGGTTTTAACTCTTTTACCATTATCCTAACATATATAGTTATTAATGGAATTTTTCACTTAATTTACGTGGTTGGTTCCCTGTATCTGACCGACTCATCTATTCTACGTACATACATAAAGGTAAATAGTGTAGTGAGACGAACTGGGAGGTTTAATATACATTAATAAACTATAACAATCCAATTAGTATAAGGGTAATACCGAACGTTAACGTTAATGAAAAGTAAAAAACAGACCGATAACTAACACTTTTGACTATTTGTAGAAAATAATAAAACTAATAGATTGACAGTGAGTGAATTATAGTAATATAGTACTAACCAGTTGTACTTTTATTATCTTAAAACATAGTGGTTTTGATGACATTATCCTTTCGGATATTAGTGGAAAATTTTAGATCTACGTATAGTCTTAATAGAATCTTTAAAAACTTTTTTATGTTTACAGATTTATAACAAAAAAAGGAGGTTTGAGGTCTATACAAAGATTATTCGACGACGACGATTCAGCGAAGTCAGTACAGGTTGAGACACGTTGGACTATCTACCGTCGTGTGGTCCGAGGGGACAGGGACCCTAAGAGGCAAGATTATTTGTCGATACAAATTTTGGTTGACCCGATATTCTACTAGAAAATGAAAATAGATCAAACAAAGTGAAAAAGAGAAAGTACAAGTCTTGTATTTGTAAAGTATAAGTTTTGTATTTGGTAAAATCAAATTCAAAAGGTTGAAAAGGTAGAGAAGAAAAAAAAACTATAAGAATGACTTTAGAAATAGTTTGTATCATCTTATCGAAAACATATGTATATACATTTATAATATACATTATATATAGAATCTTTTTACTTAATAACGGATTGATTTTTTTTTAACTGTAAAACTGAGATGAACAAACTGAATGATACTTATCTTGTGATCTAAAGATTAATTTTTTATATCTATACACTGTTCGTTATTTCTGAATGACGTATTGTGTCCCTTAACATCAGTTATAGAACATTTTTGGATATTACCTTTTATTAAGAGTTTCACTATATAAACATATACACATTGACTTAGTGAAATGATACTTGGACTCTGTAACAACCAGTTACTATGAAGTTATTATATATATATATCTCTCTCCTTATTTTTGTTGTAAAGACGAATTACCTAGGTATGGTCATTTTAAGGTTGATTCGCGAAAGTGTGGATACATTTAAATTAGGATGTGTATAAGGGATCTAGATACAAAGATACTTAAACTTTTTAGCACCTCAAGTAAACCGCAAATAGACTCGAAAGTTACCCAGTGTGAAATATGGATTAAGAAACTCCGGACGACCTTGTACTCCTTTCGATGTCCATCGTCTTTTTCTACGTTATATACTAATTTATAAATTTATTCCATGTTTGATAGAATACATCCTACTAGATAGTACACGTTCTACGTATGAGAAAATATATAAACGTAAATTTTTTATCTAAGGTTTTACATTAATAAATCATGTACTCGAAAGACTATTTGACTAAAAATTTAATTCTCTATAGATGAAATGTCAACGAATGTTATTTGTATACAAACCTTTCTAACTCCCGTACTCCTCTTCCACTGCTGTCTCCTGTTCTACCAACCTACCGTAGTGACCGAGTTACCCGTACTCAAACTCTTTCGAGGATCTCTACCACTTCCTGTCCCTTCGGACCGTAAGAAGTCACGTGCGTCAATGTTTCTCAGTCTGTGTTGACTCACTGACTTGTTGTTGTTACTTGCATTAAAGACTCAAGATGTTATTGTTGTGTATCTTCCTCTAAAGTTCTGTTTTTCACCCAGACATCTCTCTGTCCTCAAATTGGTAATCGTTATAAAATAAATAAATGATTAAAATGTTAAATTCAACAGGGTCTTACCTTCCGAGTGGAACACAGTAGTGAGTCTCATGACTTCAGCTTCGATTGTATTTACAAGAATACTTACGGTTACACATCTCTTACGTAGGTCGACTTGATTAATTGTGTTTACTTTAAACGAAAAAAAGGGAGATCAAAACCACCTTTACTAACAAAGTCCAGAAAGATTTAACCCATTTCGGTATGAAAAATCTTAATATCCTTACACCTCATGTAACCTTGAAACATCTTTCAAACTTTTATAAGTATAGGTTGTTTAGTGAGTTTGTACTTTACGTTTTAAATAAAGTTAGAACAGTTTTCTTTCTTCTACTATATTTATAAAACTTTATAAATTAGTCGTTAAAAACTCCTCTCCTGTTTACTTTTACCCAAATTTAATTTAATCCGATATAGTTTTAAAAATTTTTACCTATTGCAGTAATCTAGATCTAAAAGAAAGTGATTTAACGACGTTTTACCAAAATATATAATCGCTATCGTTATACCATATCTACTTAACGTAAAAACACAAGAAATACATTTTAACGTTAAACTCTAGTGACGTCTCTTTACTAGTAAGGAAAATATTATCCAGTGTATTATATAGAACACGTTAGAGTTAAAGTCCTTTCTCAAATGGAAATGTCTATTTAAAAGTACACAACATCTCAGTATGTTTTTTCGTTTTTGTTTTTCGTTTTTGTTTTGTTATGAAGAACCTTATTTTTCTTCTCCTGTATATATCGTGTATAATATTTCTATATATCTAAAGAAGAAACAATATCAGTCGTACGACGACGACGACGACGACGATTCAGCGAAGCCAACATATCATTTCCTTTAAAAGGTCGAATCAATGGTCTGAAACCGTTGGGGAACATCATTTGTGGTGTTCCGTATAAAGATGGATGTCATTACGAAAGAAACACAAGTCGGGATAACGAAGAAAAAAAATGTAAAGTCACTTCGATCCTGACTTCGACAATATCCGGTGTTATTGTACAGAGTACCACTTGCAACCACAAAAAGTTATTATTCTTAAATGTGTCTTATGCTGAAACCTTATGAAAGGTTATAAAGTTTATTATTATTATTATTATTGTTGAAATCCGGAAACGGATTCCTTTTTCTGTGGGGGTCTTGTCTCAATCTATACAGTCACAGAAACGTGAAATGATAACGACACGTAGTGCAAATACTTCCGTATTATTTATCAGTATTATCTTTTTCTCGTCAATCTTATTTTATTTCACCAGGTAGTTCATGAGTTGGGTTCAAATAATGACGTTACCTGAACCCAATATTAATGGTTGTTTCCTCTCTTATTGATATTCAATAAAAATACGTATTTCGTATAATATGATTCGGTTGTATTATTGTGTCAAAAATACTTGGTGTTATTAATACGACTTCTTAGTGTGTTCATGTAAAAGGATTTTCTTCCATACACAACTATTCGATGTCTTAAAATGTCAACGATACTTGTTTTTATTAACAGTAACGTTTTGTTATTTTCACGTAATTGAAAACAACGTTACGAACTCTTTCTAATTTATTATTTTTTAAATTTTATGAAAAATTTATTATTTTTCAAATAAAGTAAAATTACAGAAATAAAACTTTACTGGAAAAAGTATCTTTAAGAGACACATATGTTTCAGCAAATAGTAGGAAGTGTTCACCATACACCCTCTAAGACAACGATTCTTACAAGACATTATATGAAGTCAATTAATTATATCCTTACTACTGAAAATCCACTGACATCTAAATTTATAGAAGAAATATTTTGAGATTAATTCTAAAATAGAGTTCGGTGATACTAAAATAGTGATATAAACTAAAATGTAAATCTACGAATATCTTTTCAGTTTACAATAGTGGTCAATATATTACAGACCATTGTTCAATTTAGTATAATATAATTAAGTGTAAACTTCCGTTTTTGTCTGACAATTTTTCTTGTGTGTCAGTTCCTATATAGAATATCTTCGTTTGGTATTTTATCTCGTTATACCTCTCTACTGAAGCTCATTTCCAATAGATATATTTAAGTCCCGATATGTAAATACCGAATATAACTAATACTTCTCTTAGTGACTAATTTCATCGATATATAAAACTCAATATTTGTACCCTAAAAGATTTATATTCATCCTTGCTTTTTAAGAGATAAACTTAAAGTGTCAGTCATTAAATTGTTAGACGAAGAAGAGTTCGTCTTTCCACTACCTTCTGGGTCAGTTCTGTTAATCTATTTCCAGACACTAAAAAGTTGTAAGAACTGTGATGGTTTGACTCCTTTCAGGTCCCTACATTAGACCTTTCTACACTTTTTACGGTTTTTTAAAGTGTCTGGTCCTGACTGCTCTTACGTGACTGAAACTTTTAAGTTCTTGTATACCCTCTTCGTAAATAAATAAAAGATTCTCTTGTAGTACCGTATATCCCGTCTTAGGGGACGCTCTACTACTTTACATAAGAAAGTGACTGGAAACCCTCGACCCAAGATAGAAAAACATATGAATAATCGATTATAGATACCCACAACCGAAACAAATAACACGGATGACCAGAAACGGAGGTTATTCCGGGATATTATTTCCACGTCCTACCCCCGTCGTCGGTATTGACTCTGTATGTCATATTACTCTCCACTTTGTAAGGAACTTTTATAATTAAAAGTGACATTTCGTGAAACATATTAATTTTATATTAGTCGTACTCCTTTCTACAGTATAATATCAAAATGAATTAAAAGTACGTACGATTCACCGAATTCGGTAGTGATGTAATTGTCTTTATTATAATATATTTATCACTTTATAATTGTAAAGTTCCTTTACATTTGTGACAGTATCATACAATTCCATAATTGTAGTTATACGTGACGTACGTACCGGCGAGTTAAGTCAGGGACTCAACACAGACTGAGAAACTCTGGGGTACTTGACGTCGTGTGGTCTGGAGGGGTGGGTAGTAGTTGAGGACCTCAAGTGGGTTTGAGTACAGGTAACTTAGTCACTACGGTGGGTTGGTAGAGTACGAGACGACAGGGGAATAGGAGGACGGGAGTTAGAAAGGGTCGTGGTTACAGAAAACTTTACTCAGTCAAGAAACGTAGTCCACCGGTTTCATAACCTAAAAGTCGAACTTATAGTCAGAAAGATTACTTGTGGGTCCTGACTAGAGGAAATCCTACCTGACCGACCTAGAGGAACGTCAGGTTCCCTGAGATTCACAGAAGAGGTTGTGGTGTCAAGTTTGTGTAGTTAAAACACCACGAGTCGAAAGAAATATCAGGTTAAGAGTGTGGGTATGTACTGGTAACCTTTTTGGTATCGGAACTGATCTACCTAGAGACAACTGTTTCATTATAGAGACGAAAAATTATACGACACATCCAACGAATATTGTACGGAAGGTTCCTCATTGGTATAAAATTAAAGTACCGAAGTTAGTGGTAGACGTTACTAAAACCTCGGGTCTTCTTATTCAGTCGGTGAGAAAGGTGACAAAGGGGTAGATAAAGGGTAATTCACTACCCTGGCCTTCGGTACTAAAAGCAAAAGACTTACGACTCTGAATTCGGTTGAAAAAGTAAGAGGAGAAAGTGAAAGTAGTTCTCCGAAAAATCGAGGAGAAGTAAAAGACGGTATTCCCATCACAGTAGACGCATGGGTTACAATAACTATAAAGACGGTCGTTAGTACTAAGGTCGAACACGAAGATGGTCGGGTCACAAAGAAGACTATATGAGATGTATATTCAATTTATTCGTCCCACTGTTATATGTCGGAATTAAGTGAGGAAAAGGATAAACCTTGGTCAGGTAACAAGGTACAGGTCAAGATTGACAACGAAGGACTGGACGTATGTCCAAAGAGTTCTCTGTCCAGCCCACCAGACCATAAGGGTAGAGAAAGTCTTAAAAGATAAATAACACTAGGTGTTTCACTTTCCGAAACCGTATCAACTATTTGGTCTTTGTCTATAAAAAGACCTTGAGAGAACGAAATAGTTACTAGGTCGTCTACAACAGTTAAACTAGAGATCAAGGAGACGGAAAAGATTTTGGTCGAACTTGCAGACCTTCTAGTACCAAGTACATAACGACTTTGGACCGAATCTCTTAAAACTCGTAATGAAATGATCGCACACACCATCAAACTCGTAAGAAACCGTAACGAAAAGAAACCCTAACCTTACTTTTGACTGGAAAAGGTCAGGACACCGGTGACGACTCAAGAGGTTTAAAAGCCTGAATAACTCACGTCGTGAAAGTGCCGTAGTAGATAATCCTAAACTTTATCGAGTTGACCTTAAGGTAGTGGATGTGATCGAAACAAGGATCACTACGAAGGATTCCTGGTGAACTGAAGTATAAGGTCCTATAGACCGAGATCCACTCACTAGTGTGGTAGTACTAATAGACCCAGCACTTCTAGAAAAAACATGCCAAGAAGACACATAAGAACGGTGGAAAAGATTTGTAGAAGACGAAGACAATCCAGGTATGTTAAAGACGGGAAATAACCGGGTAGAAACGTACTTTATAAGGGAACCATAGAGATTAAAAGAACTTCTCTAGAAATCAGAAAGGGTAAGATAACAAAAGAAGATAAAGAAACGTAACCAACGACTTCTTCCAAAAGAATAGAGAGGAACGATAAGAAACCTTGAAACGTAAGTCTACCAATATAGAAAAGTAAAAAAGAGACGAAAAGTGAAGAGAAGAAAAGTGTCGATAAACTTTTCGAAGGAGTCTGTCGGTAAAACGAAAATACGTAAAGAAAAAGAACCTTTACCAGAACTAAGTACAGAGGACATGTTACAGTACTTGGAGACAGGTATTAAGTAGTCCGTGAGACAGATAGTCCAGGTCAGGGAATTACGAAAAAGATTCAAGGTGGCATATTAGTAATCCCTAAAACTAAATCTAGTATGGACTTACCAGGTCCCCAAAAGGGGTGAAAGAAGTTAAATTCAGACTTGAACCGTTATTCCTCAAGTACTAGACTCGGTGTCAGTCGAGGGCCAGAACAAAAACAACTGACATATCTCGAAGAGGTAGAAACCGATGTTTTTTATATTAGGTAGACTAAAACCAAAACCGGTAGAACACTACAGATATACATCTCAGAAGAGAACACAACAACCTTCTATCACAAATGATACTGGTTAGACAAGAGAACGTTTTGAGATAATAGGAAACGGGACGAAGTAAGACATAAGGTTCCAGTTTAAACGGACAATGAGGTCCACAAAGAACTGAAGGATGAAAACGAAAGGTCAGGGGATATTATTTTTCCTGTATAAAAATTCCACAATAAAGATTTTCCAGAACATTCAGAAGTTTCTTGACAAGGTGAAGTCGAAGAAGTCGCAATGACTAGCCTCGTATCTAACCTAATGGTACTATGACTTACCAAACGGAATCTT
This sequence comes from Capra ibex, assembly GCA_006410555.1. Lineage (NCBI taxonomy): Eukaryota > Metazoa > Chordata > Mammalia > Artiodactyla > Bovidae > Capra > Capra ibex. The sequence continues at coordinate 45,155,435 of SJYO01040405.1, read as the reverse complement.
ACTTGTCTCGAGTAAGACAACAAAGTCGTTAACGTAGGTTCATGACGTAAAACCTGAGAAAACAACTGGAAAACCGATGAGATAAAGAAGATTTCCTAAGGAAGGGTGTCATCATCTTATTACCAGTAGACTCAATTTAAGTGGGTAAGATCATATAGAATCAAGTGACTAACGATGTTACATCTACAAGTGAGAACCGTGGAACAAACTGGTGATGTTTAAACGGTACAAAGTACCTGGATTGTAAGGTCCAAGGATACGTTATAACGAGAAATGTCGTAGTCTGGAACGAAGACAGTGATCAGTGTAGGTGTTGACCGAACAAAAAACGAAACCGAGGTAGAGAATTAAGAAAGACTTCAATAAAGAGGTGACTAGAGGTCATCGTATAACCCGTGGATACTGGACCCTCAAGTAAAAAGTCGTAGGATAGAAAAACGGAAAAGTATGACAAGTACCCTAAGAGTTCCGGCCTTATGACTTCACCAAACGGTAAGGGAAGAGTCCACCTGGTGTAAGACAGTCTGGAGAGGTGGTACTTCAGAAGGTTTCGACTTTTACTTTATTCGTTAGTAACTTTACTTTCACTACTTCTCATTTATCAATAATAAAACCTTTAAAATAATAAAAAATTAACTTCTTATTGACTAAATATTATAACACAACCAAAGACGATATATACTTGTATTTAGTCGGTATCTATATGTATAGTGGGGAAAGGGAACGTTGGGGAGGGTTGATGGTGAGGTAGGGTGGTGAGACAAAACAGTGACTCTAGACCAAACTCACGAGACTAAGTATGTAGTTTAGAGGTGGCTGATAGATAAAATGTATATTATCACATATACATGGTCACGATGACAGAGGTAAGTCAAGTGGGAGAGGAGGGGGTCGGGTACAGGTGTTCAGACAAGAGATACACATACACTGAGGTAACGACGGAGTATTTACCCAAGTAGTCATGTTAGAAAGATTTAAAGTATATCTACGTAAGTATATACTATAAACAAAAAGAGAGAGACTGAGTGGAGTGAAACATATAGTCCGAGATTCAATTAAGTGGAGTAATCTTGATTGAGTTTACTCAAAAAAATACCGACTCATTATAAGGTAAAATATATACATGTTGTCGAAGAAATTGGTAAATAGACAACTACCTGTAGATCCAACGAAGGTACAGGATCAATACCATTTGTCACGATGTCATTTATCACCCCATGTACATAGAAAAAGTCAATACCAAAAGAGTCCCATTTACCGGGCCTCCCCTTCCTGACAACCGAATTTCTCTACCCTTATGGTCTGGTGGACTGGACGGAGGACTCTTTAGACATACGTCCAGTTCTTCATTTTAAATCTTGAGCTGTACCTTGTTATCTGACCAAGGTTTAGTCCTTGCCTCATTCAGTTCCGACATATAACAGTGGGACGAATAAATTGAATATACGTCTCATGTAATACACTTTACGGTCCTACTTACTTAGTGTTCGATCTTAGTTCTAACGACCCTCTTTATAGTTATTGGAGTCTATACGTCTACTGTGGTGGGAATACCATCTTACACTTTTCTTAATTTCTTGGAGAACTACTTTCACTTTCCCCTCTCACTTTCACAACTGAATTTTAAGTTGTAAGTCTTTTCATTCTAGTACCGTAGGACAGGGTAGTGAAGTTTCGTTTGTCTACCCCTTTCTTATATTTATCACTATCTCAAAAAACCCAAGGTCTTAGTGACGTCTACCATTGACGTCGGTACTTTAATTTTCTGTGAACGTAGAAACTTCTTTTCGATACTGGTTGGATCTGTCGGATAATTTTTCGTCTCTGTAATGAAACGACTATTTGTAAGCAGATCAGTTTCGATACCAAAAAGGTCATCAGTACATACCTACGCTCTCAACTTGATATTTCTTTCGACTCGTGGTTTCTTAACTACGAAAACTTGACACCACAACCTCTTCTGAGAACTCTCAGGGAACATGACGTTCCTCTAGGTTGGTCAGGTAGGATTTTCTTTAGTCAGGACTTATAAGTAACCTTCCTGAGTACGACTGCGACTTTGAGGTTATAAAACCGGTGGATTACACCTCTTGCCTAAGAACCTTTTCTTAGACTACGACCCTTTCTAACTTCCACCCTCTTCTTCCTCCTACTGTCTCCTACTCTACCAACCTACCGTAGTAACTACACTACCTGTACTCAGACTCATCCGAGGTCCTTAACCGCTACCTGTCCCTTCGGACCGCATAACGTCAGGTACTTAACGTTCCTCAGTTTGTACTCACTCGTTGACTTGACTTGACTTAACTACCATCAAAATAAGAATCGAAAATTTCCTTAGAGGTATTGTAGAAGGTATCACCGATATAGTTAAACGTAAGAGCAGTTATCATGTTCTTATAAGGGGGAGGAGGTGTAGGGGAGGTTGTAAATAACTAACATCTAAAAAACTACTACCGGTAAGACTGGTTACCCTTCACTATATAGTAACATCTAAATTAATCGTAAAGAGATTATTACTCGTTACAACTCGTAGAAAAGTACACAAATAATCGGTAGACGTACGGAACAAAACTCTTTACAGATAAATTCAGAAGTCGGATGAAAAACTAACCCAACAAATAAAAGGACTATAACTCAATGTACTCGACAAACATATAAACGACATATAAACAATAATAAAAGAGAGTAAGACTCCTAATAGAAAAGTGGAACAAATATCAAAGAAAACAACACGTTTTCAAAAATTCAAATTAATCCAGGGTGAACAAATGAAAACAAAAATAAAGAAAATAATATCTTCCATCCAGTATCTCCTAGAACGACACTAAATACAGTATCTCACAAGACGGATACAAAAGGAGATTCTCAAAATAGTATAGGTCAGAATGTAAATCCAGAAATTAGATAGAACTTAAATAGAAACATATATGATTTCGACTTTGAGGTTATGAAGCCGGTGGAGTGCCCTTCTCAACTAAGTAACCTTTTCTGAGACTACGACCCTCCCTAACCCCCGTCCTCCTCTTCCTCTGTTGTCTCCTACTCTACCGACCCACCGTAGCGGTTGAGCTACCTGTACTCAAACACACTTGAGGTCCTCACCACTGCCTGTCCCTCCGGAACGCACGACGTTAAGTACCCCAGTGTTTCTCAGTCTGTGCCGACTCTCTGACTTGACTTGACTTGACTTATTACAATCCTTGACAAGATTAAAGTAAGAAATGGTACATCGACAGGTCAAAAGAGTCGTTATTGAATAACTTCTACGATAGAAAAGAGACGACGTGTAAAATCGGAGGAAACAGTTTCTATTCCATGAGTATCCACACACCCAAATAGAGACCCGAAGGACAGAACAAGGTAACCAGGTATAAAGACAAAAATACGTTCATGGTGTAACAAAACTACTACTGATATTTAAACATCATATCAGACTTCAGTCCTCCCAACTAAGGAGATAAGGGTTCTAACGAAACCGATAAACTCCAGAAGACACAAAGGTATACTTGACACTTTAAATAACAAGATCAAGACACTTTTTACTGTAACCGTTAAACTATCCCTATTGTAACTCAAACATCTAACGTAAACCATAGATGTCTAACATCTATCAGTAAAAGTGTTACAACTAAGAAAGTTGGGTCCTTATACCTTATAGAGAGGTAGACAAATACAACAGAAACTAAAGAGAGTAGTCACAGAATATCAAAAGGTACATGTCGAGAAAAACAGAGGAATCCATTCAAATAAGGATCTATAAAATAAGAAAAACAACGTTACCATTTACCTGAACTAAGTAACTAAAGAGAATAAAAAGTAACATTCACATATTCTTACGTTCACTAAACACACATAATTAAAATATAGGAAGCTGAAATGATTTAAGTGACTAATCATTAAAACACTATCATAGAAATTCCAAAAAATCCATATCATGCTACAGTAGATGTTTGTCACTCTCAAAATGAAGAAAAGGTTAAGTCTAAGGAAAATAAAGAAATAGAAGAGCTTAACGGTATCGATCCTGTAGGTCTTGATACAACTTAAAATCACCATTCTGACCTGTCGGTACAGAACAAGGACTAGAAACTCTTTCAATAAAGTCAAAAAGTGGTAACTCTTATTACAAACTATACCCAAATAGTATATACCGGAAATAATAAAACTGAATTCAAGGAAGACACAGGTAAAAAACTTCTCAAAAATAGTATTTAGCCACGAGTTATAACAGTTTTCGTAAAGAAGGTAGATAACTCCGATAGTGTACCAAAAATGGAAATTTAAGTAATTATACCACATAGTGTAACCAAATAAACGTATATAACTTCTTAGGAACGGAGGACCTTATTAGTTATTCAACATACAGAACTAGTACCATATACTATAAAAATTACACGACAACTTAAGGTAAACGATCTTAAAACAACTCCTGAAAACATAGATGCAAGTAGTCACTATAACCGGGTATTAAAAGAGAAAAACACAACTACAGAAATAGACCAAAACCATAGGTCCACTACCCCAGAGTATCCTACTTAAACCTTCACAATGAAGGAGACGTTCCAAAACTTTCTCAAAGTCTACCTATCCATTATCGAAAAGAGATTTACAGACTATCTTAAGTTGACACTTCGGTAGACCGGGACCCGAAAACGAAAAAACCCTCTATAAAATAGTGTCAAAGTCAAAGTCACGAATACTAACCGATCAAGTATTAAAGATAAAGAAGAAACAAGTCAGAACCTTCCAACTTGAAAAGATTAAGACTTAAAAAGATCAGACAGGTAAAGAAGGTCCATCAGGCAAAATAACCGTATGTTGACGAATATTATCAGAAAATATTAGGAAACATAAAGACGTAATAGACAACATTGGATCTTTATTTATAAAAACTCGGTACATATATGGAATTGTTTTATGGTCTGATCAATCACTCTTACTCATGTCTCCTTTATGGAAATACGTAAACTAAGGTCGATCCTCTGATTTTTATTGGAATAGAGAAAGGTGTAAATTCTTTGTTTTCAGTTAATTGATTGAGACATATGTCAGTTAAGGAAGGGTGTTAAAGAAAAGTAAGACTAAAATGAAAATGAACAAAAAGGGTAAAAGAATAAAGTCTAAATAATTTAGAATCCTATATACTCAGTTATAAATAAAGGTGTGGTAAGAGTGTTGATCACGAAGAAATCTTTTTGTTATAATGAAGTAAAAGAACAAAGTGGTCATTATGACAACGTTTTGTAGAAATGATGTCTAACTTCCAACATAACCCTCTCCCTTTCTTTTTTTACGTTTCTATAGACTTAAGACAGAAACGACTTAAGTGATCTATTTCTGAAAATAAACAGTTACCTTCTTATCCTGTTTTTTTCTTTTTTCCAAAGTCTCTTAAAGATTCCTGGATTATACTTTGTCCTACTAATATCAACATGGTAACATGATATATATTAACTTTAAATGAATTTCTCATCTGAACTTTACGAGAATGGTTTTTCTTTTTTTTTTTCATTCCACTTCCTACACAAGTATTTCATCTACAACCCTTAGAAAAATGTTTCATATGTGTATAACTCAGTGGAATTACATATGAAATTTATAGGATGTTTAAACAGTTAATACGGAGTTTTTCAACCCTTTTTTTCTTTAAAAGATACCTTTTCCACCCCCAAACTCATTACGATTAGTAAAGAAATTTGTAAAGACTAATCCAAAAGAAATTATTCGGTTCCGTCCATTAAAACATCCCTATTCTTTTACTTTATTAATCCATACTTTAATCCACAAAAATGATTATTTAGGACTGTAAAAAATCTCCCTGTTGTTGTACTTTAGGGGTCAGAAAGGTGATACCACGTGTGACACAACAGCTTGTATCTCAGTCGATAATTACAACTGGTATGTGTGTATCGTGTGGGTGTGTCTATTTTATGGGTTTATGTCTCTTTTCTTTTATCATGTAATGAGGACCCGATTATTCAACAACTGATCAATCTCGGTTCCCTGTTCAGTTACAAGTTTTCTCCCTTCAATGAATCAAACAAAAGGGTGTTTATTTAGTACTACTCTTTTTTGTGTGACGTATTGTGTATAATTCTTTTTGTATGTAACTGTACTTAGACGGTGCCTACATGTACATAAGGGGTGGAACTTGGTTTTGGTTATGTTATAAGATTTCATTAATCGGAGGTTAATTTTATTTATTAAAAAAATTTTTAATTCTTTTATTTCCTTATTTATTGTTTTTTTATTTTTTATTTTCTTTTTGCATAGTAAATGGTCTGGTAGACTGGAATTTAGATGGAAGGTAAAATTACCTTGATTTAGTGACTGATTTGATTGAGTTTCTTCCAATTATTTTACTTTCTCAGAAGAAAACCCCTGTCTTTCATGTACTACGTTAAAATAATGCATCATACTTCTACATTCACTTCCTTTTGTTCTATAGTTTTGAATATTACAAGGATCGTATCTGTCATTAATACATAGTAAGAAAAAGGTCGTGACTGGTATCTTATACACAAGACTAAAGGAGAAACGAATGTAACTAATAAACTAGATGTATCGACATGAGAGTCTCTATCGTCTCTTAGGTATAAACACCTATTTCTTGGTATCTTTTTACATTATTGTTTTGGTTCTTTTTGTGGATTTGAAGTCACAATGAAATATAATTCCATCAAATACCGAGGACCGAGGAGAACTAACGTTGTGATATAGACTGAAGCGAATAAAAATAGTCATTATTTATTACCTAAAAAAATAAAATTTGTCACCGTTATTAGTGTATTATGAAATAAGAAACAACGTGTTAAACAGGGTCTATATCAATTACCGTCTAGAAAGTCAACTGAAGACGTAGATAAACAACATAAGGATATTAGAGGACACACACACAAACATATACCACACACACACAAAAATCGTGAATAATTAAATACCGTGATTTTCTACGAGGGTTGAATGGAACATATAAATGATGTGATCGGGTCGGAATTTAGTAAAGTATTCCAGAATCTGCAGAAGTGAATAAAACGTAAATAAAAGATTTATTAATTTATATAATTATTGATATGAAAAATGTGACATCGATGATTATTCTACTACAAAGAATTGTCATCTTCTCAGACAACTACTCCAACTTTCTCTTATCACTTTTACAATTTTGAGTTGCAAGTTTTATGATTCTAGTTCCGTAGACCAGGGTAGTGGAATACCTTTATTTCTCCCTTTTTCATCTGGTTGCTGTCTAAAAATAACACCCCCGAGTTTTTAGTGACACCTACCATTGACGTTGGTACTTTAATTTTCTGAGCACGAGGAATCTTCTTTTCGATACTATTTGGATCTGTTGTATAACTTTTTGTTTCCGTAGTGAACCTACTGTCTCCAAGCGTATCAGTGTCGAAACCAGAAAGGTCATCAGAACATGTCTACACTGTCAACCTGGTATTACTTCCGACTTACGTCTTCATAACTACGAAAGTTTAACACCACAACCTTTTCTGAGAAATCTCAGGGAACCTGACACTCAATTGGTTTGGTCAGTCAGGATTTCCTTTAGTTGGGACTTATAACTAACCTTTCTGACTACGATTTCGACTTCGAGATTATGAAAACAGTGGACCACGTCTCAGTTGAGTGACCTTTTCTGACGACCCTTTCTACTTCCTTCTTCTTTCCTCGTCGTCTTCTACTCTACCAATCTATTATAGTAGTAATTGAGTTACCTGTACATAACCCCGTTTGAGTCTCTCTGTCACCCGAAGGGACCACCGAGTCTGTCATTTCTTAGACGGACATTACATCCCCTGGACCCAAGTTAAGGACTAAATCCTTCTAAGGGACCTCTTCCCCTACCAATGGGTAAGGTCATAAGAACAATCCTCTTAAGGTACCTGTCTCCTCTGACCGGCCGAGGAGGTACCCTAACGTTCTCGGTCTGTACTGACTCCTTAATTGTGAAAGTGTGAAAGGTCCTCTATCACCTCCTGTCCCATCAGACCACAAGACGTTAGATACCTCAACGTCTCAGACTGTACTGAATCGTTTACTTGTTGTCATCTTCTCCAATTCTCCTAATTTGAAATATCTTTGTGTACCTAATCATAAAGTTCTAGTTACAAAGAAATATTTATTTATACTTATTTCATTTCAGTAAATAGGAAATAAGAATAGAATCACCATACTACAAATCAGTGATTCAGTACAGTCTGAGAAACGCTGGGGTACCTGACGTCTTGTCAGGGGTACCTGTCATAAGAAATATCAGATTGAGAGTGTAGACATGTTTTGATAAAGAATCCCCATCTGACTTCCTCTAAAATTTCTATATCAGGAATAGAATCAATCTCTGATATCTTAGTATATAAATTTTATAAGTAGTCGTACGAACGTCATATTTATAAGTCAAATGAATTTTCGAAATATATAAAACTACATATACGTTTTTGTTTCCTTTTTTACTCTTTTAACTTTATAAATTACTCTTTTATTTGTACATTAATAGACAGATTTAAAATTTTTATACTGATTACTTACGTTTAATCTCTGTACGTTCGTTGTTGATCCACAAAACAAAGTAATATCATATATGTAAATTTTCCTTTACCCGTTTTTTATTACTGTTATCATAAACGTCACTTCTTCATTTGTAATTTATTCTCTCACGATCGATCGAAAATGGTGAAAATCTCGTCTTACTTTTAAGAGTACTAAGATAACAATCTAAAAAAAATTATACCGGTTTTACTTTTAACTATCTTTTGTAAAAAAACAACTTCACTGTCCTAAATCTTTTCTGGTTTTAATCTTTACGGTCCGACCCACTTCTTGTTCGATCTTAGTTCTAACGGTCCTCTTTATAGTTATTGGAGTCTAAACATCTACTGTGGTGGGAATACCTTCTTTCACTTCTCCTTGATTTCTTGGAGAACTACTTTCACTTTCTCCTCTCACTTTTCGACCGAATTTTGAATTGGAAGTTTTGTGATTCTAGTACCGTAGACCGGAGTAATAAAGAACCGTTTATCCTTTTGTCTCCTTTGTCACTCTCAGAAATAAAAGAACCTGAAATTTTAGTGACGTCGGTACTTTAGTTTTCTAGGAACGAGGAACCTTCTTTTCGATACTGGTTCGATCTGTCGTATTATTTTTCGTCTCTGTAATGAAACAACTGCTTCCAGACAGATCAGTTTCGATACCGAAAAGGTCATGAGTACAACTCTCAATCTAGTATTTCTTTCGACTCACGGTTTCTTAACTACGAAAACTTGGCACCACAACCTCTTCTGAGAACTCTCAGGGAACCCGACTTTCCTCTCGGTTAGTCAGTTATGATTTCCTTTAGTCAGGATTTAATTAATCTTCCTGAATACGACTTCGATTTCGAGGTTATAAAACCGGTGGTCTACTCTTCTTGACTGAGTGTCCTTTTCTGGGAGTGCAACCCTTTCTAACTTTCGTCTTTCTTCCCCCGTTATCTCCTACTCTACCAACCTACCGTAATGACTGAACCACCTGTACTCAAACTCGTTTGAGTCCATCAACTACTACCTGTCCTTTCGGACCACACGACGTCAGGTACCCCAACATTTCTCAGTCTGTGCCGACTCACTGACTTGTATTGACTTGTCTTGTAAAGTTGTAAAGGTCAGTGACATAATAAAGTGAACCTTTAAATTATGTAGTTCACAAAAGAAAGTGACTTTTCCCACTCCTTGGTATAGTGCAAGAGATATAAACGTTTCCGTTTCAGTCTATAATGTATAAACATCACAATTAATATAAAAAATTTTAATGAAAAACTGTCCCTAATTCCCTACGTTATATTTCGGAACTGTATGAGGTAAAGGATAAACCTTGGTCAGACAACAAGGTACAGGTCAAGATTGAGAACGAAGGACTGGATATATATCCAAAGAGTTCTCCGTCCAGTCCCCGAGACCATAAGGGTACCGAAAGTCTTAAAAGGTGTCAAATAACACTAGGTGTGTCAGTTTCCGAATTCGTATCAGTTGTTTCGTCTTTATCTACTAAAAGACCTTGAGAGAACGAAAAGAATACTAGGTCGTCTACAACCGTTAAACTAGAGACCAAGGAGACGGATAAGATTTTGGTCGAACTTGTAGACCTCCAAGTGTCGAGTGCATAACGACTTCGGACCTAACCTCTTAAAACTCGTAATGAAATGATCGCACACGTTAACAAGCCATCAAACTCGCAAAAACCGTAACGGAAAGAAACCCTGACCTTACTTTTGACTGGAAAAGGTCAGAACACCGGTGACGACTCAAAAGGTTTAAACGACCGTATAACTCACGTCGTGAAAGTGTCGTAGTAGAAAGTCCTAAACTTTGTCGAGTTGACCTTAAGGTAGAGGAGGTGATCGAAACAAGTATCACTACAAAAGATTCCGGGTGAACTGAAGTGTAAGGTCCTACAGACCGAGATCCACTCACTAGTTTGGTAGCACTAATAGAACCAGTACTTCTAGAAAAAACATGTCCAGAAGACACATAAGAACGGTGGAGAAGAATCATAGAAGACGAAGACAATCCAGGTATAGTAAAGACAGGAAATAGCTCGGGTAGAAACGTACTTTACAAGGGAACTATAGAGATTAAAAGACCTTCTCTAGAGATCAGAAAGGGTAAGACAACAAAAGGAGATAAAGAAACGTAACCAACGACTTCTTCCGAAAGAATAGAGAAGCACGATAAGAAACCTTGAGATGTAAGTCTACGAATATAGAAAGGAAAAGAGGAAACGAAAAGTGAAGAGAAGAAAAGTGTCGATAAACTTTCCGGAGGAGTCTGTCGGTAAAACGAAAAACTGTAAAGAAAAGGTACCCCTACCAGAACTAGGAACAGAGGACATGTTACAGTGTTTGGAGTAAGGTATCAAGTAGTCCGTGAGATAGTCTAGATCCGGGAATTTAGATAAAGAGTGAAGGTGACATATTAGTATTCTCTGACCAAGGTTTATCCTTTTTCTCATGTAGTTCCGACATATAACAGTGGGACGAAAAAATTGAATATACGTCTCGTGTAGTACTCTTTGCGACCTGACCTCCTTCGTGTTCGACCTTAGTTCTAACGGCCCTCTTTATAGTTATTGGAGTCTATACGTTTACTGTGGTGGGAATACCGTCTTTCACTTCTCCTTGATTTTTCGGAGAACTACTTTCATTTTATCCTCTCACNCCGGGAATTTAGATAAAGAGTGAAGGTGACATATTAGTATTCTCTGACCAAGGTTTATCCTTTTTCTCATGTAGTTCCGACATATAACAGTGGGACTAAAAAATTGAATATACGTCTCGTGTAGTACTCTTTGCGACCTGACCTCCTTCATGTTCGACCTTAGTTCTAACGGCCCTCTTTATAGTTATTGGAGTCTATACGTTTACTGTGGTGGGAATACCGTCTTTCACTTCTCCTTGATTTTTCGGAGAACTACTTTCATTTTATCCTCTCACTTTTTCAACCGAATTTCGAGTTGTAAGTCTTTTGCTTCTAGTACTGTAGACCAGGGTAGTGAAGTACTATTTATCTTCCCCTTTGTCACCTTTGTCACAGTCTGAAATAAAAAACCCCGAGGTTTTAGTGACGTCTACCACTAACGTCGGTACTTTAATTCTCTGTGAATAAGGAACCTTCCTTTTAATACTGGTTGGATCTATCGTATAATTTTTCGTCTCTGTAATGAAACGGTTGTTTCCAGGCAGATCAGTTCCGATACCAAGAAGGACACCAGTAGATACCTACACTCTCAATCTGACACTTCTTTCGACTCGTAGATTCTTAACTACGAAAACTTAACGCCAAAACCTCTTCTGAGAACTCTCAGAGAACCTGACGTTCCTCCAGGTTGCTCAGGTAAGACTTCCTCTAAACACGACCCTAAAGAAACCTCCCTTACTACGACTTCGACTTTGAGGTCAAGAAACCGGTGGAGTACGTTTTTCAACTGAGTAACCTTTTCTGAGACTACGACCCTCCCTAACCTCCGTCCTCCTCTTCCCCTGCTGTCTTCTACTCTACCGACCTACCGTGGTAACTGAACTACCTGCACTCAGACTCACATGAGAACCTCAACCACTACCTGTCCCTCCGGACCGCACGACGTTAAGAACCCCAGTGTTTCTCAGCCTGTACTGACTCACTGATTTGACTTGACTTCCCTACATTATTAAAAAAATTATTAATAGACTTAAAATATTTATTATAACTCCTTCGTTTTGTTAAAAGTTTACTTCATACAAGAAATATTTGAAAAACAAAACCTCCTTTATAAAAGAGTAAAAACTAATAAATTTGATAAAGACACACGAACATATAAAAAGGCACACAGTCCCCTCTTTTTCTCCCACTCTCTGTCTTAAATATACGTCATATATATAACAAAAGTATACATTAAAACTAATACTCATGGTATCTAATGGAATACTTCGTAGTGATGTTTGTTTCGATAACCTCCTCTACCTTAAGGTCAACTCGATAAAGTTTAGGATTTTCTTCTACGACAATTTCACAACGTGAGTTATACGGTCACTTAAACCTTTTGAGTCGTCATCGGTGGCCTGACCTTTTCCAGTTAAAAGTAAGGTTAGGGTTTCTTTTCGTCACTGTTTCTTACAAGTTTGATGGTGTTATTAAAGTGTATAAAGTGTGTGATCGAGTTTTAAGAGGTTCGGTCCGAAGTTGTGATACCCTTGGTTCTTGAAGGTTTACAAGTTCAACCTAAATCTTTTCCGTCTCCTTGGTCTCCAGTTTAACGGTTATAGGAGACCTAGTATCTCTTTCGTTCTCTCAAGGTCTTTTGTAGATGAAGATGGAATAGCTTATACGGTTTCGGAACTTGACACACTTAGTGTTGTTTGACATTTTAAAAACTTCTCCACTCTTATGTTCTGGTGGAATAGACGGAGGACTCTATAGATATACGTCCAGTTTTTCGTTCTCCCAGAAAAGGTTATTTAGTCAAGAAGCGTAGTCCACCGGTTTCGAAGTCGTAGTCAGGAAGGTTACTTATAAGTCCTACCTAAAGGAAATTCTACCTGACCACCCTAGAGGAACGTCAGGTTCCCTGAGAGTTCTCAGAGGAGGTTGTGGTATCAAGTTTTCTTAGCGAACGAACCACGAGTCGAAAGGAATATCAGGTTGAGAGTGTAGGTATGTACTGATGACCTTTTTGGTATCGAAACAGATCTGACTGGAAACAGCTGTTTCATTACAGAGACGAAAGTTTATAAGACAGATCCAACTAGTATTGAAAAGAAGGTTCCTCGTTCACAGAAAATTAAAGTACCGACGTCAGTGGTAGACGAAACTAAAACTCTGGATCTTTTATTTCAGAGAGTGACAAAGGTAACAAAGGGTAGATAAACGGTACTTCACTACCCTGGTTTACGGTAATATGATCACAAAACTTTCAACTCAAAATTCGGTTGAAAAAGTGAGACGAGAAAGTGAAAGTAGAAAAGTGAAAAAAAATCAAGAAGAAAAGAAAGACGGTATTACCACCACAGTAGACACATAGACTCCAATAATTATAAAGAGGGTAGTTAGAACTAAGGTAGAACAAGAAGTAGGTCGGGTCGTGAAGTGTACTACATGAGGCGTATATTCAATTTACTTGTCTCACTGTCATATGTTGAAACTACATGAGGAAAGGGTTAAACTTACGTACATATACCTTAGATCTTACTACCATTACTACTTAAATAAAAGTCCCGTCGTTACCTCTTCGTCTGTATCTCTTGTCTGGATACCTGTGTACACCTCCCTCCTCCCTCTTCCGTTCTATTACCTTTCTCATTGTACCTTCGAATGTTATGCTAAACATTTTATGAAAAACATTTTATCTATCAGTTATTCTTAAACGACATACTGAGTCCCTTGTGTTTGTCCCCTAGAAACTGTCAGATCTTCCCACCCCTCACCTCCCTCTACCCTTCCTTCGAACCCTCCCACCTCTGTCCCGACATGGATACCGACTAAGAACACTACATATTGTCTTTTGGCGATTTAAGACATTTCGTTAATATGAAGTCAATTTTTTTTTTTTTTTTTTTGTTTTTGTTTCACCGTTTCTTTTTTTTTTTTGTTTGTTTTTTTTTGGAGACACGTGAAAAACTAGTAAACAACAAATCTACGATTCAGTACAGACTGAGAAAAACTGCGGTTCCTGACATCGAGTGATCCGAGGAAACAGATACACTAAAGGGTCCGTTTTTATGACCCCATCCAACGGTAAAGAAGAGGTCCCCTAGAAGGGTTGGGTCGCTAGTTTGAGTATAGAGGACGTAACGTCCTACTAAGAAATAGTGACTTGATCTTTCTAAACAAAAATTAAGAAATAGACAGGGACTTAATAGTACGTCGAAAATAAATTACAGGAAGAACGAATCAGAATGACATAACAACTATTACCTGGACTATCTTATGTCCATGTCATCATAGAACCAACGACGTACGTCCTAACCGAATGTTTAAAACTCTCCGAACTTTTAAGAGGACATAGGGTGTCTAAGACCCCCAGTCGTTACTATTTGTGTAACGTAAAATACATAAATCTCAATTGGTTTTAATGGTCTAGTGTAAACTTCAAGGGTTTCGTCTTCGTATGAAGAAATCGGTGAATACCTTCGGTAGGAGATGACGGTCAATACCGATCACAGTATAGATTCTACTATAGATTAATAACAATAGACACAACATTGACTATAACACTTTAACAAACCAATTTCACTACAATCGATCGAATTGACTCCCCTAACAACTCTGTATAATCTCCCTACAACCGAGTAAAAAGGTATTTACATGAATATCGAATCCTAACAGATCAAGATATCAGAAAAAGAAGGGTAAATATCAGTTCTTTTAGAGGTTTTATGCGTATTTTTTATATTGTAAACTAAATTATACAAAACTCTAAGAATCCCTTATTGGTGTCTAAAAGTTTTTTTGTCTTTTTATAAACCAATTTCACATGTATATTACACATAAAGGTACAATCTAAGTACTACAACTTCTGAAGATTAAACAGAGGTCAAACCTTTTTCAAGTCAGTTTATTTTATAAGAACTTAAATTTGAGTACTTCACCTTCAAGTAATTTATTTACTGTAACTTTATTTTTCGTTGTAACTAAACGAAAAGAAGAAAAGAGATAAGTTATAATAATTATTAACACCTCTCCTCATTTGTGATGTATTTGAGTAGTTCCTGGGTAAAGGTATTTTACGGATAATTAGAAAAACGTTGTACCTTCTAGATTGACGTACAGAGTCTTACTATTTTTAGGGAGACGTCGTTCATAGATCACACTACAATTTCCCTAGATAAAAAACGAACAAACAAAATCGGTGTGTCATGACACGGAAACACGTTACCTTTGAGCCTTAGAATTGGTGACCTGACAGTCCTTCAAGGATTTCCTTAGAAAATTACGAAGAACGATAACCTCCACCTTACTCACAAATGTTGATGAGTCAAGGAACGTATCTGACTGACATACCAAGTCCAGTGTAAGTCGATAAAAGACAGAGAAAATAGTGTAGATAAATCTTAAGGATAAGTAAAATAGAAGTCTTTTATAAAAAAAGAACACTATGAGATCGTTTTGGGAATGCAAACGGTTTGGATTCTACAGTTGCCGAAGAAATAAGAGTATGGTAGAATGATTCATTTGAATATACCTTAGGAAATTTGAGATAAAACAAGACAGTAATGTCCTAGAAACTCCGTAGAATATGAAGAGATTGGTGTAAACATACTGTATTTATAGTAATAGATTAATGTAAACTTTTTAGATAATATTAGGGTTCCTCACCGTGTGTCTTTGTGTCCTGTATGTATCACGTTCGTCAATTCCGAATATACCTTTCGTTGATGATACCAATCGTGTCTAGACTTCCGATCTGGATATAGTCTTGACTAGTGTGAAATACCAAGTCATCATGTAAACGAGTCCGCGTTTATCAAAGACCCAGGACTGTTACTTTCTCTTCGAAAAAGAGGGGTCCAACATACATCTACTCAAAAATATGTGTATAATCAAAAATTTCTTTGTAACATTGAGAATATTTTTGAACGATAAAATTACTTTATACACTTAAGTCGGAAGTTTCTACGTTCTCTTTCCGTCTGATCTCGGTTCTCGATATTAATTGGTGTACGAATAAACGATTTTATTTACACGTCAAGAGTGAAAAAGGGACTTACCTCAGTGACTCTGATGATAGTAATCTGACGGTAATATCAGGATAGTAATTTCTTTATTATTCTTTGTTCGACACCTTAGATGAAAAGAGAAGTTAAATCCCCGTTAAACCACCATCTTTGTCTTCGTCTTCAATAAAAATTTACACGAGGTATTAAGAATGTGTCACTATGGATGTAGGTAAACATTTATTTGTACTAATAGACCAGTAAAATTTATCACCGAATTACATTTTTATAATTAAACGAACACCAATTGGATCGAATAGTCTACTGTATTTTAAAAACTAACGTTTCAGTTAATACTACGTCTTTTATACATAACTGACAAAGACAAAAAGATTAAATGACTAAAAGACATTACCACTTACGACTTATAAATTTGTAAAGAATATCGGATTACTAAAAAGATGTCACATGGGGTAAACGTAGGACGACTAAGAGTCCGGAAAGAGGAAACAGTACGAGGAAAGACTAAGATGTCTAACAAAATGTAGGATACTGCGATAGTGGACAAAACATACTACTATTTGATGTTGTGGTTAGGTCCGAAAAGACGACATACTGACGAGAACCCATTATGTCTCCGTGCCTTTTACATGGTCGGAACTAGTATACGAACGATAAATGAACTTCAGTTACCTAGTTCCCATGTAAGAGTCTTTGTACGTTCTTCCCGAGATCTTATTTCGAATATTTCTTTATTTATAAATATGTGTATATAAAAATTTGTATTTTATAGGATTTCATTTTAATGATAGTAACACAGATAGACAAAGTGTACAAACTTTCCGTCTCCTACAATTAGTTTACAATTAGTCTCCGTTGATTTTACTTTTAATTTTAAACAGTCGACCCTTCAAATAACCAATAGTTTTCCTAGTGTTTCTGTCTAACCACTTTAGACCTGACTAATCTGATCTCAATAAAACTTTTTATCTCACTTATTTACGTCTCACCCTCTATTTCTTCACCTATATTGTTATTGTAAATTGTTAAACTCATTATTACTTTTAAAACGTATTTTTCTCCTGTTTACTGTTTCTTAGGTCTAACTTCCCAAAAGGAAATTTTGACTCTTTATTCTTTTGTCATTTTTTTAATTTATTATCATGAATACAATAATTATCACCATACAATTAGTCTCTCCCTCACGTTCCCTAATCGAAATTTATGCTAACTCTGTTACAAAAAAATTCTCCTACCTTTCGACACTTATACTTAAATCTTTTTTATTAAAATATAAGGTGTATACGTACTTTAGTATATCGTAAACAGAAAGAGGTAGACTGAATAAAGTAACTCGTATTATAGTTACAAGTAGGTATAACAGAGTTTATCTTTCTATAGTAGGAAAAACACCGACTCAAGTCAAGTCAAGTCAAGTCAGCGAGTCAGCACAGTCTGAGAAACGCTGGGGTACTTAACGTCGTGCAGTTCGGAGGGACAGGTAGTCGTTGAGGGTCTCAAATTAGTTTGAGTACAGGTAGCTCAGCTACTACGGTAGGTCGGTAGAGTAGGAGATAGTAGGGGAAGAGGAGGACGGGGGCTAGAGAGGGTCGTAGTCTCAGAAAAGGTTACTCGGTTGAGAAGTGTACTCCACCGGTTTCATGACCTCAAAGTTGAAGTTGTAGTAAGGGAGGTTTCTTAAAGGTCCCAACTAGAGGAAGTCTTACCTGATCAACCTAGAGGAACGTCGGGTTCCCTGAGAGTTCTCAGAAGAGGTTGTAGTCTCAAGTTTTCGTAGTCAAGGAGCCGAGAGTCGAAAGAAGTGTCAGGTTGAGAGTGTAGGTATGTACTGATGACCTTTTTGGTATCAGAACTGATCTTCCTGGAAACAACCGTTTCATTACAGAGACGAAAAGTTATACGATAGATCCCACTAGTATTGAAAGAAAGGTTCTTCATCATAGGGTAATAAATATACATACATGTGTGTGTGTGGGGTGTAGAAGAATAGGTAAATAGAAACTACCCGTACATCCAACAAAGGCATAAAACTGGTAACACCTAGTATAGAGTCACTTGTATCTCTACATATATAAAGAAGTTTAATCACAAAAGCATAAGAAACCGATCCCGAAGGGTACACCGTGTCACCATTTCTTAGACGGACGGTTACTCTCCTTACGTTCTCTGTACCTAAATTAGGGACCCAACCTTTCTAGGGGACCTCCTACTTTACCGTTGGGTGAGGTCATAAGTACGGATCTTTTAGGTACCTGTCTCTTAGGACCACCCGAAGAGAGGTACCCCAGTGTTTTTCAACCTGTGCTGACACTATGACTAGTAACTCGTGTAAGAAACATATCTATGGGTCTTCATCGTCTCGACCTAGTATACTATTAATATAAGAATTAAAAAACTCTTTATAAATATGACAGAAGGTCTCATTGACGTGGTTTACTTGGTTTTTGTTTTATTTATTTGTTTGGTTTGTGTTATTTATGTCTCTTGTTTCATTACCTATGCTCTTCTTTTCTACATAACCGTTTCCTTCGACTTTATTAAATTCCCTAGTTGACACATCACTACCTACCATTGATTTAAAAACCATCACTCGTATAACGTTCCGTATGTCTTCATCTTTATATTACAACGTATGTCTTTTGAATGTATTGTGATATTGTGTTACAGTAGAGTTAGTTTTAGTAGGGATTAAAAAATTACCTTTTTCCTAAAAATCTTCTAAAAACCTTCTTTTACTTCTATTCCTCCCTTCCTTTACTTTCCAGTTACCTGACACTTTTTCGACCATCTACCTACCTAAGTTTTGAGACTATCTTACTGTACAACTACATTACCTCAATGATTTCCTTTCATCTTCTATCAATGGTCTTTCTCCTAAGTATTTTAAAACCTCACTAAAATAAAACTTTTATGAATCCTTTTTACTATACACCGATTTCCTCTCCAGTGTAGTAATTTTTTACTCATTGAGCCCTTTGCAACCCCACTCCGACTACTATCTAACACGTTTTCCTACAATTCTCTTTATTTCCTCTCTCTTTATTACGAAACTATAATTATTAGTAAATAGTCTCAATGGACGAACTATTCATGTAGTATCTACATATACTAAGAATCCTTATCCTTCCTTCTACGATAGACTTTACTCTTCTCGTTGACAAGATGAAGATCTGATTCAAAATCTAGAATCAGTATAAGTTCCATACCCACTTTTTCATTAATAAAAGAACACACATAGAATTTTTTGTGACATCATCTTTCCTTTTGTTTTAAATTCTGTACCACTATTTGTATATCCAGTAAAACTAATACTTAATGTTTAAAATTATAAACCCCCTCAGAACCCCGACTGTGACCATCCTACTTGTGGGTGTCTCCACCCCGACTTTGGTGACGACTCGGGGTCACCGACACGTTGTTTCTTCTCGAATTTAGAGAGGAGTACCGATGTTCTTGATACCTGAATATGTGGTGGTGGTGGGGTGTGGGTTATGTCCACGAGTGTCTTACAGACTTACCTACTCACAAGGGTGTCGACTCTGTCAAGATTGAAATCGTCGACATCCGTAATACCCGTGAATGTACACCCCTAGACAGGTCCGGTCTTAGACTCTACGGAGGTATCCAGAGTCTCGTCCAGGTACACGAGTTAATGACGTCAGGACCCTGGACTGAAACCATCTAGACGTGATCACCGGACCACTTTTGTTATTGATCCTCTGTGGTCCTGGTTGACACCCGAATGAGTACCAATTCCACCCCGACTTTTGTCCCGGTCGTTGTCACATGAAATACTTGGATGTGTTACCCATTTTATCACTATGTTGTCTCATGTGAGTACCAACTTGTCGAGGTCTATTCCTTTTGAGTTAACGAAAAGAGGGGTATCCTCACGATGTTAGGGAGGATGGAGTGTAGAGTGTGTCAAGTCTTTATCTAGACCCCGAAGATGTAATTGTCGATCGTTCTTCTGGGACGTAGATTATCCTGTCATTTTTGGTGTCTGGTTTCCCCTCCGGGAAGAGTTGTAGGTCACTTCCGAGTCTAAATGGTGTTATAGTCAGTGCAGATGATAGTTCCCCTATCACTGGTCGTATGTGACTCCTTTGTTAATAATCTGTAGGTTTGATTTTTGTCGAGAATGTAATTTTAACACTTTGTGGTTCTCTGTTGTCTTCCCACAGAGGTGTATTTTTATCAGGAGATTCGGTCAGACTCACAGTCCGTAGTCCTCCGTTTACGTGTTCTCATAAACCGAAAGTTCTGATCGTCCAAGACTCATGTCCTCGAGATGTCTTGACTCGCTTTGTCTTTCAGGTGAGAACCTCCTAAGCGTATTCTGGAATGGGTGTGATCTTGTGTAGTGCTCTGTTATAAAGGTATTCTTGTTTCCGATCTGGATTGATCCCCAGACCCTCCAAACGAACCTTTCCATCCCCAATCAACATCGAGTGATATCCTCGTTCCTGTGACCACCACCTCCGGTGTCTCTTATAAATAATCGTACTCGAGAGAACGTCTAGGGGTGAAGTCATGATTTTGGACTGATATGGGTTGTCGGGTACCGGAGGTCTCGTCCTTTGGAGTCTTGTTTGTTGGTCGTTCTGTCCTTGTGTTGGGGTGGATAGTTGTCTGGCCGACGAATTTTAGTAAGACTCGAGTGTTGATGGAGTTTGATATGGTGAACTGTGACAAGACGGGTAGTCTCCCTACTCTATGTCGGGGTGGGTGGTCTTCTGTTCGTACTCAGAGAGTGTGGTTCTTCGGATGTGTCCAGGGACCTGGTTGGAGTGGGTGGTCCTTCGTCTGTAGTCTTTGTTCTCTTTGATTTTGGGACGTCGGTTACCCTTCCTCTAGTGTTTGTGTCTTTCTGTTTTACTCTATTCTCTCTTTATACGATGTTTGTTTCCTTGTTCTATTTTGGGGGTTCTTGTTCATTTACTTCTCCTTTGTCCGTGACATTCACTTTTTATTAAGTTCTATTACTATAATTTTTAATAGGTTTTAGGACCTATTTCTTACCTCCGTGTCTAGCTCTTTTATGTTCTTTATAAATCATTACTCGATCTTATAAATTTCTTATTCGTTTGTCTCTACCTATTATCTCATTGACTTTACTTTTTTATGTGATCTTCCATAATTATCGTCTTATTGATTCTGACTTCTTGTTTATCGATTCGACCTCCTGTTTCACCACCTTTAATGACAGTGTCTTATCTTATTCTTTTTTTACTTACTTTTTGTTTATTTTTTCCTCAGAGTCTCTGGGACTCTGTTGTAATTTACATGGTTGTAAGTGTAATATACCAAAGGTCTTCCTCTTCTCTTTCTCTTACAGGGACTATTTTGTAAACTACTTTAATATCGATTTGTGAAGGATTTGTCTTTACCATACCTGGATCATCATCGTCTTCTATAATCCTTCTCCACCGTTCTTATACGTCTTCTTGACATGTTTTTTCTAAACGTGCTCGGTCTATTAGTACTAATTCACTAGTGATTAGATCTCGGTCTATAGAACCTTACACTTGAGTTCACCCGGAATCTTTTGTAGTGATACTTGTTTCGATCACCTTCACTACCTTAAGGTCAACTCGACAAAGTTTAGGACTTTCTACTACGACAGTTTCACGACATGAGTTATACGGTCGTTTAAACCTTTTGAGTCGTCACCGGTGTCCTGACCTTTTTCAGTCAAAAGTAAGGTTAAGGTTTCTTCCCGTTACGGTTTCTTACGAGTTTGATGGTGTGTTGACGTGAGTACAGTGTACGATCATTTCATTACGAGTTTTAAGAGATTCGGTCCGAAGTCGTTATGTACTTGGCACTTGAAGGACTACAAGTTCGACCAAAATCTTTTCCGTCTCCTTGGTGTCTAGTTTAACGGTTGTAGACGACCTAGTACCTTTTTCGTTCTCTCAAGGTCTTTTAGTAGATAAATAGGAAATAACTGATACGGTTTCGGAAACTGTCACACCTAGTGTTATTTGACACCTTTTAAGAATCTCTCTACCCTTATGGTCTGGTGGACTGGACGGAGAACTCTTTAGACATACCTCCAGTCCTTCGTTGTCAATCTTGACCTGTACCTTGTTGGCTGACCAAGGTTTATCCTTTTCCTCATGCACTTCCGACATATAACAGTGGGACGAATAAATTGAATATACGTCTCATGTAGTACTCTTTGCGACCTGGTCTTCTTTGTGTTCGACCTTAGTTCTAACGACCCTCTTTATAGTTATTGGAGTCTATACGTTTACTGTGGTGGGAATACCGTCTTTCACTTCTCCTCGATTTTTCGGAGAACTACTTTCACTTTCTCCTCTCCTTTTTTCAACCGAATNCGTTGTCAATCTTGACCTGTACCTTGTTGGCTGACCAAGGTTAATCCTTTTCCTCATGCAGTTCCGACATATAACAGTGGGACGAATAAATTGAATATACGTCTCATGTAGTACTCTTTGCGACCTGGTCTTCTTTGTGTTCGACCTTAGTTCTAACGACCCTCTTTATAGTTATTGGAGTCTATACGTTTACTGTGGTGGGAATACCGTCTTTCACTTCTCCTCGATTTTTCGGAGAACTACTTTCACTTTCTCCTCTCCTTTTTTCAACCGAATTTCGAGTTGTAAGTCTTTTGCTTCTGGTACCGTAGACCAGGGTAGTGAAGTACCCTTTATCTACCCCTTTGTCACCTTTGTCACAGTCTGAAATAAAAAACCCCGGGGTTTTAGTGACGTCTACCACTAACGTCGGTACGTTACTTGACTTGTACTATTTCCTTTGTCAGTGAGTTCAGGTCCTTAACGTCCTTCGGGGTATGTCCTACTTAGGTTCCGTATTTTGAGGTTCTGTGTATAATAAATTTGACTTTTTGAAATTTCTGTTTCTTTTTTTTTAATTCAGTTAATCCCTTTTCCTTGTTTGGGGTATTTCAATAATCGAATAAAAAGTCGTCTTCGAGACGTTCGGTCTTTTCACACCGTCCTATATCAATTTTATTACTTACCCCTTTTTAACGTTGGTTCTTATGAGGTGGGTCGTTTCGAGAGTAAGTCTAAACTTTCTCTTTAGTTTTAGAAATTCTACTTGTTTTGATTTTCTTAAGTCGTGGTGATATAGTCGTAAATAGTTTACGATTGTCTTGAAGAGATCTGTTCTTTCTCTATTTCTCTCATTTTGTTGAAACATGTATATGTCTGATGGCATAGTTTTGTCGTACCCTTTTCGTTTTGTTTTTTGATATCATCTATTTGTGTGTTGTTACATTTTCGTTGAGTTTGTTTACGGTTTATATCAGTAGTTTGGTGTTGTCTCGACTTGTTTTAACCTTACCTTCTTTTTTTCAAAATGTTTTTATTTAGGCTTTATTAATTCTTTATAGTTTCCTTGTATATATTACTTTTAACGTAATTTACGTATCTAATTTACGAGGTTGTTTTTCCGTATCTGACTTATACACCTATGTTTTTGTTTTGAGTATATATACGAGATCCTCTTTAGTGTCTGACGTTCACGACCCTACCTGTTCCTATAAGGTACGTTTATCTTTGGTTTTCTTTAGATCTCATCGTTATGAGTATAGTCTTTGTTTATAACTGAAATTTTATTTGTGACGATGTTCTAACTCCCGTCCTCTTCCCCTGCTATCTCCTACCCTACCAACCTACCGTAGTGACTGAGCTACCTGTACCCAAACCCACCTGAGACCCTCAACCACTACCTGTCCCTCCGGATCACACGACACCAAGTACCCCAACGTTTCTCAACCTGTACTGACTCACTGACTTGACTTGATTTGACTTATTCTCTGTTCCCTCATGTGTGTATTATTAGTTTCCTAATTAGGTTCTTCTTCTATATTGTTAACATTTATATGTACGTGGAGTAATCGTCGTTGAGTCATATATTCGGTTTACGATTATCGGTATTTTCCCCTTTACCTGTCATTGTGTTATTATGACCCCTTGAAATTGTATAACGGATGTGGTTACCAGTCTATTAGATCTGTCTCTTAGTTATTCTTTTGTATCCGGAATTTTCTATATAGTCTGATCTACTTAAATTAACTAAACATCTCTGGGTAAGGTAGGGTTTCGTCGTCTTATGTAAAGGAAGAGTTCACTTGTACCTTATAAGAGGTCCTAATTGACGTATCTATTGTATAATGTATAACCCGGTGTCTGGTTCGGAACCGTTTGAATTCCTTTAACTTTAATATAGTTTGTGGAAAGGATTGGTGTTACAATACTCTAATCTTTACTTAATAGTCCTTTTTGTTCTTTTTAGGTTTATACATCTGTGATTTTTTTTATACAATGATTTATTGGTTGGGGAACTAGTATTCGTTTTGTGAGAGTCTGTATTTAGTGTCGTCCTAGGAGACACTAGGTGGAGGGTCTTAAGACCTTTATTTTCGTTTTTATTTGTTTACCCTAGATTAATTTTAATTTTCGAAGACGTGTTGTTTCCTTTTATATTCGTTCCACTTTTCTGTCGGAAGACTTACCCTCTTTTGTTATCGTTTACTTCGTTGACTGTTTGTTGATTAGAGTTTTTATATGTTCGTTGAATACGTCGAGTTAAGGTCTTTTTATTTGCTGGGTTAGTTTTTTTACCCGGTTTCTTGATGTATCTGTAAAGAGGTTTCTTCTGTATGCCTACCGATTGTTTGTGTACTTTTCTACGAGTCGTAGTGAATAATAATCTCTTTACGTTTAGTTTTGGTGTTACTCCATGGTGAAGTGTGGTCAGTCTTACCGACGCTAGGTTTTTAGACGTTCGTTATTTACGACCCCTCCCACACCTCTTTTCCCTTGCGAGAATGTGACAACCACCCTTACGTTTGATCAAGTCGGTGATACCTCTTGTCACACCTCTAAGGAATTTTTTAACGTTGATCTTGATGGCATACTGGGTCGTTAGGGTGACGACCCGTATGTGTGGCTCCTTTGGTCTTAACTTTCTCTGTGTACATGGGGTTACAAGTAGCGTCGTGACAAATATTATCGGTCCTGTACCTTTGTTGGATCTACAGGTAGTCGTCTACTTACCTATTCGTTCGACACCATGTATATGTGTTACCTCACAATGAGTCGGTAATTTTTCTTAAGTAAACTTAGTCAAGACTACTCTACCTACTTTGGCCTCGGCTAATATGTCTCACTTCATTCGGTCTTTCTTTTTGTGGTTATGTCATATGATTGTGTATATATACCTTAAATGTTTCTACAGTTACTGCTGGGACATACGTTCTGTCCTTTTTTCTGTGTCTACACATATTGCCTGAAAACCTGAGACTCCCTCTCCCTGTCCCACCCTACTAAACCCTCTTACCGTAAGATTGTACATATGATAGTACATTCTTAACTTAGCGGTCAGATACAGACTGCGTCCTATGTCGTACGAACCTCGACCACGTACCCCTACTGGGTCTCTCTACAATACCNCCCCCCTTCCCCCAAGTACAAACCCTTGCGTACATTCTTAATTTCTAAAATTTTATTTTTTTTTAATTTTTTTAATTTTTTTTTTTCTCTCAGGGAACATGACGCTCCTCTAGGTTAGTCAGGTAGGATTTCCTCTAGTCACGACCCAAACAACCTGCCTGACTAAAACTTCGACTTTGAGGTTATGAAACCGGTCGACTACGTTTCTCGACTGAGTAAACTTTTCTGGGACAACGACCCTTTCTAACTCCCGTTCCTCTTCCCCTGTTGTCTCCTACTCTACCAACCTACCACAGTGGTTGAGTTACCTGTACTCAAACCCATTTGAGACCCTCAACCACTATCTGTCTCTCCGGACCGCACGACGTCAGGTGCCAAAACGTTTCGTAGTCTGTGCTGACTTGCTGACTTGACTTGACAACTTGGTCAACGGTCGTAGTATAATATTAGACTACTTTACACAGGATAGTACATGTTTATTTCTTTATATACGAGTTTTTTTTTTTTTTTTGTGGATACGAGTTTACTGCTACTTTTGTAATGTTAGATTTTGGATACCTTACGTCGTTTTCATCAAGATTCTCTCTTCAATAATCGTTATTTTTAAAATGGAATCCTTTGTTCTTTTCAGAGTTTATTTGTTGGATTTGAATGTGGATTTCGTTCATCTCTTTTTTCTTACTTGTTTTAGGTTCCAGTCAACAATAACAAACCAGTGATTTAGTACAGACTATGAAACTCTGGGGGATCTGACGTCACGAGATCCTAAGAGACATGAAGTGACAGAGGGTCTCAAACGAGTTTAAGTAAAACTTAGTCACTACGATAAATTGGTTAGAATAGGAGACGGTGGTCGAAGAGGAAAACGGAAGTTAGAAAGGGTCGTAGTCCCAGAAAAGGTTCCTCGGTTGTGACAAATTGTCCACCGGTTTCGTACCCCCGAAGTCGAAATCGTAGACAGGAAGGTTTCTCATAAGTCCCAAATAAAGAAAATCCTAAGTGATCAAACTAAAGGAACATCGGGTTCCCTGAGAGTTATCGGAAGAGGTCGTGTTAAGTTTTCGTATCTAAGAAGTCGAGAGTCGGAAGAAATACAGGGTTGAGAATGTAGATATGTACTGATGACCCTTTTGGTGTCTGGAAACAGTCGTTTCACTACAGAGACGTAAAATTGTACGACAGATCCAAACAGTGTCGAAAAGAAGGTTTCTCTTTCGTAGAAAAATAAAGATCCAATTGGTTTCAATCATCCTTCCTTTTATACTTCTAATCTCAACTTTATTCATTTTATCTCTGTTTTTATCTTTTCTCGTTACTTTGATTTTCGACCAAGAAACCTTTCTATTTATTCTAACTATTTTGAAATCGGTCTGAGTAGTTCCTTTTTTGCCACTCTCCTGAGTTTAGTTATGTTAATGTTATTCCTCTTCAATGTTCCCTGTGGTATCTTTACGTTTCCTAGTATTCTTTGATGATGTTTATTGGTACGGTTATTTTGACTACTGTGACTTCCTTACCTATTTCAGAATCTTTCCACGTTGTAAGGTTCTGATACAGTCCTCATTTATCTATTATACTTGTATGGTTATTGGTCATGACTTTAACTTTTATACTAATTCTTTCAAAGGTGTATAGTCTTAGTTTTCTTATCTACTGAAGTTTCCCTTAAAGAAAGTTTGTAAGTTTCTTTTCAATCTTGGGTGGGAAGACTTTGAGAAGGTTTCAAACTTTTCCTTGTTGAAACAAGATAATTATTTTCCGGTGATAATGGGACTATTGTTTTGGTCTGTTGTTATGACGTTTTTTTCTTTTAACGTCTGGTTATAGTGACTACTTGTATCTATACTTTTAGAATTTGTTGTGATTGTTTGACTTAGGTTGTTGTGTAACTTTCCTGGTAAGTAGTACTAATTCAGTCTAAATGGGGTCCCTCCTACGTTCTTAAGATATGATAAGTGTTTAGTTAGTCCCACTGTGTCGTGTTAATGTTTAACTTCTTATTTTCGGTATACTAGTAGAATTATCTACGTCGTTTTCGAAAACTGTTTTAAGATGTAGGTAACGTTATCTCAAGGTCTTTTTTTGTAGATAAAGACGAAATAACTGATGCGGTTTCGGAAACTGACACACCTGCTGTTATTTCACACCTTTTAAGACTTTTTCTACCCTTATGGTCTGGTGGATTGGACGGAGAACTCCTTAGACATACGTCCAGTCCTTCGTTGTCAATCTTGACCTGTACCTTGTTGGCTGACCAAGGTTTATCCTTTTCCTCATACAGTTCCGACATAAAACAGTGGGACGAATAAATTGAAGATACGTCTCATGTAGTACTCTTTGCGACCTGACCTTCTTTGTGTTCGACCTTAGTTCTAACGACCCTCTTTATTGTTATTGGAGTCTATACGTCCACTGTGGTGGGAATACCGTCTTTCACTTCTCCTCGATTTTTCGGAGAACTACTTTCACTTTCTCCTCTCACTTTTTCAACCGAATTTCGAGTTATAAGTCTTTTGCTTCTAGTACCGTAGACCAGGGTAGTGAAGTACTCTTTATCTACCCCTTTGTCATCTTTGTCTCAGTCTGAAATAAAACCCCCCGAAGTTTTAGTGACGTCTACCACTGACGTCGGTACTTTAATTTTCTGCGAATGAGGAACCTTCTTTTCAATACTGGTTGGATCTATCATATAAGTTTTCATCTCTGTAATGAAATGACTGATTCCAGGCAGATCAGTTCCGATAGCAAAAAGGACACTAGTACATACCTACACTCTCAACTTGACGCTTCTTCCGACTCGTGGCTTCTTAACTACGCAAACTCGACACCACAACCTCTTCTGAGAACTCCCAGGGAACCTGACGTTCCTCTAGGTTGGTCAGGTAAGACTTCCTCTAGTTGGGACCCTAAAGAAACCTTCCTTACTACGATTTCGACTTCGAGGTCATGAAACCTGCGGAGTACGTTTCTTAACTGAGTAACCTTTTCTGAGACTACGACCCTCTCTAACCTCCGTCCCCTCTTCCCCTGCTGGGTCCTACTCTACCGACCTACCGTAGTGCCTGAGCTACCTGCACTCAGACTCACTTGAAGCCCTCTACCACAACCTGTCCCTCCGGACCGTACGACGCTAAGTACCCCAACGTTTCTCAGCCTGTACTGTCGCTGACTTGACTTGACTTGAATACTATTTGTGAGAAGTCTTTCACCTGTCTCTCCTTTGTATGGAGTCATTTTATTCCTGGTATGTACTGTTTAGGTATCGTTTGTAAAAGGTGTCCCCAAGTTTTGTCTTTTGTAAAAGAGATTCTAATCAATATTCTGTTTCTACAATACAAGAGTGGTGAAAATAAGTTGTATGTCACTCAATAGTAGAATGGGGTCAGTGTTACCGGTACTAGTTTTTTAGATGTTTGTTATTTACGACCTCTCTCACACCTCTTTTTCTTTGGGAGAATATTACAACTACCCCTACATTTGACTATGTAGTGACACCTTTCG
Organism: Capra ibex; assembly: GCA_006410555.1. Lineage (NCBI taxonomy): Eukaryota > Metazoa > Chordata > Mammalia > Artiodactyla > Bovidae > Capra > Capra ibex. The sequence goes on along the minus strand of SJYO01040405.1, from coordinate 45,126,287 downwards.
TGATACCTCCAAGGAAATTTTTATCTTGATAGTATAGGGTGAGTACTCGTATATAGGTCTCCTTTATTATTAAGGTTTTACACGTACATGGGGTTACAAGTGATTTCGTGATAAATCTTATCGGTCCTGTACCTTCGTTGTATTTACAGGTAGTCGTCTCTTAATTGTTTTATATATATATATGAATATATATAGACGTTACATTATAATGAGTCGGAATATTTTCTTGTCTTATTATGGTAAACGTCATTATACTTACTTGGGTCTGTAAAAGTATGACTTACTTCGTTCAGTCTCTTCCTCTCTATAATATACTATAGTGAATATACACCCTAGTTTTTTTTCATGTTTATTTGAATATATCTTTTCTTATTTATCTCAGTCTCTAAATATTTTGTTAAATGTCAATGACCTCTCTTTTCACTGTCACTTTCTTTCAGTTCGGTGAGTCAGTACAGACTGAAAAACGTTGGGGTACCTGACATCGGATGGTTCGAGGAGACAGGTACCCTAAAAGGTCCGTTCTCATGACTTCACCCGACGGTAAACGAAGAGGTCCGCTAGAAGAGTTGGGTTCCTAGTTTGGATCTAGAGGACGTAACGTCTGTCTACAAAATGGCAGACTCGGTGGTTCCTTCTGACCTCTCTTTGCATTTCTCCCTATTTAACCCTCTAACCCCAACTGTATTTCTTTGTTGATAGATATTTTATCTATTGATTATCTCTGGATGACGTATCGTGTCTGTTGAGAAGAGTTATGAGACATTACCGGATATCTCCTTTTATTAGATATTTCTTATGACCTTTATTTTCGTTTTTATTTGTTTACTCTAAATTAATTTTAATTTTCGAAGACGTGTTGTTTCCTTTTATATTCGTTCCACTTTTCTGTCGGAAGACTTGCCCTCTTTTGTTATCGTTTACTTCGTTGACTGTTTGTTGATTAGAGTTTTTATATGTTCGTTGAATACGTCGAGTTAAGGNTTTAATTTTTTCTCACCTATTATATTATATATATTATATACATATATATTATATGTATATTACTACTACTAGGTTTAACCTTTCTTATAAAAATATATTAAACTTATATAAAAATACATATACCATATAGTAAACATATAAGTAATTAAACTTACATACATAAAGATATACATACCATATATGTATATATACCATATGACACATATATATGTATATGGTATACATATACCGTATAGTAAGTAGAACGTAAATATTCTACGTTTTACTCTTTATACGTTCTCTTAATAATCAAGAGTAATTTGAAACGGTCGTTAATTGAAAGTATCGGTTTTAATTTCTTTATTCTTTATTATTCTTTATTCGGTTATTTCTTTATTCCTTTACTCCCTCCTTCGTTCCTTCCTTACCTCTTCCAGCAACTCCCTATAATCTTATATAAACTAACTCTATCGCTTCATGAGTTTTAAAATGTAGATATATAATATTTAACGATAAAAAGACTTTATTATATTCCGTGTAGTTCTCTTGACTTTCAATATACATGTTAATAACTGTTGGATTTAAACTCAAGTTAAATAAGAAGTTAATTAAACATAAATTTTAAAATTAAATTATGATATGAGAAGGAAATGACATTATATTAGTCAAATTATTTCATCTTTTGATACATTATATGTATAAGAGAGTCGAGTCATCCGTTTCTTAGACAGACGTTACGTCCTCTGTGTCCTCTACTCCCAAGTTAGGGAATCTACCCTACTATGGAATGTCTTCTTTTCCCGGGGGTGAGGTCATAAGAACGGACTTTTTGTGGTACCTGTCAGACGACCCGATGTCAAGTATCACAGTGTTTCTCAGTCTCTGTTAACTCGTAGGCTCTTGTGTATATACTATATATGTAAGAGAGTGGAAATTACGGTATAGATTTTCATACGAACTTTACTTTGTAAAATATACATTACAAGAATATTAATCTTACGGAATCTGATAAAATTACTAAATCTAAATTGAATTGAAGTAGGATTAAAAAGGATTGGTACTCTTTATGAAATATACTAACAATAAGTAACAAATTGAACAATTACAAAACTTTATTCAATTAGGTACCTTAAACCAAGTTGAATTTACTGAAATTTACAAAAAATAACTCTCACAGTATAAAGTGTTATGTGATGATTCCGGTAATAACCAATTCACACTTCTTCAGTTTTTGACAAAAATTCTTTTAATACTAAGATCTCCCGTGCGACCACTATCATCGAACACCAATTTTAGTACGGTTAAAAAATTAATTAAAGATGACTTAATACTTTAGTGACGAATGTTGAAATATTTTGTGTGATATGTCTTTCTTGTCCCGATAATAGTGGTATACCGTTTCCTTATGAGAAACTATTCATTCATTACTCTTTTTAATTCAAATTAATTTCCTTTGATCCTGAGAATTTACTGAAACTTAACTAAAGTCTTTGTCCAAATTATTAATAAGTAAATAATCTCGAATATATTTTTATAATCTCTTCCTTTACCGTAGGATGAGGTCATAAGAACGGATTCTTTAGGGTACCTGTTTCCTCGGACGACCCCTCTCAGATATCCCAGTGTTTCTCAACCTGTACTGAATCGTTGATTTGTTGTTATATTCGTAGATACACAAACACACACACATACACACACACATAGGAAGTTAAAACACAGTTACTTTTATTCTAAAACGATTTTCTGTCACAAATCTCTGTCTATACGGTTAGTTCTTTCTTTTCTTCCTTTGACTATGTTTCTTTGAGTAATAAATTTCTTTTTTAGACGTGCTTTATATATAAACTTAACACTGAGGATGAAAGATGAGTTTCAGTACTGTAAATGGATGTTTGTAGGAAGGAGGACGTGGTCACATTTTCAGGTTACATCTGTTAAATAAAGAAATAATGAGTCCAAAATAATAAGAATTATAAAAAGTAATTAATAATAAAAAAATTAAAATAAAAAAACAAAAAATTCCGAAAGTATAAAATAGAGATGATTAGATTTTCGTGAACCCAGAAAAAACATTTGAAAATTTAAAACAACTTTTAAGACTAATAACTTCAGTACGTACGGGTAACATTTTTAAAGTGAATTTGTCTTTTTGTTTCTCCCCTTTTTGTAGTGAACGTTAGAACGGTCGGTCTTATTCATGACGATTGTAAGCTACATACGAAAATGGATGTTCGTATTAATTGTTATCATTTAATAAATAACTTATACTTTAAATATTCTTCCTTTATCGTAATCTTTCACTTCCGGTAATTATCAATGTAATCCTTTTGTTTTTAGTATTAAATTTTATAAATCAAACCAATTTAATAAATATCCTGTATCTTAAATTATTATTGTTAGTTAAGTTATTAAACCCATTCCCCTTTTAAACACTAGTGTTTTCAAAGAATCTGTTTTTTTTATGAAATTACGTCATCGAATTATTCATCTTTTCAATGACGTATGTGTGTGTGTCTTTACTGAATTTTTATCCTTTTTTCCTTTTTTTCCTTCTTTTATTTCTACTTTAATTACTCATAATAATCTTTTATTTTCTACTGTTTATATGAATGGTATTCAGGTCCTCTCCTTTTGTCTCGTTTATATCCTTCACATTGACATCTTTGATTCATCTATAAAGAGTAGATTCACTTTTTTCTTCCAAGTAGTTAATGGTTATTTTAATTACTTTACTCTTTTTCCTTTTTCTCAGTAAGATTTTTGTACAGTAAGAGAGTTTTTTTTAAAATCGTACTTTGTGTTTAACTAGGGTAGTGACAAACTATTTATTCCTCAAATTCTTTGTATAAGTTCCAGTAAGCCACAAGGAGTCTTTCACTGTTTTTTCTTTCATTCAAGCGTACTTATGTGACGAAATGTGTGTTATTTTAATATATTATTAATATTATTTAGAGAGAAAATATCTAGTAAAGACCATACTTGACAGTGATGTCTTAATAAAAAAAAGAAAACTAGTAATAGTATCTTCTTTTCAATAATGATAGTGGTGATAATGTCTAACTTTTCTTTCCAGTTCACTTAACGACTTTTTCACTGTCACAAGGACTTTTATCTTCATGTACGTAAATTTTGATTTAAAGTTAGTAACACGAAATTTACATTTTGAAATTTACTCTTTTCGGAACCTAAAACAAGACTTCATTAAATAGTTTCTCTATCCTTTACCAGAACCCGTTATTAATTTGATACAGGTCTTTAATAAAAAATTTAAATAAAAAATGACTTTCTATTAATAAAATGTCTTAACAAAACAAAAGACAGTTTGGAGTTGTACTAAGTCGGTATCCATATGTATATAGAGGAGGGAAAACTTGAAGGGAGGATAGAAGGAGGGGCAGAGTCGGGAGATCCAACTATGTCTCGGGGACAAACTCAAAGGACTCGGTATGTCGTTTAAGGACTACCGATAGATAAAATATATACCATTACATTGAAGGGTACAATGAGAAAGGTATGTAGAGTGTGAGAGGAAGGGAGAGGCGTACAGGGATTCAGATAAGGGATACAGAAATTGAGGTGACAACGGGACATTTATTTAAGAAGTCTTGGTAAAAAGATCTAAGTATATACACGCAATCTTATACTACAAATAGAAAGACAAAGACTGAGTGAAGTAAGACATATTATCCAAGATCCAAGTAGGTGGAGTAGTCTTGACTGAGTTTACGTAATTAAAAATACCGACTCAATATAAGGTAACACATATACACGGTGTTGAAGAAATAGGTGAGTAGACAACTACCTGTATATCCAACGAAGGTACAAGATTGATAACATTCCTCACGACGTTACTTGTTACCCTATGTATACAGAACAAGTTTAAACCAAAGGAGATCCATATACGGATGCTGACCCCAACGACCGAGTATACTACCAAAATAAGGACTAAAAAATTCCTTAGAGGTATAGTAGAAGGTATCACCGACATAGTTAAGGGTGGTTGTCTTGTTCTCGTAAGGGAAAAGAGGTGTGGGAGAGGTCGTAAACAAAAAAGATTTGTAAAACTACTACCAGTAAGACTGACCATACTCCACTATAGAGTAACACCGAAACTAAACGCAAAGAGATTATTACTCGTTACAACTCGTAGAAAAGTACACAAACAATCGGTAGACATACAGAAGAAACCTCTTTACAGACAAATCCAGAAAAAGGGTGAAAAAGGGTGAAAAACTGACCCAACGAACAAAAAGACCATAACTCAACATACTCGACGAACGTATAAAACCTTTAATTAGGAAACAGTCAACAAAGTAAATGATGATAAAAGAGGGTAAGACTCCCAACAGAAAAGTGGAACGAATGACAAAGGAAACGACACATTTTCGAATTTCAAATTATTCCAGGATGAAGAAATGAAAACAAAAATAAAGGTAATGAGATCCTTCATCTAGTATCTCCTAGAAAGAAACTAAATCCAGTAGCTTATAAGACGGATATAAAAGGAGATTCTCAAAATATCAAAGACCAGAATGTAAATCCACAAATTAGGTAAAACTCAAATAGAAACACATACCACAATCCTTCACAAGATTAAAGTAAGAAAATGTACATCGACAGGTCTAAAGGGTCTTGGTAAATAACTTTTCAGACAGAAACGGGGTAACATACAAGAACGGAGGGAACAGTTTTGATTCCATGGATATCCACGTACTCAAATAAAGATGTGAAAGATAGAACATAATCAGATGTAAAGACAAAAATACACTCATGGTACGTCAGAACTGCTGTCATCGAAACATCATATTAGACTCCAGTCCTTTGAACTAAGGAGGTCGAGGTAAGAAGATAGAGTTCTAACGAAACCGATAAACCCAAGAAAACACAAAGGTATACTTAACACTTAAAAAAAAACAAGATCAACATACTTTTTACGGTAACTATTAAAATATACCTAACGTAACTTAGCTATAAAACGTAAACCATTATATCAGCAAAAGTGGCATAACTAAGAAGGATGAGTCCTTGTACCTTATAGAGAGGTAGACAAATACAGTAGAAACTAAAGAAAGCAGTCACAGAATATTAAAAGACACATGTCAAGAAAACAGTAGAATCCATTTAAATAAGGATCTATAAATTAATAAAAACAACGTTACCACTTACCCTAACTAAGGAATTAAAGAGAAAGACTAAAAAGTAACAATCATATATCTTTACTTTCACTAAAACCACATAACTAAAACACGGAACGTTGAAACGATTTAAGTGACTAATCGAGATCATTAAAAGTCTATGATAGAAACCCCAAAAGATACATGTCTTAGTACAGTAGACGTTTTACATGTTCGAAATGAAGAAAAGACTAGACCTAAGAAGTAAAGAAAAAGAAAAGACAACATCGATCTTGAAGGTCTTGATATCACTTATTGTCACCACTTTCACCTGTGGGAACAGGACAATGACTAGAATCCCTTTTACGAAAGTTAAAAAGTGGTGACTCTTATTATCAACGACATCCGAATAGTGTATACCGGAAATTATACAACTCCATCCAAGGAAGATACGAGTAAAAAACTTCTCAAAATTCGTATTTACCCACGACTTAAAACAGTTTCCGAAAAAGACGTAGATAACTCTATTAGTATACCAAAAATAGGAAGAGAAACAATTATACCACATGGTGCAACTAACTGAACGTATATAACTTCTTAGGAACGTAGGGACCTTATTTGGTTAAACTAATACCAAATACTCGAAAACTACACAACGACTTAAGACAAACGATTTTAAAACAACTCCTAAAACGTAGATACAAATAGTCCCTATAACCGGCCATCAAAAGAAAAAACACACAATAGAAACAGACCAAAACCATAGTCTCACTAACACCGGAACATCTTACTCTAATCTTCACAAGGAAAGACACTTTAAAAAACTTTCTCAAAATCTTCCTATCCGTAGTCGAGAAGAGATCTACAAACTATATTAAAAGGACACTTCGGTAGACTAGGACCCGAAAACAAAACCCCCCTCTAAAAAAAAAAATTAGTGTCGAAGGTAAAGTCACGAACATTAACCCGACAAGTATTAAAGATAAAGAAAGACCAAGTCAGAACCTTCTAACTTCAAAACATTCTTAAACAGGTAAAGAAGGTCCAATAGGTAAAATAACGGTATCACAACAAGTATGATCAGAGAATATTAGGAAACATAAAGACGTAACAGACAACATTGAAGAGGAAAAAGTAAAGATTAAAACAATTAAACTAAGAAGAGAAAGAGAGAGAAAAAAAAAGGAACTACTTAGACCGATTTCCGAACAGTTAAAACAAATAGAAGAGTTTCTTGGTCGAAAATCAAAATAATTAGAAATGATAACAAAGTAAAGAAAAAGTAAATAGAGACGAGTCTAGAAACACTAAAGAAAGGAACATGATTAAAAAACAACAACAACAAGAAAAAGGTCAACAAAATGTACATTTCAATCCGAGATGATTGAGATATTCGTATAAGTTATAAAACAAACAAAGAACTCCATCCTAACATAACGATATTTGAAGGGAGAATCCTGATGAAAACGACATAGGGTATCCAAAACTTAACAGTATAAAAATAACAGTAAACAAAGATCTTCAAAAAAATGAAGGAAAAACCAAAGAAGTCATTGGATAACGAATAAATCTTTGTACAACGAATTAGAGGTATACAAACACAATAAGTATCAAAAAAAAAAAGGAACATTAACTATAGATCAGAGTATCTCAACACCATTCTCTTCTACGAACTATGTTAAAGTTAAAAAATTTAAATGACTCCAAAACAAACACTGGGTTCTACACTAGGTAGGACCTCTTACAAGATACACGGGAACTCTTCTTCCACATACGAAGACGTAAACTTACCTTACAGTCTTCTATGGTTACTCCAGGTAGAGTAGATTATATAGTAAATTCTGAACACAAAGGAATGATAATAAAAAAAAAACAAAACTACTAGACAGGTAACCACACTCACTCCACAATTTCAGAGAATGACAAAAACACAATGACAATTAAAGAGGTAAATACAGACAATCACAAACAGAATACATAACTTCACGAGGATACAAGCCACGTATCTATAAATGTTAACAATACAGAAGGAGAACCTAACTAGACAACTAGTAATACATCACAGGAAGGAATAGAGAACATTAAAAGAAATAAAATACCAGATAAAACAGACTATACTCCTAATGATGAGATCGAATGAACACGGAAGGTAAACGTACCTTATATAAAAAGGTAGGAGAGTGAAGGTCAGATATACACAGAACTCCAGACTTCACACAAAGAACATCTGTCGTATATATACTTAGAACGAAAAAATAGGTAAGTCGGTCAGACACAGAAAACCAACCTCGTAGATTAGGAAAATGTAAATTTCGTTAATAACTATATATACAAGGATTAAGGTAAAAGAATTAACAAACCCCAACTAAAACATCTAGCAAAAAGAAGAGAACATACAAATCTGATATACTCAGGCAAATTGTAAACAACATTTCGACCAAACCACCATGACTTAAGAGAATTGAAAACGAACAGACTTTTCGAAAAATAAAGACGTAGTTGAAACTTACTTTAGAAACGACCCATGTCATTAGAACGAACATCTAAAAGTGAAAGTAATGAAATTTATATAGAACGGTAAGAGAAGACCAGACGTCTCAAAGACGACTTTCTAGTCGACAATTCGTATACCCCAAAGAGGACATGCAATGAACGACAAAGAAGGAACGAAGAAAATTATAAAAAAGAAAGACAAATCAAAAACAGTCAAACTAATCACACCCGGAACAGTACAAAGAGGAGCCCAAATAGGTTATACTCCGAGAAACACAGAGAACCTAGACTGACTGATAAAGGAAAAGGTACAACCCCTTTAAAAGTTGATATTAGAAAAGTTTTTAAAAGAGTATGGGAAAGAAAAAGGAGAAGAAGAAGACTTTGGGGATATTAGACTTACAACTACGTAAACTATAACAGGGTATCCAGAGATTCTAATAGGAGTCAAGAACGGTAAGAAAAATGAAATCAGACGAGAAGTCTTCAATAAAGGTGGTAAAATACAAGATCGAGTGACTAAGTAAGAAGACGAAGTCGATAAGAAGAAAATTGTGGAACATCTCATAAAAATTTAAGTTATTAACACGACAAACAGAGACGTACACATAAAAAATTAAGAAGATCCAGAAACAATTAACTGAGAAGGTAAAACGAAAGTTCCAAAAAAAATAGTAGAAACGATAGTAATAAGACGTAGGAAAAAGTCCATCAAACGGATAAAGGAGAAGTAAAAAAAGCTTAAGACACAAAAAGGAAACAAGGAAGTAAACACGTGATAAAGAGACGGAAAAGTAATACACAAAAAAAAATTTGAATAACACAAACTCCAGAGGAAAAGAGTCCGAAGTTCCAACTTATGAAAGAAGGAAAACCAAAGACGGGATATTGCAACAGGGTCATCAAACACATTCGAAGAATATCCCACTCTAGACACTACTTAAAAACAAACAGACAAACAAAGAGGAGACTACCCGATCCTACTCACTCCACCGTTAGGACAGACGACTACTAACCCAAACAATAAAAACAAAACAAACAACAAATCTACTCCGTAGGACGTGTCCCACGAGAACCACCAACCCACTACGACCCAGAACGTAAGGTTAAAGGAAACACACTCAAGAGTGATAAAATATGAGGGACCCCAATTAACTTCGTCCTATTTACAATTAACTTTGTCTCTTGTGTGACCAGTATCGTTTATGGGAGAAGGTTTTGGTGTTCTGAGATGTGTACCTGCAGTGTCCTACCAGTTGTGGTTTTAATCCAAATAATATAAGAAACGTCGGTTTCTACCTCTTCGAGATATGTCAGTCGTTTTTGTTCTGGTCTTTGATTGACACCGAGTCTAGTACTTGAGGGATAACGGTTTAAGTTTGAATTTAACTTCTTCCATCCCTTTTGGTGATCTGGTAAGTCCACACCGGATTTACTTTAGAGAATATTAATAAGTCACCTTCACTATTTATCTAAATTCTCTGATCTAGACTATCTGTCTCACGGACTACTTTATACCTGCCTCTAAGTACTGTAACATGTCCTCTGTCCCTAGTTCTGTTAGGGTGTTTTTCTTGACGTTTTTTCGTTTTGCCGACAGACAACTCCGGAATGTTTATCGACACTCTTCTGCGTTTTTCGTTTCCTCTTTTGTTTTCTATAAGAGTAACCTTACGTCTCAATGTTTCTTATCGTTCCTCTCTATTCTTTCGGAAGAAGTCGTTAGTCACTTTTATTTATCTGCTTTTGTTGTCTTACCCTTTCTGATCTCTAGAGAAGTTCTTTTAATCTCTATGGTTCCCTTATAAAGTACGTTTCTACACGAGTTATTTCCTGTCTTTACCACACCTGGATTGTCTTTATTTTCTATATTTCTTCTCCACTGTTCTTATGTGTCTTCTTGACATTTTTTTTCTTGAAGTTTTGGGTTTATTAGTACTACCATACTAGTGAGTGGATCTCGGTCTATAGGATCTTACACTTCAGTTCACCCGGAATTCTTCGTAGTGATACTTGTTTCGATCACNCTTTATCTCCTTTTGTTGTCTTACCCTTTCTGATCTCTAGAGAAGTTCTTTTAATCTCTATGGTTCCCTTATAAAGTACGTTTCTACACGAGTTATTTCCTGTCTTTACCACACCTGGATTGTCTTTATTTTCTATATTTCTTCTCCACTGTTCTTATGTGTCTTCTTGACATTTTTTTTCTTGAAGTTTTGGGTTTATTAGTACTACCATACTAGTGAGTGGATCTCGGTCTATAGGATCTTACACTTCAGTTCACCCGGAATTCTTCGTAGTGATACTTGTTTCGATCACCTGCACTACCGTAAGGTCAACTCGATAAATTTTAGGACTTCCTACTACGACAGTTTCACGACGGAAGTTATACGGTCGTTTAAACCTTTTGAGTCGTCACCGGTGTTGTGACCTTTTCCAGTCAAAAGTAAGGTTAGGGTTTCTTTCTGTTACGTTTTCTTACGAGTTTGATGACGTGTTAGCGTGAGTAGAGTGTACGATCATTTCATTACGAGTTTTAAGAGGTTCGGTCCAAAGTCGTTATGCACTTGGTACTTGAAGGTCTACAAGTTCGACCAAAATCTTTTCCGTCTCCTTGGTCTCTAGTTTAACGGTTGTAAACGACCTAGTAGCTTTTTCGTTCTCTCGGGGTCTTTTTGTAGATAGAGACGAAATAACTGATACGGTTTCGGAAACTGGTACACCTAGGGTTTTTTTATTGACCTGTTAAGAAATTCTCTACCCTTATGGTCTGGTGGACTGGATGGAGAAATCTTTGGACATACGTCCAGTCCTTCGTTGTCAATCTTGACCTGTACCTTTTTGTCTGACCAAAGTTTATGTTTTTCCTCATGGAGTTCCGACATATAATAGTGGGACGAATAAATTGAAGATACGTCTCATGTAGTACTCTTTACGACCCGACCTTCTTCGTGTTCGACCTTAGTTCTAACGACCCTCTTTATAGGTATTGGACTCTATACGTCTACTGTGGTGGGAATACCGTCTTTCACTTCTTCTCGATTTTTCGGAGAACTACTTTCACTTTCTTCTCTCACTTTTTCAACCGAATTTCGAGTTGTAAGTCTTTTGATGCCAGTACCGTAGACCAGGGTAGTGAAGTACCCTTTATTTACTTCTTTGTCACCTTTGTCACAGTCTGAAATAAAGGACCCCGAGACTTTAGTGACGTCTACCACTAGCATCGGTACTTTAATTTTCTGCGAATGAGGAACCTTCCTTTCAATACTGGTTGTATCTATAGTATAATTTTTTGTCTCTATAATAAAACGGTTGTTCCAGACAGATCAGTTCCAATACCAAAAAGGTCACCAGTACATACCTACACTCTCAACCTGACACTTCTTTCGATTCACGATTTCTTAACTACGAAAACTTGACACCACAACCTCTTCTGAGAACACTCAGGGAATCTGACGTTCCTCCAGATTTGTCAGGTAGGATTTCCTCTGGTCAAGACCTACAAGTAACCTTCCTGACTACGACTTGGACTTTGAGGTTACGAAACCGGTGGAGTACACTTCACAACTAAGTAACCTTTTCTGGAACTACGACCCTCCCTAACCTCCGTCCTCCTTTTCCCCAACTGTCTCTTACTCTACCGACCTACCGTAGTAACTGAACTACCTGTACTCAAACCCACTTGAAGTCTTCAACCACTACCTGTCCCCCCGGACCACACGACACTAAGTACCGCAGTATTTGTCAGCCTGTACTGACTCGTTGACTTGACTTGAATTGAGTCCAATCAAGAGAATATCAGATCCCAGAACCTCAGTCACGAGGGTAAGGTTTCCGAGTCCCGTACTAGAAACCAGTCCTTACTTCATTTTTTGAATCAGTCTAAAGTATCATGGTTATTTTAACTGTTGATGGTGTCTTCCCCCCGTTTATCCTTTTCTTTTCTTACTTTAGGTTTTCTTAGATACCTTGTTCAGTTTTGTTCTTTTGATAAAAAAAAATAAAAGTTCTTTATAAAAAATTTATAGAAAATTAAATTTTAAATTTATATAAAATTTAAAAATATAATTATAAAAAATAAAAGTTCTTTTTATTTAAAAAGAACTCCAGTCTCAGGAAAGGAAGTGACCCTCAGTGTCGAGTGAAGTGGAGGAATCCTACGGGAGATTGAGACACGACTAGAGACCTGGACGAGAACCCCGTAGAGACTAAGATTAGACAAGGATGAGGAGACGCGAGAACGGAGGTTACAGGTGTCGATAGTCTTGATCACACAAAAGAAAACACCCTCGAGAGTCACTGTAAAATGTATAAGGTATCAGTGTCTCAGACGGATCAACTAGTACACCTAAATTAGACGTCGAACATGTCGACCACCCTCACAATCCCCAAAAGAAGGAATTGGTGTGACGGGGACCCAAAGTTAACACCAAAATAAAAGTCGAGACGTATACCCAACAGATGACCCCAAACGAGGACTCGGACGAGACCTCCTGAACCCAAAAGGGGACACTTCTGGTCCACCAATCCACAACGTCGACGAACTGAGTGTCCCCAAGACCGTCGTGGTCCTTGAGTCCTCTTTCACGAGATCTTCCCATACCGTTGGTCATGACCGGTTATGTGAGACTATAAGAACGTACCTCTTGGAGGGAGGGACTGTCTCTTCGGACCGTCTGGTGTGATGTCTCAGCGTTTCTCAGTCTGTGATGACTTAACTGTGAAGTGTGTATCCACTTTCTGAAAATAAATAAATAAATAAATAAAAAAAACGGATACCGTCGAGAAGGGGTCACTCTCAACTGTACTTCCATCACGTCGACGAACCGAACGTCCCTTGGACAACCGCGGTTCACACGTTCCTGTACCTGACGGAGACCGCGTCCTCAATGCCGGGATATTCAGAAAAGGACTCGGAGAATATCAACCACTAGTCTTCCGGAGAAACCGGTCAGAAAGAGGTATCGAGGTGGACAAGTCCGTGAATCTCCCAGAGGAACGGACCCCAGTAAGAGACGACAGGTACGTAGTCCGTGTATTCCCCCGGGTGGTCGACTCGAGGATAAGACATCTAACCGTACAATCCGTGAATTTCCTCATGGGATCCACCCTAGGATGACATATCATGTCATACCGTCCACAAACTACCCGATCGGAGAGATAACAAGTCGACGACTACGACCACACAACTCCTTCTTTCCGATACCACTACCGAGGTGGGAGATACGTACTGAACCGTCACCGAAAGGAGGTGTCCGTAAAGGGTGGTGTTAGAGGAGGGAATATAGGGAAACTAGGTAGAGAAACATCAGTTGTCGTCGGGAGTGTGATCCTAACGAGGTGTTAGGGATTTGAAGTCTAGGGTCCACGACGTGGAAGGTCCCGTAGATGTAGGGATAGGTCCCATACATACCGACGCCGTTTCCGACGGACTCAGAGTAAGGTGAATCCGACGGTGTCTAGTCGACAAAGTGAGAGTCGGAATTTACAAAAAGGAGACCAAGTCTGTTAACAGAGTGACACCCCTAGCTTGGGGACGAAGTCAAGGGGGTGGGTGACTCCCGTCCAGGTCAGGATGATTATGAGGACGAAAGGGGGGAACAAGGAAACAGAATGATTCAAAACGTACCCAGATACATATAAGAACGGGTGAACAGTTCATGAGGACAGGCGAGAGTCGACCACAAGACGTACGTGAAGACACAGACTTCCATATAAGGACTACATAGACACCTCTCTCTACATGAAGTGCAGGTGGATGAGGAAACGGTAGAACGAGAGGAGTTTTCGGCCTTCAATAAAAAAAATTTGTGTCCTAGATTTTATTATTTTATAAAAGAATTCCATACTTAAACCACGTATATATATATATATATATATATATATATATATATATGTGTATATATATATACGTACGGTATCAGTAGTCAAGTCAAGTCAAGTCTGTGAGTCAGTACAGGCTGAGAAACGCTGGGGTACTTAACTTCGTGAGGTCCGGAGGGACAGGTAGTGGTTGAGGGTCTCAAGTGGGTCTAAGTGCAGGTAGTTCAGGCACTACGGTAGGTCGGTAGAGTAGGAACCAGCAGGGGAAGAGGAGGACGGGGATTAGGGAGGGTCGTTGTTTCAGAAAAGGTCACTCAGTTGAGAAGAGTACTTCGCCGGTTTCATGACCTCAAAGTCGTAATCGTAGTAAGGAAGGTTTCTTTAGGGTCCTAACTAGAGGAAGTCTTACCTGACCAACCTAGAGGAACGTCAGGTTCCCTGAGAGCTCAGAAAAGGTTGTGGTGTCAAGTTTTCGTAGTTAAGAAGTCGTGAGTCGGAAGAAGTATCAGGTTGAGAGTGTTGGTATGTACTGATGACCTTTTTGGTATCGGAACTGATCTGCCTGGAATCCGTCGTTTCATTACAGAGACGAAAACTTATACGATAGATCCACCTAGTATTAAGAAGAAGGTTCCTTATTGGTAGAAAATTAAACTACCGACGGCAGTTGTAGACATTACTAAAACCTCGGGTTTTTTATTTCAGACTGTGACAAAAGTAACAAAGGGGTAGATAAAGGGTACTTCACTACCCTGGTCTACGGTACTAGAAACAAAAGGTTTACAACTCGAAACTCGGTTGAAAAAGTGAGAGAAAGTGAAAGTAGTTCTCCGAAAAATCGAGGAGAAGTGAAAGACGGTATTCCAACCACAGTAGACGTATAGACTCCAATAACTATAAAGAGGACCGTTAGAACTAAGGTCGAACACAAAGAAGGTCAGGTCGTAAAGAGTACTACATGAGACGTATCTTCAATTTATTCGTCCCACTGTTGTATGTCTGAACTCCATGAGGAAAAGGATAAACCTTGGTAAGACAACAACGTACAGGTCAAGATTGACAACGAAGGACTGGACGTATGTCTAAGGAGTTCTCCGTCCAATCCACCAGACCATAAGGGTAGAGAACTTCTTAAAAGGTGTCAAATAACATCAGGTGTGTCAGTTTCCGACACCGTATTAGTTATTTCGTCTTTATCTACAAAAAGACCTTGAGGGAACGAAAAAGGTACTAGGTCGTCTACAACTGTTGAACTAGAGACGAAGGAGACAGAAAAGATTTTGGTCGAACTTGTAGTCCCTCAAGTTCCAAGTGCATAACGACTTCGGACCGAACCTCTTAAAACTCGTAATTAAATGATCGTACACTCTACTCACGTTAACACACCATCAAACTAGTAAGAAAACGTAACGGAAAGAAACCCTAACCTTACTTTTGACTGGAAAAGGTCAGAACGCCGGTGACGACTCAAAAGGTTTAAACGACCGTATAACTCCCGTCGTGAAACTGAAGTAGTAGAAAGTCCTAAACTTTATCGAGTTGACCTTACGGTAGTGGAGGTGATAGAAACAAGCATCACCACGAAAGATTCCGGGTGAACTGAAGTGTAAGGTATTACAGACCGAGGTCTACTCACTAGTGTGGTAGTACTAATAGGCCCAGTACTTCTAGAAAAAACATGTAAAGAAGACACATAAGAACGGTGGAGAAGAATTGTAGAAGACGAAGACAATCCAGGTATGGTAAAGACAGGAAATAACTCGGGTAGAAACGTACTTTACAAGGGAACCATAGAGAGTATATCACTATATTAAAGATTTTGAAGGTCAACTTTATACATAAAAGGGTAAGACATAGATTTATTTTATCGATCGTTAAGATCACACTTAAACTATTCTAATATTATCCCATCGAATTTTTAGAGTGATCGTTTAATTTCTGTCTTTTAATTAAAATTCACTTAAACCCTCTGATAACATTTGATTACTGGTGAGTTCCTTTATTAGGTTATTACATCGTTGTTAGATGATATGGAACTACCCGGTCCGTGTGAGTTCGGTGTTCAGGACTATTAATTTTGACTTCTGTTATCTATACCCCGGACTGAGAACAATGTACTTTAGTTCATCAATTACAAGGGACCTTTCATTGTAAAGACAGAGATGGGTTCTGTTCTTATATCTACTTTTTCCCACTACACCCATCTTGATCCCCTTTCTCCTGTTGTATGGTTTGGACCCTACTTAATAGTACAAAATCATATACAGGAGTGAGAAAACGATTATATGTTTACTAAATTTACATACATATGTATATATGTATATGTATTCACGTAACTGTCAGGATCAATCTGGTATATCCTAGTTTTCCCCTTGATTACTATTTTCGGGACTTCAGATGACTTTTTATTGTTTCTGTCATCAGAAGAAGGGAGGGGTGAAAAAGAAATAAATTTTTTTTATACATCGGACGAAACAAGAGCCCCAAAAGGAGGGAACGGACGGTCGAAAGGAGAGAGTATTCGTAGTATACTGGGGGGGTTTTTTTTTAGACAAACGGATGGTAAAATGGAGTGTGTTTTAATAGACACGACTCTGTTTTCTTAGACTTGAAGTTATTTAGGACTGTGGTCCATTCACTAAAATTGATTTTCTATCACCCGAACTCACTCTTTACTCTTTACCTTTTGTCTCGATTGATAAAGAACCTATAAATTCTGTAAGAAAGTTTTTCACACACATCATACTAATGTCGAAACTCTTATAAAATTTCCTACGTAAAGACCTTCAGATATTTGGTTCCTTTATAAATCAAGAAATGTATTGTTAATAAATCAATGTATTATCAATGTATTGATAATAAATCAATAGATTGATTTATTTAAATCCATACATTTCAAAAACGAAAGACAAAAATTTAAATTATGAGAAAATAAGTGATTCCTAAAAATTTCCATATGAATTTTTCAATTTTAATAAAATTTACATATTTATCTTTAATCTTACCAATAAAATTGTCTTTTTCAGTCACATTTTGTAATTTTTACTACGTTACCGGAGTTATTTCGTCTTATTAAAATAATAAATACCAAAGTTTTTAATTTTTTACAACGAAAAATAATCATTAATATAAATTTCATTAAATTTAAGTATTACTTAAGAGTCTTATATAGAATTCAAGTATTAAGTTTTAATACACGTATCAAACTAATATTCTCTTTTTATATGTCTATATACATATATATATATATGTGTGTGTTTATTGATTATGGGTCCTTAATACAAGTCCTTTCACAAATTAAAAATTAAACAATGTAATGTCACTCCAAAATAACGTAAAATAAACGTGAAGATTTAATACTTTATGAAATGTGTATATTCAATGAGTAATCATACTCACATTTTACGTATGGGTAATCAGATGGTAGGTTCGATTCTTTATTTTGTATTGTAAAGGTGATATAAATGAAAAACGAGAAAATTGAATTTTAAACTTTTAATTTGTCTACATTAATGAAAAATATCATTATCTATAAAGAAAGACCTACAAAGAAAAAGTTGTAAAAATAAAACTTAGTAAAAATTTTGTACAAGTTCACAAAGAAAACTTTAATAGAATCTCGAAGGGGACAGTCCTCGGAGTAATCCGTAATGACTGTTTTACCTCCGTACCGAGGTTGGGGGAAAGGAGTAGGACGTCCGTGCCAGGACCCTACTTCCTTAATCCAGAACACTAAGACTGAACTAGAAAGGAAAGAAGTCAACTCAACCGACCTTTCTTACGATTCCCCGAATAACAAGAACTCTCTTCGTACTCTTTCTTATTTCGGAGGACGTCAACACGGGTCTTTTATTGGATATTTCATTGGTAACTGTAAACAAGTTCCTAGAAATGTTTCTTACAAGGTCCTACTCGTGTATCCGGAGTCGAACACCGGTACCCTTCCTAACAATAGACTCTGGATAAACACTCCCCTTACAAATACCGTTTCCTACAAACGACTCGAATCCCTAATCCTTATTAATTCTTATCGATCTTTGGAATAATCCTCTATCACTCGAATCCTATGATCCCCGTTCGTCCTATCTTTCTATTTATTTGACTCCCTACACCATACGTCGGGTCTGTATACGTACACAATGTTACATTGACACCGACTTCCCGTTGTTACTAAATACCTCTGTTATTTAGACCCGCTCTCCCTCGACTTTTACATTTTAGAGACTGGATTACGAAAACAATTTCATCTTTTCTTCTGGACTACGAACTTTATTTGTACGTCAGGGGGTAGAACTCGGTCTCCGACGTAGTAAGAGACGACTGTGGTGAGTAGAGAAGTGTGACTAAGGGACCGACGACCTCGACCTGAGGTCGTAAGGGGGAGAGTTTATAACCTCATAGATACAGAAAATTATACTTTTAACCGAATTAAATTCGAATGGGTACACAAACGAATACTGATAACAACAAAAGGTATTTATTATAACGAGTAAATAAAAGTAAAAATAACTATCTCATTAAGTCTTCTTGAAAGAGTCGTGATTTTGAGGATTCATAAATATAGGACCTTCTATTAAAGAAAAAAAAAAGTGTGAACGTATAAAACTGATACACATTATTATATTAAATTTTAAGTTTTACTGAAAAGTAGTTTTGGACTCGAAGTACTTAAACAGAAGAAGTTAGAACAAAACGGTTACTATATAAAAAATTTTTAGACAAAAAACCACACAAAATACAACAAAAACAACTGTCGATAAAGAGACATGAATACTTAAAAGATCAAAATATAAGGTAATTATAAAAGGTGATATATAGTTCTTTTACGAGGAAAGGGAGAGAAAAGTAGAAATTCATACACATTGAAGAAACTATCGATCTTAAAAAAAAGAGAGAGAATTTCACAATAGGTTAAGTAGAAAACTGAAACGAGATAAGAGATTTTAATAAAAGTTTGTTTAGAACCTCGAAAACTATTAGACTATGTCTTTTCCAGAATGAAACTACGTTCTATTACATTATTGGTACTTTAACAAAATTGGATATTTAATACAAAATTTTATANGATAAGAGATTTTAATAAAAGTTTGTTTAGAACCTCGAAACCTATTAGACTATGTCTTTTCCAGAATGAAACTACGTTCTATTACATTATTGGTACTTTAACAAAATTGGATATTTAATACAAAATTTTATATATTCCTAGTTTTTTACCACCACCCTTTTGATCTGTAAGTATACATATTTTTGACTTAGTTCTTTTGTTCGAAATGTGGTTAGTGTTTTTAATTAAGTTTTACTTAGTATCTAGATTTACATTTTGTGTTTCAAGATTTTTAAGATCTTTCTTTGAGACCTCTTTTGGAGCTACAGGAATTCGTACAACTACTGAAAATTTATGTCGTGTTTTCCCCACTAGTTATTTTAATCATTAATTATTAGATTTGGAGATTTTAATTTATAAAAAGAGAGGTTTTCTGCGATAGTTCTCTTATTCTACTCCGATTTCTGTATAGATTATTTCGAGATAATAGGTTCTATATATTTTATAAGAATTTTCAGTTGTTCTTCTTTTATGTTTTGGATAACATTTTTTTATTTTTACTGTTTTATAGACTTCTGTGGAGTGGTTTCTTCTTTTGTATATCATTCACTTGTATACTTTATTAAAAGTTATAATATATAGTAATCCTTTAATGTTTAATTTTTCGACTCTATGGTGATGAATGGATTATTTTACCGGTGTAAATTTAGGGACTGATGTGGTTATCTTCAGGGTTCCTACACTCCTGTGTCCTTGAGAGTTAGTAACGACCACCCTTAAGTTTTGTCTATTCGATCGATCCTTCTGTCTAACTGTCAAAGAATGTTTTAAGGATGGTTTTTTAGAAAGTTTAAGTGAGTCCTGAAAGGGGTTTCCTCGTCTTTTGAATAAGGGCGTGCTCCTACAAATATCGTCAAAATAAACAGTAATAATTTTGTACTTTTTTTTGTTTTTACAGGAAGTCATCCTCTTATCTATTTCACAGCATGTGCATCTATTATCTCATAATAATTAGAGATTTCTCTTTAATCGATAGATTGAAATTTTTCTGTACTATCTAGGAATACTATCTAGGGATTTGCGTATAATGTTTCCCTTTCTTTCACTTTCACTTTGACAAGTAGCGATTCAAAACAGGTTGAGTAACGCTGAGGTTCCTGAGGTCGGACGGTCGAAGGAGACAAGCATCCTAAGAGGTACGTTCTCATTACCTTACTCATTGGTAAGGGAAGAGGTCCCCAAAAAGTACTGTGTCCTGGGTTCCTAGGTTGGGATCAGAGGACGTAACGTCCGCCTAAGAAATGGTAGACTCGGTAGACCAGGAGGTTCAGATGTATTGTATGCTAAGGTTGATATATTATAAGACCTTGTGTGTATAGATAACTCTATTATTTTTCTAGTCGTTAACAATCCACAACATTCTTTCCCTTCTATCTCAACTATTTCGTGAATCCTAAAAATCCCGTCACTTCGTTAACACACTATAACATTAACACACTATAACATTAACACACTATAACATTATCATACAGTAACATGTGAACAGGTCTATATCTTATATGTTGTGCTTCTTACTTAGTAGTCCATTGATACCTGAGACTCCCTAATACTGAAAAAGGTACACCCAAGTAACTAACATTCTTTATACCCCTTCTTTTAGATACGATAGACCAGTTAAAAAGATACTTACACCTCCCACCTTACTAAACCCTCTTACCGTAACTTTATACATATTATAGTATATTCTTTGCTTAGTGGTCAGATCCAACCTACGTCCTACGTCCTACGAACCCCGACTACGTGACCCTACTGGCTCTCTACCATACCCCTCCCTCCACCCTCCCCCCAAGTCCTAACCCTTGTACACAAGTGGGTACCGTCTAAGTACAACTACATACCGTTTTGGTTATGTCATAACATTTCATTTTATTTAATTTTTCTTTTTTATCGTATATAACTACTTACGACGACCGGGGATATCTTAAGGGTTTTAGGACATAGTACCTCGAAGATGACTTTTCTTACCAACACCGTTGTCTGTTGTCTCGGGACCAGGTAAGTATATAGGTATATTTTCTGACTACATTCACTTACGGACCTGTAACTCTTTGAGTTTAACTTCTATTTTCTAAGTCTTACTTTGTCTTGTTTTGTTTAGAAATAAGTTTAATTAATCTGTTTTTATATGTATTTTATCAATCTCAAATACGGACGACAGGTTGTCAAACAAGAGAAGTGACTTATATATAAAATAATGTGTTTAAGACGACTCGTTCGACTTGTTGATGTACATTTTCTTACTTTAACCTTGCAAGAGATTGTGGCATAATTTTTTTTTTGTTTTTTTGAACCTTACCTAATTTCTGAATTTATATTCTATTGTGTGATATTTTGAGGATCTCTTTTTGTGTCCGACTTATGAGAAACTGTATTTAGTGTCGTTATAAAAACAACCAGGTAGTGGACTTGATTTCCTTTCTTTTCGTTTTTATTTGCTTAACCTGGATCACTTCGTTTTCGGAAACATATAATTTCCTTTTGAATGTTTTTTACTTTTCTGTTGTATGAATTACCGTCTTTTATAAACGTTTACTATTCCGGACACTTCCTAATTTTAGGTTGTATATATTCATCGAAAGTGTAGAATTGTAGTTTTTTCTTTTTTTATTATTTTTTACCCGTCTTCTTCGTTTATCTATAAAAAAGTTTCTCCTTTACGTCAACCGGTTATCTGTGTACTTTTCTAGAAGTTGTAGTGATTAGTAATCACTTTACGTTTAGTTTTAGTGTTGCTCTATAGTGGAGTACGGATAATCTTACCGATAGTAGTTTTTCCTGTGTTTATTGTTTATAACCACTTCTATACCTTATTTCCCTTGTGAGTATGATACAACCACCTTTATATTTAACCACGTAGGTGACTTCTTTACGTTCAAAATATTATTTTGACTTTTACCTTTACAGTATACTGGGTCGTTAAAGTTATGACCTACGTATTGACTTTTTTCGTTATCATGATTAAACTTTTCTATACAAGTGGGGTTAAAAGTATCGTATATATATATATATATATATATTATATATAAGGATGACAAATGTGGGTGATCAGTACGTATTTTTTATTATGTCAAAACGTCAAACGTTGTTGTACCCACCTGAACCACACGTAATACGATTTCACTTTACAGTCTGTCTCTTATTATTATGACATACTATAGTGTTTATACCTTAGATTTTTTGTTTTGTTTGATCATTTATTTTGTTTTTTCTCCGTCTGAGTGTATGTGTGTCTCGTTTTATTACCAATCGTCACCTCCTCTCCCCACATATACCCGTCTTCTCATCCTCCGTATCTGATAACTCACATTCATTCTACCTGACTTTTTATATAACATGTCATTCTCCCCATATTGATTATAAACGTTATTAACATTCACTTTTCATTGAGAATTTTTGACATATTAAAAAATTTATGTGTATATTGCTGTTTTAATTAATACATAACAGTATTTCCTATAGAGGTGTTTAAAATGTTATGTATTTAATATGATAGGTATTTAATACGATTTCGATTCATTTATCATACTTTAAATTTGTTGTTTTCACTGATTAACTTTAAATACTCGTAATCGAAACTCTCATTTATATCGTACAGGTAATAATAGTTTTGGAGATTACAGTAAAATAAGAATATGATGAGTGGAGAGGAAGAAGTAATGTCTCCATAGGAATATAAAAAATTTAGTAGACGGTGAAAAGAAATATTAAATAACTCGTTACGTACGTAGTTATTCTACATGAATTCAACGGTAAATATAAGTATTTCAATAGAAAACCAAATGAAAAAGGACTTTAAAATAATTGTATAAAACTGAAATACTTAATAATGAAAAATATTTGGGTACTTAAAAATCGTACGTTGAATTTTTATGGGGTAAATAGACAAAAGTTTGGTCACTCGTAAACTCAATAAATTTTACAAACTCCCCCACCAGGATTCTACCGTCTCCTTATCCTGACCCTCTGGTGAAAGAGGGAGTGTTTAAGTAGTTTTCTTGTAAAGTTGTGACTCATTTAAAGTGTTTTGTTGAAGACTTACGACCGTCTTCTGTAGTCCGTGGGTCTTTTCGTCTAGTAACAGAAGTTTTTGTCCATCCTTTTTTATATTTTCTACTTTTTTCTCTGTGTCCTCCGTCCCTCCCTCGAGACATGACCCTTCCTTCAGGACAGGACCCTTCCCTTAGCATTCTTCTCTCCAAAGGTTTGTAGTCCTTTGTGAGAGTGACGACTCAGACACCGCTCGGAACCTTCGTGTCTCCCGTTGTATTGTCCTTCCTTTTTATTTATTTATTTTACTTGTCTAATACTCGGGTTGTCATTGAGGGGGTCGTCTCTTCGTCGCGTCTACGGACGTAGACGGTGATCGTTCACCCCCGACCCGTCCCTCCACGCCCGACGTCACGAAAATTCTTAGCCCGGCCTTACGAGGTGCGCATTGGTCTCGCTTGATTGAACTCGATCGTTTGGTCTGACACCCTATCGATGGTACGTTTTTCGAACTTGTATTCTGTGGTGGTCCTGGCACGTGTCTTGTTTCCCGTCTTGTCTTTATCGGTCGACGTCTGGTAGGGGGAGGTCACTGTCCGTCGGTCTCGGCATTCCCGACCTTCCCCCGTTAACGTCGGGTTTTCTCTGTAATGGATGGTTTTACGTTCGTCCGAAGAAACGATTGATTCTGAAGACCCCCAAGACCTGTCAGTAGAACGTGGACTCTTCCCTGCGGTCGCCATGTGGGTCTTTTGACACGTCGTCTCTGCACTTTTCGCTATTCAACGTCACTGGCACGAGCGGTTTGTGGACTCGATGGGTCTGGACCCTCCGGGTTGACTTAGACGCGGAGACTCCCGATGGACTCGTGGCTCGGACTCACCAAATCTGGCCCCTCCACGTACGTAGGATCGCGGTCCGAGTCTGACAAGGGCCGTCTCGTTACATCTCGGACTCCTCACACACGGTACTCGTCCCCGTCCGGGTCACCTCGACTCTGTGACGCTCGTGTGTGGTCACAATAAACAAGCGTCGTAGGGAGGGAGGGGTGTCGTGTTGACTTGTTCACTCGGATTTTTTTTTTCACAGGTGGTGGCGGGGACGGGGTGTACAGTCCCGCCTTTAGTCTGTAACTTCTCTGGTCGTTTGTCTTCTTCAATTTGTCTCCCTTGACGAAACCTTCACTGGGGTGTTACGGGTGTTCTGGTCTCTTTCCCGGTCTATATAGAAATGATAAAAATGTTAGTAAGGAAAAGAAAAAAAACAACTACAACAACACACTAACAAAAAAGAAAAGGAAAAGAAGAAAAAAAAGTTGAAGAATTTTCAAAATTCAGGAGATAAAGAGGAAATTAAAAATAAAAATATTGAATGATAATGAAAAGTTTTGTTTTTTTTTCTGGGGTAAACATTTCGTTTGCGGCATATATCGAAAAAACACCAACAACAACAACAAAATTATTAAGAATACCGAAAAAAAAAGGAAGAAGAAAAGAAATTATAACGTAAAAACTTTTAGGTTGGAGATCAGATCAAAAATTAGAAACGAAAAACCATAAACAACAGTTAAAACATGTAAATTATTGTGTTAAAAGTCATGGGTCAAAATGGACTCTCACTCTAATGACCGAACTGGTGAGAGAGGAGGAAACCTGAGAGGAAAAAGAGGTGGTCCACCGGAGACAGAGAAGAAAGGGGGAAGAGAAGAGATGGGTTGAGACACTTAGAGACACACAAGGTCTACCACCTCTTGTGAATCCCTTGTCCAATGACCGACCTAGACAGAGAGAGGAAAAACAAAGGGAGAAAATAGGAGGCCCGGTGGAGACAGATGAAGGAGGGAGAGGAGAAGGGACATATTGAGGCACTTGTGGAGACTTGTCAAGTCTGACACCTCACGTGTATTCCTTCACTAATGACCGATCGAACGAGAGAGGAGAAAACTAGGGTCGAGTAGAATAAGGTCAGTGGAGATTGATGGGGGAGGAAGAAGAGAAGAGGTACATTGAGTCACTTGGAGAGACCCACTGGGAGTTACACCTCTTTGAAAAGTAGAAATTGGATCTACAAATTAGTAGCCACGACATATCTACCTCTTCAGAACTCCGATGACATTTTTATTTTGACTTTTGGTCTTCGTCCTCCGAATTCAGGTTTAGGACTCTTGTAGTCTCTTGAGGACTTAGGTCCCTTGTAATTAGTTATCCTCGAGTAGTTTGCGGAAGTATGGATGTGACTTTGGTTCTAGGTGGGTTCCCGGTTGTTCAAGGTCTCGTTCTGTATGGTACTTTTAATAGGTCGTTGTGTCCTTGTGTGGGGACTCGAAGTTATATGTCCGTCGAGTTTCAATGAGGTTTTGGTGACTGTAGAGTATTGGGTAATGACCAGTGAGGTAACGTGAGGTCTCTCTTCTTTAGGTCGAGGTGGGTGGTCTTGAGGTTGTGTTCGGAGAGATCGGTTCTTTGGAACTGTTCGGTGACTATGTTGGGGTGGGTGTCACTCCTTTGAGGTATTATTTCTCTTGAAGTGTTTAAGGGTCTTATATCTTTCCGGTGGGTTTTGTGTCGTTATATTGGTACTACTTCTCTGTCTCCTTATGAGTCGTTCATTTCCTTGTCCTCTTTACGGGTGGTTTGGTTTGTTTTCTCCTTCTCTATCCCTTAGATGGACTCTTTCTTAAGGCTTATAACTATCACTTTTACTAGGTTTTAGAACTTTATTTTTACCTTAGTGTCTATTTATCGGACCCCTGTCCTAACTCGTCTACGTTTTTTCCAATTTGTTTCTGGATCTTCTTTATTTTTTCTCAGTTATACATTACTTATTACGTTATTTACTCTAGTCATTACGAGACCTCCGTTGTTTATCACCTTATGGTCTCCGTCTTCTATCCTAATCACTTTATCTTCTATCTTTCCATCTTTATTCACTTAGTCTCTCCTTTTTTCTTTTTGCTTAATTTTCTTTACTCCTGTTGGAGTCTCTGGAGGTCCTGTTATACTTTGCGGGGTTGTAAGTTTAATATCCTTAGGGTCTTCTTCTTCTGTTTTTCTGGTACTTTTTTATTAACTCCTCTATTACCACCTTATGAAGGGATTTTACCCCTTCCTTTATTAGTGGGTTCAGGTTCTTTGTGTCTCTCAAGGTTTGTCCTATTTGGGTTCCGTTTTGTGGGGTTCTGTGTATAATTAGTTTAATTGTTTCTAGTTTGTGTTTCTTGTTTATAATTTTCGTCGTTCTCTTTTTGTTGTTTATTGCGTGTTCCCCTAAGGGGATTCCTAATGACGTCAAGTCCGGTCCCCCCTTACCGTTCTGTATGAATTGCACTACTTTCTTTTATTGGATGTCGGGTCTAATGACATGGGTCGTTCCTAGAGTAAGTTTATACTTCCTCTTTATTTTTCGAAAGGTCTGTTCGTTTTCGACTCTCTTAAGTCTTGGTGGTTTGGTCGAGAGGTTGTTTACGATTTCCTATAAGAGATCTNCGTTCTCTTTTTGTTGTTTATTGTGTGTCCCCTAAGGGGATTCCTAATGACGTCAAGTCCGGTCCCCCCTTACCGTTCTGTATGAATTACACTACTTTCTTTTATTGGATGTCGGGTCTAATGACATGGGTCGTTCCTAGAGTAAGTTTATACTTCCTCTTTATTTTTCGAAAGGTCTGTTCGTTTTCGACTCTCTTAAGTCTTGGTGGTTTGGTCGAGAGGTTGTTTACGATTTCCTATAAGAGATCTGTCCTTTGTGTTTTGCCCACATATGTGGGCTTGGGTTTTGTTATTTCATTGACCATTACCCTAGTATGAATAGTTATTAATGGAATTTGCATTTACCCTACTTACGGGGTTGGTTTTCCGTTTCTGACCGACTTACCTATGTTTTTATTCTAGACATATATACGACGGATGTTCTCTGGGTGGAGTTTTGTTCCCTGTGTATGTCTGACTTTCACTTCCCGACCTTTTTCTATAAGGTGTGTTTATCTCTGGTTTTCTTTCGTCCTCATCGTTATGAGTATTGACTATTTTATCTGAAATTTTGTTTCCGACACTTTTCTCTGTTTCTTCCGATGATATATTACTAGTTTCCTAGTTAGGTTCTTCTTCTATATTGTTAAAATTTATATATACGTGGGTTGTATCCTCGTGGTGTTATACATTCTGTTTACGATTGTTCATACTTTCCCCTTTAATTGTCTTTGTGTTATCATCACCCTCTGAAATTATGGGTGAGTGTAGATACCTGTCTAGTTGATTTGTCTTTTAATTGTTTCTTTGTGTTTGCAATTTACCATGTTATCTGGTCAATCTGGATTAACTATAGATATCCTGTAAAGTGGGGTTTTGTTACTTAAAGTGGAAAAAGAGTTCACGAGTACCTTGGAAGAGGTCCTATCTAGTATAGGACTCGGTATTTAGATTGGAACTATTTAAAATTTTTTAGTTTTAGTAAGATTCGTAGAAAAGATTGGTCTTACGTAATTCTAATCTAGAGTTAATGTCCTCTTTTTGATAATTTTTAAGGTTGTGTACCTCCTACTTGTTGTGAGAAGACTTATTGGTTGTTTAGTGTCTTCTTTAATTTTTTCTTTAGTTTTATACGTATCTTTGTTTACTTTACTTTTGTTTTGTTGGGTTTTGGACACCCTGTGATATTTTCGTCACGATTCTCCTTTCAAGTATCGTTATGTCCGTATGGAGTTCTTTGTTCTTTATTCAGTTTATTTATTGGGTTTAGATGTGGATTTCGTTGATCTTTTTTTCTTTACTTCTTGGGGTACTAGTCGTCTTCTTTTCTTTAAAATTTTTAATCCCGTCTTTATTTACGTTTTCTTTGTTTTCTCTGGTATCGTTTTTAGTTGTTTCGGTTTTCGACCAAGAAACTTTCCTATTTATTTTAACTGTTTGGTAATCGATCTGAGTAGTTCTTTGTTTCTCTCTTTTTCGTTTAGTTATTATAATCTTTACTTTTACCTCTCTAGTGTTGTCTGTTGTGTCTTTACGTTTCCTAGTACTCTCTGATGATAGTCGTTAATATACGATTATTTTACCTGTTGCACCTTCTTTACCTTAAGAATCTTTTCATGTTAAAAGGTTTTGACTTGGTCCTTCTTTATCTTTTAGAATTGTCTGGGTAGTAATCGTGCCTTTAACTTTGGCATTAGTCTTTAGAAGGTCGTTTGTTTTCGGGTCCAGGTCTTCCGAAGTGTCGACTTAAGATGGTTTTTAAAGCTCTTCTCGATTGTGGATCGGATGAGTTTCAGAAGGTCTTTTAACGTCTCCTTCCATTTGAAGGTTTGAGTAAGATACTCCGGTGGTAGTGGGATTATGGTTTTGGACTGTTTCTACAGTGTTTTTTTCTTTTGATGTCCGGTTATAGTGACTACTTGTATCTACGTTTTTAGGAGTTGTTTTAAGGTCGTTAGTCTTAGGTTGTTGTGTAATTTTTCCAGTATGTGGTACTGGTTCACCCGAAATAGGGTCCCTACGTTCCTAAGAAGTCATAGACGTTTAGTTAGTTACATTAAGTGGTGTAGTTGTTTAACTTTTTATTTTCGGTATATAATAGAGTTATCTACGTCTCTTCCGTAAACTGTTTTAAGTTGTAGGTAAATACTATTTTTGAGAGATCTTTCGTCCTTATCTTCCTTGTGTGGACTTGTATTATTTTCGATATATACTGTTTAGGTGTCGTTTGTAATAGGAGTTACTACTTTTTAACTTTCGTAAAGGGTATTTCAGTCCTTGTTCTGTTCCCACGGGTGAAAGTGGCGATGATAAGTTGTATCAAGACCTTCAAAACCGGTGTCGTTAGTCTCGTCTTTTTCTTTATTTTCCTTAGGTTTAACCTTTTCTTCTTCATTTTGAAAGTGACAAACGTCTACTGTACTAGGAGATGTATCTTTTGGGATTTCTGAGGTGGTCTTTTAATGATCTCGATTAGTTACTTATATCATTTCAACGTCCTATATTTTAGTTGTGTGTCTTTAGGGAACGTAAGGATATGTGATTATTACTCTTTCATCTTTTTCTTTAATTCCTTTGTTAAGGTAAGTGGTAACGTTTTTTTTTTCTTATTTTATGACTCCTTATATAGATGGATTTCTTTAATTTCTGGATATATATCTTTTGATATTTTGTGACTACTTTCTTTAGTTTCTCCTGTGATTATCTACCTCTTTATATGGTACAAGGACCTAGTCTTCTTAGTTATATCACTTTACTCATATGATAGGTTTCGTTAGTTGTGTAAGTTACGTTAAGGATAATTCGATAGTCGCCATAAAAAGTGTCTTGATCTTGTTTGTAAAAGTTCTAAACATACCTTTATGTTATTTGGAACTTATCGGTTTCGTTAGAACTCTTTCTTCTTACCTTGACCTCCTTAGTTGAACGGACTGAAGTCCGAGATGATGTTTCGGTGTCAGTAGTTCTGTCATACCATGACCGTGTTTCTGTCTTTATATCTAGTTACCTTGTTTTATCTTTCGGGTCTCTATTTAGGTGTGTGGATACCTGTGAAATAGAAGCTCGTTCCTCCGTTCTTATATGTTACCTCATTTCTGTTAGAGAAATTGTTCACCACGACCCTTTTGACCAGTTGGTGACCATTTTCTTACTTTGATCTAGTGAAAGATTGTGGTGTGTGTTTTTATTTGAGTTTTACCTAATTTCCAGATTTACATTCTGATCTTTGATATTTTGAGGATTACCTCTTGTATCCGTTTTGTGAGAGGTTGTATTTAGGGTCGTCCTAGGAGATACTGGGTGGAGGGTCTTATGACCTTTATTTTCGTTTTTATTTGTTTACCCTAGATTAATTTTAATTTTCGAAGACGTGTTGTTTCCTTTTATATTCGTTCCACTTTTCTGTCGGAAGACTTACCCTCTTTTGTTCTCGTTTACTTCGTTGACTGTTTATTGATTAGAGTTTTTATTTATATGTTCGTTGAATACGTCGAGTTAAGGTCTGTTCTCGTTTACTTCGTTGACTGTTTATTGATTAGAGTTTTTATTTATATGTTCGTTGAATACGTCGAGTTAAGGTCTTTTTATTTGTTGGGTTAGTTTTTTATCCGGTTTCTTGATTTATCTGTAAAGAGGTTTCTTCTGTATGCCTACCGATTGTTTGTGTACTTTTCTACGAGTTGTAGTGAGTAATAATCTCTTTACGTGTAGTTTTGGTGTTACTCCATGGTAAAATGTGGTCAGTCTTACCGACACTAGGTTTTCAGATGTTCATTATTTACGACCTCTCCCACACCTCTTTTCCCTTGGGAGAACGTGACAACCACCCTTACGTTTGATCAAGTCGGTGATACCTCTTGTCACACCTCTAAGGAATTTTTTAACGTTTATCTTGACGGAATACTGGGTCGTTAGGGTGACGACTTGTATGTGTGACTCCTTTGGTTTTAACTTTCTCTGTGTATATGGGGTTACAAGTAGCGTCGTGACAAATATTATCGGTCCTGTACCTTTACTGGATCTACAGGTAGTCGTCTACTTACCTATTCTATCGACACCATGTATATGTGTTACCTCACAATGAGT
The DNA here is from genome assembly GCA_006410555.1 of Capra ibex. Classification (NCBI taxonomy): domain Eukaryota; kingdom Metazoa; phylum Chordata; class Mammalia; order Artiodactyla; family Bovidae; genus Capra; species Capra ibex. The sequence continues at coordinate 45,095,253 of SJYO01040405.1, read as the reverse complement.
CGGTAATTTTTCTTATGTAAACTTAGTCAAGATTACTCTACCTACTTTGACCTCGGCTATTATGTCTCACGTCATTCGGTCTTTCTTTTTGTGGTTATGTCATATGATTGTGTATATATACCTTAAATGTTTCTACCATTCCTATTGGGAAATACGTTCTGTCGTTTTCTCTGTGTCTACATATCTTGCCTGAAAACCTGAGACTCCCTTTCCCTCTCCCACCCTACTAAACCCTCTTACCGTGACTTTGTACATATGATAGTACATTCTTTGCTTAGCGGTCAGAGACAAGCTATGTCCTATGTCCTACAAACTCCGACCACGTACCCCTACTAGGTCTCTCTACTATACCCCACCCTCCACCCTCCCCCCAAGTCCTAACCCTTGAGTACATGTGGGTACCTCCTAAGTACAGTCGTATATCGTTTTGGTTATGTCATAACATTTCATTTTATTTCATTTTTATTTTTAATTTTTAATTTTAATTTACAAACTAATAACGATAGTTATAACACTTGTATGAACATTTACATATAACTATGTGTATGTTACTTTAAATAGAACTCTACATCAGTTTCTATTAAATCCTTCTTTAACGATCTTGAAGGAAACACACACACAACAGTAAAGTCAGTTCAGATTAAGACACCGGGGGTACCTGACATCGGACGGTTCAAGAGAGGCATCCTAAGAGGTCCGTTCTTGTCACCTCACCCAATGACACGGGATGAGGTCTCCGAGAAGGGGTCGGTCTTTGACTTGGATACAGAGTATATAGGAGGACATAACCGTCCGTCCAAGAAATGGTAATCGCAGTGGACGCTTTAGGCAAACACATGTGGAAATTAAAATGTTCTTGTATTAAAAAATTTAATTAATAAAGTTAAATATGAAACTTGTTATTCTCAAAAACAAAAATACAACAATAAATTTAAAAACGGTAGAATTACTCACATCTTATCGTAAAAACACCAAATTACACGTAAATGTACTAATGGTTATAACAGTCCATTTAAAAGTGTCTATGGCTAATAGTAAAGTGTAGAAACCGTCAAGTATAAAAGAATTTACGGACATAGACGTAAAAAGATATAAAGATGATCGAACGTACATTCATATACGAATGTATAAAATTTATGAAATTACCAATGAATATATCGTCTATAGTCGAGGGTTATAGTACAGAAAGTAAAAAAATACTACGGAAAACTATTTAATAAATGATGTAATATCAATTTATACTAATAAGAAAGTAGTACTAATAGTATAAAACTGACGATAATTACAAATTATTCAATAAAAGATAGGAGTTATGAAATGTCGTCAAAGAAAAATAATTATAAATAAATAAACCGACTCGACCAGAGTCGACGTTGTCACCCTAGAAACTAGAAGTGACACCGTTCACACTCAAAAAAAGAAAAAAAAAAAAAAAAANAACTAGAAGTGACACCGTTCACACTCAAAAAAAAAAAAAAAAAAAAAAAATTACCGTACACCTTAGAAATCAACGTCGTACACACTTTATCAAGGGACTGGTCTGTACTTTGAGGGATGTAACCTTCAGTCTCCTAATCGGTGACCTGGTGGTCCCTTCAGGAATGTAAAAGAATATTTATTAATAAAACAAACTGTAAATTTATAAAATTTATAAAATAGACGAACCTTAACAAAACACATACTACACACGGTATTTAATAAAAAAAAATGTAAAGACACATGTTTTTGTTTAGAATGGTATTAATATAGTTTGTCACTAAAAAGAAAGAGAAATAAAAGGTATGATGAACAGAAGAGATTCAAAAGATATCAAAAAGATGAATCAATAACAACAAGTCAGCGGGTCGACACAGGTCGAAAAACACTGGGGTACATGACATCGTACGGTCCGAAGGGTAGAGAGTAGTAGAGGGTCTCAAACGGGTTCAAGTGAAAGTAACGTGGCCACTACGGTAGGTCGGTAGAGTAGGAGACTACAAGAGAAGAGAAAGACGAGTCCTAGTCCCTGAAAAGGTCACTTAACCTGCAAGGTTAGTCTACTGGTTTTATTGCCTCTAAGTCGAAGTCGTACTCAGAAATGCCACTTATAAATCCCAACTAGAGGAAATTCTAAATGAACAAAATAAAGGAACGACAGGTTCCCTGAAAGTATTCAGAGGTCGTGGTGTCAAACTTCCGTAGTTAATAAACCGTAAAACGAAAGAAATACCAGGTCGAGAGTGTTACCATGTAATGGTGACCCTTCTGGTACCGGAACTGATATACCTGGAAACACCCAACTCATTACAGACGAAAGGTTGTGTGACAGATTCAAACAGTAACGAAAGGAAGGTTCTTTGTTAACAAAAGACTAAAGTACCGAAATCAGTGGTAGGTACCACTAAAATCTCAGATTCTTCTCCTTTAGACAATGATGAAAGTGGAAAAGGGGTAGACAAACAGTACACCATTACCCCGGTCTACGGTCCTAGAATCCCAAAAAAAAAAAGGAATTAGGTCGAGAAAGTGAGAGGAGGAAGTGGGAGTAGTTCTCCGAGAAATCTAGGAGAAACGAAAAACAGTAATCTCATTATAGTAGACGGATACAAAGGGGGTGGATAGAACTAAAGTCAAACATTGAGTAAGTCGGGTCATAAAGAGTGTTACAGGAGACGAATATCCAATTTGTTTGTTCCACTGTCGTCTGTCGGGTAGAATGAGGAAAGAGCTAAAACTTGGTTTGTCAACGAGGTATGTCCCAAGATTGAAAACGAAAAACTGGACGTTTGTTCAAAGAGTCCTCTGTCCATTCTATCAAACCATAAGGGTAGAGAGATTCTCGAAAGGTATCAAACAGGACTAGGTGTGTCAGTTTCCGAAATATCAGCAACTTTGTCTATATATATATATATATATATATATATATATATATAAAAAAAAAAAAAATTAAGGGAACGAAGGAGATATTAGATCGTTTACAACCTTTAAACTATAGAGAAAGAAGAAGGAAAAGATTTGAGTTGGACCTTTAAATCTTCAAGAACCAAGTATATTGTGACTTCGTCCTAATTTTACGTTATTTTATTTTAATTTAATTTTACGTTATTTTAAAAAATTTTACGTCCTAAAATTCGTGTTGGAATGATCGTGTCTTCTACTTACGTTAACAGACTACTAGTCGTGTAAGAAACCATGATGGGAACCTTTAACCCTACCCCTAACTTGAAAAGGTCAGGACACCGGTGACGACCCAGAAGGTCTAAACGACTACATTACTCACATTTTGGAACTACCGTAGTAGGAAATTCCTAAACTTATCAAGACGACCTTAAAGCCTCTTCCGTTACCGTTGGGTGAGGTCATGAGGACGGACCTTTTAGGGTACCTGCCTCCTCGGGTCATCCGACATCAGGTACCCCAGCGATCCTCAGCCTGTACTGATTCGTTGAAGTGAAAGTGAAAGTGAAAGTACGTAACCTCTTCCTTTACCGTTGGGTGAGGTCACAAGAACGGACCTCTTAGGGTCCCTGCCCCCTCGGACCACCCGACGGTAGATACCCCAGCCTGTACTGAATCGTCGTCGTCGTCGATTTTAAAGTAGTGTATGTGATCGAAATAATTGTCGTCACGAAGAATTCCGGATGAACTGAAGTGTAAGGTCTTACAAACCGAGACTCACTGATTGGTGTGGTAGTATGATTAGACGAAGTAATTCTAGAAAAAAAAAATTATTTTAAGAAGGTACATAAGAAAGGTAGATAAGAACTAGAGTAGTCGAAGATGATCCAGAGGTAGTAAAAATAGGAAATAACACAGATAGAAAACCGTCTTACGAGGGAACTACAAAGGTAAAAGGACTTCTCTAGAGATCCGAAAGAGAAAAACAACAAAAGAAGATAATAATTCGTGACAAGTAAGTAACTTCTTCCGACGAAACAGAGAGTATCGACAAGAAACCTTGAGACGTAAATTAACCTACACAGAAAAGGAAAGAGGGAACGAAAAGAGAAGAGAAACAAGAAGACGATAAACATTTCAGAAGAGTCTATTGGTGAAACGGAAGAACGAAAAGAAATACACCCCCTTACCAAAACAAACGGTGAAGGACATGTTATAATGTCTGTAGACAAGTATCAAGAAGTCCTTGTGACACTTGATCTCGATCAGGGAGCTTAGATAAATTATGAAGATGACTCTTAAGTATACCCTAAACTAAATTCATTAAGGGTCAAAGGAAATCAAATTCGGATTTAAAACGATACTCTTTGACTACTAGACTTGGTGTCAGTCAAGGTACAGAACAAAAGCGACTGACATATGTCGAAGAGGTAGAAGTTGATGTTTCTTGTATTAGTTAAACTAAAACCATAACTGTTAAACCACTACAGATACACATTTCAATCGAGAACTTTCCCACAAACGATACTGGTCACTTAAAAGAACCGTCTTAAGTCAATCATAAACGGGACGAAGTAAAAAGGAGGTTCTGGTTTGAACGGACAATGAGGTCCATATAGAACTGAAGGATGAAAACGTAAGATTAGGGACTGCTACTTATCTTGTATAAAAAACCCAAATTCCTCCAGAAGATCAAGAAGTATCTTGTCTAGTTGAAGTCGATGAAACCGTGACTACCTTTCCACATCTGAACCCAATAACACTAAAACTTACCGAACGGAACCTTTGTTCGGTGTTAATAAAACAGTAAAAACTCCGACTTGGGTTCATGACATAAAGTCTGAGAAAACAACTAATACTTTTGATGAGGTAGAGAAGATACCCTAAAAAACGGGTCTCATAATCTATCTTAACAATAGATTTAATTTAAGTGGGTAAAGGTAGGTAAAATCAAACGGCTAAATATTCTACAACTACAAATAAGAATGGTAGAGGACGAACTGGCACAGATTAAAAGGAACTAAGTGACTGGATCGTAAGGTCCATGGATATGTTACGACAAGAAACGTCGTAGTCTAAAATGAAAGTAGTGGTCTGTGTAGGTGTTGACTCACAGTATAGACGAAACCGGGTCAGTGAATTAAATAAGACCCCGATAACCATTAAGAGGTGAAAAGTGGTCATCGTATAAAATATGGAAGTCTGGACCCTCTGAGTAGAAAACCAAAGTATAGAAAAACGGAAAATATGGCAAGTACTCCTAGAGCACCGTTCATGTGGTCTCACCAAACGGTAAGGGAGGAGTTCACCTAGTGCAAAACAGTCTTGAGAGACGATACTGAGTAGGTAGAACCCACCGGGACGTACCGAGTATCGAAGTGACTTAATACGTTTGAGGAAGTGGTACTGTTCCGTTACTAAGAACTTCCCTAAACACGGTTCATGGTGACCGGTTAATTAAAAACCGACCTTAAACGTGAGTGAACTAAAGAAGTTCTTACAGAACTGATAATAACCGGGGTAGAAGAAGGTATATTTAAAATCTCATACAAACAATTCAAGGTAAGTTTGGAAACGGTCTTAAATTAATGTCTCGTAATTTAGACTCTTAGTAAAACTGCTCTAAAATGTATCGATTTTATAACTGAGAGTCATAAGTACTTCTTCAATATAAAGAGATCAATGAATATATAGAAATACGTAAAAGTATATCAGTAAAAAAAAAAGAGATTATCTAACTTTTCGAGTATAAACCACTTAAAGAAACAAGAATAAAAACCCACTAACTTTACAATAGAAAAATAACGTAAAGATTGTGACAAGGATCCATAATCAGAAACCTGTAACGAGAAAAATAGAATGGAAGATAGAAAAATTGGATTTGTCACATTAAATAAAGAAAGATTAAGAACATGTATATTGTAAACTAAAATAAAGAATGAATCGAGAATCCATGTAGGGAATGTTACGACTTACCTTCTTCAGTATCACCTAACAATAGAACTACGATTAAAATTTCCATTACAAAAATGTAAAGAGACAACTAGTGCTACAAATGGAACTCTGAAAAAAAAAGGAAGGTCTATGGGAAATAGTTCTTTCATTCAAGAGAGGATAAATGACAAACAACTCTCGAAAAATATTCCTTATCATAACTTAATATAGTGTATATCAGAGACTTAGAAGACTTTACTACATAACGAAAAGGAGAATATCAAAATATTAGATAGTTACACGACATGATGTGACTAAATAAAATATGTTCATTTTATGGAACGTAAGAACCCTATTAGGTCAATACGTTTAATCAAACGAATATATTTTCATTGTATATATAATATATATGTAATATATATATAAGTGTAAGCTAGATCACACGATTACAAAACAAATTTTAAAATTTATATAAAGACGTCTTGTTGGAACAGATATCAAAGTGTAAGAAAGTGACTTAGATGGATAAAAATGAGTCAAAAATAAATATACTATTGTTTACTTTACTAATTGTGAAATTTTTAATTTAGAAGTGATGTTAAGTTTTCGGAGTCAAGAAACCATGAGTCGGAAGAAATACCAGGTTGTCAGTGTAGGTAAGTACTGATGACCTTTTTGGTATCGAAACTGATCTATCTGGAAACAGTCGTTTCACTACAGAACCGAAATTATGTAACAGATCTAAACAGTATCGAAAGGAAGGTTCCTCGTTCGTATAAAATTAAAGTACCGACATCAGTGACAGGAGTCACTAAAACTTTAGGTTCTTTTTTTTTTAGATAGTAAAAAAGGTGTAAAAGAGTTAGATAAACGGTACTTTACTACTCTGGTCTAAGGTACTACAATCTAAAACTTACAACTCAAAATTCGGTCGAAAAAGTAAGAGGAGAAAGTGGGAATAGTTCTTCGAGAAATCAAGGAGAAGTGAAAGACGGTAATCTCACCATGGTAGACGTATAGACTCCGACTACTATAAAGAGGACCGTTAAAACTAAGTCAAACACTAAGTAGGTCGGGTCGTAAAGTGTCCTACATGTGATGTATCCTCAATTTATTCGTCTCCCTGTTATATACCGAAACTTCTTGAGGAAAGGGTCAAAACTTCGTCAGACAACAAGGTACAAACCGAGAATGACAACGAAGAACCAGACGTGTGTTCAAAGGGTCCTCTGTCCATTCCACTGACCGTAATTGCAAAGGAAATCTTAAAATGTTAAACAACACTAGGTGTGTCAGTTTCCTAAATCCATCAATTACTTCCTCTTCATCTACAAAATATCTTAAGGAACGAAAGATATACTAGGTTGTTTACGACTGTTAAACTATAGTCCAAGGATACGGAAAAGATTTAGGTTGAATATGTAGACGTTCAAGAGTCAAGTACATGACGACTTCGGATCGAACTTCCGAAAACTCTTAATTAAAAGATCGCACACTTAACTTGGGTTGACATACCTTCGTACTTGTAAGAAACAATAACGGGAAGAAACCCTAAGATCAGGACACCGGTGACGACTCGAAAGGTGTAAACAACTATACAAATGACGTCGTGAAATTGTTGTGGCAGAAAATCCTAAAATTTATCGGGTCGACCTTAAAGTAGTGGAGGTGATCCAAACAAGCATTATTAAGAAGGATTCAGGATAAATTGATGTGTGAAGTCCTACAGACGACGATTCAGTGAAGTCAACACAGGCTGAGACACGCTGGGGTATTTACCGTCGGGGTTTCCGAGGGGGCAGGGACCCTAAGAGGTCCGTTCTTGTGACCTCACCTGACGGTAAAGGAAGAGGTTACGTACTTTCACTTTTCACTTTCCCTTCAGCGAGTCAGCACAGACTGGGAGTCGCTGGGGTACCTGACGTCGGAAGCTCCGAGGCGGAAGGTATCCTAAAAGGTCCGTTCTTATGACCTCACCCCACGACACCAGACCGAGATCCGTTAACTGGTGTTGTAGCACCAATAGGTCTATTAATCTTGAAAAAACATGTCAAAACACATAAGAACGGTGGAGAAGAATTAGAAAAGTCGAAGACAATCTAGAAACGGTAAAGACAGGAGACAATACGGGGAGAAACGTACTTTACAAGGGAAACACAGAGGTTAAAAGAACTTCTTTAGAGATCAGAAAGAGTAAGATAACAAAGGGAGATAAAGAAACGTAACAAGTGAATTCTTCCGAAATAATAGAACGATAAGAGACCTTAATACGTAAGTCAACCTATATAATAAGGGAAAGAGGAAACGGAAAGTGAAGAGAGAAAAAAGAGTCGATAAATATCCTTGAAGAGTCTGTTTGGAAGAATGTAAAGAAAAAGAAACCCTACCACAACCAATAACGGAGGACATATTACAATGTTTAGAGGTAGGTATCAAGAAGTCTGTGAGACAGATGGTCTAGATTACGGAATTTAGATAATTAGTGTAGATGACATATTAGTATTGTCTAAACTAATATATTATTTTATTAATATATTAGTATGGACTTACCAAATCACCAAAAAGAATGAAAGAAGTTAAATTAGGACTTAAAACGTTACTACTCGAGTACTAGACTCGGTGTCATTCGTGGTCCAGAACAAAAACGACTGACATATATCGAAGAGGTCGAAGTCGGTGTTTCCATATAAGTTAGACTAAAACCATAACTGGTATACCACTACAAGTACACATCTTAGTAACGAAACAACTACTTTCTCCCACAAACGATACTGGTCACATAAAAATTTTATTTCGAGGCAAGTTGAAACGAGAGGAAGTAAAACATGAGGTTCTGGTTTGAATGGACAATGAGGTCCATAGTGAACAAAATAATGAAAATGTGAGGTTAGGGAATACTACTTTTGTTAAAAAAGAAAAAATTAAAGGTCTCCTAGAACAACCAAAAGTATCTTGACAAGTTGAAGGTCGAATAAACCGTAATCACCAACCCCGTATCTGAACCTAATGACACTATACCTAACAAAATGGAAACTTTGTTTGAGTCTAGTGAGACAGTAAACAAAAAAAAAGAAAAAAAACAGTAAACAAAAATTCAATTAAATAAGATTAACTTCCGATTAATGAAATGTTATAACACCCCAAACAAAAAAAACAAACAAACACAACAAAACGTCGTTCAAAGGAAAAATTAAATGAAATGTTATGACATAACCAAGACGGTATGTAGTTGTACTAACAAAAACGGTATGTAACTGTACTTAGTCGATACCCGTACGTACACAGGGTGGGAGGACTTGGTGAGAGAGTAGAATGAGGGGTAGGGTAGGGAGACCCATCAAGGTCCGTGGTCGAAACTCACGAGACGAAGTACGTAGTTTGAACCTGACCGGTAAATAAAGTGTAAACCATTATATGTACAAAGTTACGATAACAGTGTTTACTGGGTAGGAGCGGAAGAGGGTGTCTCAGGTTTTCAGACAAGAAATGTAGACACAGAGAAAACGTATATCCCAAAAGTAATCGTAGAAAGATTTAAGGTATATATACTCAATTATATGACACCACCACAAAAAGAAAGACTTAATGAAGTGAGACATATTATCCGAGGTCGAAGTGGGAGGAGTAATCTTGACTAATTCACACAAGAAAAAAAAATATCGACTCATTATCAGATAACACATATACATGGTGTTGAAAGAATAGGTAAACAGACGACTACCTGTAGATACAACGAAGGTACAGGATCAATAACATTTATCACGACATCACTTGTAACCCCGTGTGTACAGACAAAGTCAAGACCAAAGGAACCACACATACGGGTCTTAGTCTTAACGACCCAGTATACCGTCAAGACAAAATTCCTTAGAGGTGTGACAAGAGGTATCACCGACATGATAAAACGTAGGGGTGGTTGTCACATTCTCCCAAGGGTAAAGAGGTGTGGAAAAGGTCGTAAATAATAAATACCTGAAAAACTACCGTCGGTAAGACTTACCGTACTCCACGTCGTAACAAACGTTATCGATCGTGTACTTTCCTTGGATCTACAGGTAGTCTTCTGTTTACCTATTCTTTCAACACCATGTATATGTGTTCCTTTATAATGAGTCGATAATTTTTTCTTGTATAACTTCAGTCAAGATTAGTCCACCTACTTCGACCTCAGACAATTTGTCTCGTATCGGAACGATCATACACTTTACTAAACGTAAAGAGACTATTACTCGATCCAACTCGTATAAAAGTACGTAAACAATCGGTAGACATACAGAAGAAACCTCTGGTAAAAAACTAACCCAGTAAATAAAAAAAACCATGACTCGAGGTACTCGACGAACATTTAAAACCTCAAATTAAGAAACAGTCAACAAAGTAAACGATAAAAGAGGGTAAGACTTCCGACGGAAAAGTGGAACCAATATCAAAGTAAGTAATACGAAAATAAAGGTAATGAGACCCTCCACTCAGTATCTCCTAGAACGACACTAAATACAGTCTCTCACAAGACGGATACAAAAGGAGATCCTCAAAGTATCAAAGACCGGAATGTAAATCTAGAAATTAGGTAAAACTGAAATAAAAACACGTACCACAATCTTTTACTGGTCAAAAGGGTCGTTGTTAACAATTTCTCTGACAGAAAAGAAGTAACAGATAAATACGGATGAAACAGTTTCTACTCCACAGGTATCCACGTACCTAAATAGAGACCCGAAAGATAAAACAAGGTAACTAGATACAAAGACACAACCGCGATCATGGTATGACAGAACCACTGACATCGAAACAGCATATCAGACTTGTAAGACGGTAAAAACTCTAACGTAGGTTTACGACTTAAAACCTGAGAAAGTAACTGATACTCTCGATGAAGAAAATAAGATTCACTAAGAAAGGGTATCAGTGTCTATATTACCAGTAAACATAATTTAAGGGGGTAAAGGTTTGGTAAAATCAAGTGAGAAGTGAGAACAGTAGAGGGGGAACTTCATTTACAACTTCCTAAAACTCGTATTGGAACGATCGTACAGTTTACTCACGTTAGCATGACATATACACCAGATTTTTACTTTTAGAGACTAATCACGAAAGATACCCCTACATACCCACATCCCCTCGACTTTCTTATTGAACAACTGACCAAAGTCTCTAGATTTTATATTATTTTCCCTTTCGATTAGTCGCCATTGACCGTCTCCCTAGAGAAAATACTTTCACGAAAACAAATATCTCTCAACCTTTTATAAGAGTTCCAATGTTCCTGACTAAATTTACAAGAAAAATTATAATTATCAATTAACATTATAAGTATACCACAGTTAAACTGAAATAAATGATTGTAATCAAAAATTAACTACATGTAAGCTGAATCTTTTAACACAATCAAAGTCAAAATGATTTATCACAAACTTATAAAAATATCTAGCGTAAGGAAATTTCCACAGTATTGAATAATCAATACGAAATTTTATAAGAGACTCGTCATAGTATGTAGGAGTATCAAGTAAATAAAACGTATTATCAAACATGGAGAAATAGTAAATGGAGATGGAACGGGGAGTGGTGAAGATGAGTGTTGAATATTGGTGTTTAAATAAGAGACATAGACATTTATACAAAGACAAAGTAATGTAAATACAAACGTGAAAAAAAAAATCTAAAGTGTATTCACTATTGTTGCATAAATAAAGTTGTAAAACGATTCGTATTACGTAGATGTAACAACTTTTACCACCTTAAATTAATAAAAAATACCTTCTCATTATAGTAATGAGAAGAAAAAAGATCGAAGAAATCTAGCATCCAATCTAACAAATATATTCTGTAAAAACAAACAAAAAAACTCTATCTGAACATGACGATATTTGAATCAAAAGCCACGTAAGATATCTGAAACCTTTCAACATCAAAATAAAAGTGAAAAAGAACTCTATAAAAGATTAAATACGAAACTAAAGGAGTTACTGTGAAATTTTTTTTTAAAAATCACCATGTCACAAATCAGAAAGAAACAAACACAAAGAGGATAACAAGAAGGACATTAACCACATATTAAAATATCGTAACGTTGACCTTTTTTTTTACTGATTATATTAAGGATAAGTGGATTTAAAAAAATCCTCTTAAGGACAAGAGGATTCAACTCTAAACAAAACACTGGTTCATACATTAATTAGGACCTCTTATAGGTATACGAGAACTTTTCTTACACATGAGACTAAAAAAAAAAACCCCCCCTACCCCCACTTTACGGGATATATGTAGATAATTAAGTAGTAGATTATACAGTAAATTCCAGTGAAAACCGAACTAGAAGACGGACCTACTAGAAAAGATACTATATACACACCACAATCTCAAGGGATGATAATGAAATAATATCAGATAAAGAGGTAAATACAGACAATTATAAACGAAACATATAAATGTATAGGAATATAATCAAAGTATATATAATTGTTCATAATTTAGGAGAACGTAAGTAAAGAAATAATAATATATTACGGAATAAAGACAAAACTATATCTGAAATAAAATTTTGGACAAAACAGACTATATTTATAACTATGAAGACGAAAGAACTTTAAAATTAAACATACTTTATTAAAAAAAGACAAGAGATCGAAAATCAGATAAACAACTATGAAGAAAAAATCAACACAAAATCATTAAGAAAGGAAGGAAGATAATCAAAGTAGAAAACACTGAACGACCAAAAGGAATCACCACACGTACATAAAGAAATACAGATCAAAAACGTATAGATATGATCCAATAACTAAAAACCATGGTTCCTCAAGTGAATACAACTATATATTAATACTGATCAACAAAATTTGACATCAGTATTTCAAGTGTGTGTAAGACTTTATAGACAAAGAAATGAGGGGAGGGGTTGTACGACAGAAAAATTAAAGGGAATAAATGTAGAAGTATAGATAGGAAATAACATAATATAACATAATTGTGAATTAAAACGAAAAAAAATTGAAAACATAATTATGATCGAATAAATTCACTAAATAGATGTTGTAGATAATATATAAAAGGAGATGATTATCCTAAAAGGGAGGATATTTAAGGATTGAAGAAAAATACCGGAAAAATGTGGTTTCTTCTAGATAATTATGAAGGTGATTTCTTCAAGACAATTGTATAGAAACTCTCAATCTGACACTTCTTTCGACTCGTGACTTCTTAACTACAAAAACTTGACACCACAACCTCTTCTGAGAACTCTCAGGGAACATGACGTTCCTCCAAGTTGGTCGGGTAGGATTTCCTCTGGTCAAGACGCACAAGTAACCTTCGACTTTGAGGTTATGAAACCGGTGAAGTACACTTCTAAACTGAGTAACCTTTTCTGGGACTACGACCCTCCTTAACCCCCGTCCTCCTCTTCCACTACCGTCTCCTACTCTACCAACCCACCGTAGTGGTTGAGTTACCTGTACTCAAACTCATTAGAGGCCCTCAACCACTATCTGTCCCTCCGGACCGTACGACGTCAATTACCCCAGAGTTTCTCAGTTTGTGCTGACTCGTTGACTTAACTTGTCTATCCTAATTAAATTATAACTATTTGTGAAAATCAAAAAAGAACAGACTCTTTATGAAGTATGGAGAAAATTAAGACTTGTTGAAACTTCTCATCTCATAAATCAACACTTAAAAAGGGAAAGTAGTGTAATTCATATAGTACGGGAAAGGGAGAAAGGGAACACCGAAGACACCTTTTTAGATGACTATAGAGGTACCCCCAATGGAACACGTATCGATAAGTAAAAAGAGAATAACGGAAATCTTATGAGTCTTAAGAGTAAAATATAAATTGAAAATCACATAAATTAATACTATACAGAACACCCAGAGAAACTTAAGAGGAACAAACCATAAGAGACACTAAGAATTTTCAGTAAAGAAATCGAATCTCTTCAAAAGTCGATACTAAAGTAGTTTACGTACAAATGTTAAAAAAAGAGAAGATGAAACCCTACGGATTTATACACTTAAAATAATGTGAACGACAAAGTCTTAAAAGAATTTGATGGAAGTGAAAATAAATTAAAAATAAAAATGAGAAAACTGACCCACTAAAATTAATAAGATAGAAGGTCCAGTAAATGTGTAAGAAGAAAAGTGGATTAGACGATAATTAAGGAAGATCACACAAAAGTAAAGTCAATGATAAAAGAAATCGAGACTAACTAATGAAAAATATACAAGATTAAGGAACAATTTTAAAAGCGACACAAATAGATGAGTAATGGGAACAAGTCAATCGTGAGAATAACTTTACTTCACTTTCAACAAGTCAGCACAGGTTGAGAAACGTCGGGGTACCTGATATGTCAGGTACCTTAAGAGGTCCGGTCTTAAGACCTCACTCGTCGGAAAGGGAAAAGGACTCCTATAAGGGTTGGGTCCAGAGGACGTAACGTCTACCTAAGAAATGGTCGACTCGGTGTGAGAATAATGATTATGAAACTTGGTAAATAGACCGTTTAGTAAATCGATATAAAGTAATCAACCAAAAAGTCTATATAAAAGAATGAATAAATATACTCTGTTTAAATAGACAGAAGAGTAAAACAAACAGAAAGAAATAGATATACTTTTATCCATTTTGTCAATAAATAGGGGTAGAACTTTACTACAGGAACTCACCTTCACAGGGATATGACGAATTGACAAGGTGTCTCTCGACCTAAACTTCACTCGGACCCAGTTCAGAAGAAGGTCCCACACGACCCTCGATACGGGAACGACCCTTCATCTCGACCTCTAAGGATACGATCTTAGTCTGGGTCAACAACTCGACCCTAAAGAGGATTAAGACTAACTGGTAGTGGTCTCGGCTCCGTCCTATTCTAAAGTTCCACTAACCCTTCTTCGGAACTCCCGGTCCACGTTTGACCAACACAAGGGAGACTAACACGTGAAAAGGTAAAGAGACGTTGTCTTGAAAACGGAGTCACCCCTCGTCGTGACCTTGTTCCCCGATGTCGTCCATGGACTATGTCAAACCCCTCAAGTTCCGTCACCAAAGACATTTAACCGATCACGGACCCGTCAAAATTAAATGAAGAAGAAAAAGGACCTTCATAGAGAGAAGACACAGGAGACGATGGTTACGTTCAGGACTAGACTAGTGAATAGGAGGGAAGGATGGATTGAGATACACCTAGAAAGAAATGTCAAAGACAACATTTTCCTAGAAAGACGGTAAGAGTAAACAAAAGTCATTCTTAACGAGGTATAGATCTACCTAAAAATTGTACGAATACTCCCTTCAACTTGATTTATAGAAAGAAAACCTTTTTAAGAGTTAGACTCTATTATCTCTTTGGCCACATGAACTCACGATAACTCTTTAACGTCGATTTAAAATTTTTAATAGATCATGGTCCTACAAAACTTACTGGGTATCTCTAACGATAAACATCAAAACAAACACTATATGTTATGACCTGTTATGAATCTCACTTCTCCATGTACTTCGTGATAGGACCCTTAAAGGATACCTAAAAAAAGTAATTATTTGTTTTTGTATCCGATATAAATATAAAAATACCAATGTGTCAATTTTATAAAAACCAAACTTATAAGTTCCTACTCTCTATGAAAATATAACTAGTAAATGTGAGACCAGTCTCTTTTGGAAAAATTTGTAAAAAACGATTTAGAATAGAAGGATTTTTTTATATTTATAGACTTTTTGGTTGATTACTTTATCTTGATTTACTAAACAGTCTTTTATCAACTACTATAATTGATTGTTACCAATCAATTTCTTTATAAGAGAGTAAAGAAACCGACTTAGAAACCACGTGTACTCCGTTATTTTGTATTTGTGAATAAAGGGGGAAAGGGGTTGGTATAGACGTTGGGAGTTGATACCGAGACGTGGTTTGAAGAGTTATGTTAGAGTATATAGGGGTTTAATAATTAAGATATTTCTCCATAGTCCACCCTACTCCCACAACATACGATGAGATCCTACAAGTGTAATAAGGAACTTTGACTTAGTCTGGGAAATTGTCTTCAAGATAAGTTGAACTCCTTTTCTGTCTTAAAAAAAAAAAAAAAATTCGACACTGGATACAATATTCTAATCCTCTTAATGACATTACAATAAAATGGAATTAAGGGATACGGGTTATTTGTTAAGTCCGAAAAAACAAAAAAGAGAGAAAGAACGAGTAAATATTTAATTCGTTTCCGACATATTGTAACAAGATACTTAAAATAAGTAATAATAATCAGTAATGTAGAATAATATTTTCTTACAGACTCTGTACCCAAGGTTCCTTTGCAGTTGTGAATACGTGTCTGGGATTATAAGTTTCATACTGTATTACGACTTTGTTCCCGACTCTATCTCTGATATTTGTTAAACACAGGTTAATTAAAAATTATTATACTGTATAGAAAATTATATTAATAGTATACTCATTACCATTTTATTAACTATTTTATAATATGTATAATAGTGTATCAACGATTTTTTAATACCAATACAATTTAAATTTCTTTGTCTTAATGAAATTCAACTTTCATTTTCAAAATCAGCGAGTCAATACAGACTACGAGACGCTGGAGTACCTGACGTCGTGAGATCCGACGAGACATATACCTAAAGGGTCGTTCTTATGACCTCACCCAACGGTACGAGAAGATGTCCATTATGGTGACATTACCGTTTTTCACTTATATTTGATTTCTCGGAGAACTACGCCCATCTACTCCTCTGACTTTTTCGACCGAATTTTAGATTGTAATTTTTTTGATTCTAGTACCGTAGACCAGGGTAATGAAGTACTGTCGTCTACATATTTTTCACCTTCGTCATTGTCTAAAATAGAACCCCCGAGGTTTTAGTACCACCTACCACTGACATCGGTGTTTTGACTTTCTAGGGATGAGGAACTTTCTTTTCGATATGGTTAAGATCTGTCATATAATCCTTTGTCTCTGTAGTAACACGGCTGTTTCCAAACAAATCAGTTTCGATACAAAAAAAGGTCATCAGTACCTAACTATACTCTTAACCTGGTATTTCTTTCGACTTACGGTCTCTTGACTACGAAAACTCAACACCACGACTTTTTCTGAGAACTCTTAGAGAACCTGTCGTTCCTCTAATTCGATCATTTAAAATTTGTTTTAGTGGGTACTCATAAGTGACCTTCCTAACTACGACTTCAACTACAAGGTTATGAAACCGGTGGACTTAACTTCTCGACTGAGTTTTACCTTTTCTGAGACTACGACCCTTTCTAACTCCCGTCCTTCACTTCCCCCGTTGTCACCCACTCTACTAACCTACCGTAGTGACTGAGTTACTCAAACTCGTTTAAGGCCCTCCATCACTGTCTGTCCCTACGGACCACACGACGTCACGTCCCCCATCGTTTAACAGTCTGACTTTTAATCACTGACTTTTTGTTTGTTGTTATGGACAAGTATATTTACCTTTCCCATAAAAACAGAAAGCAGAAAACGAGTTGTAAGTTTAAAGTAGGTATCAAAATAGATAAATTAACAGTTAGAAAAATTTTAAATATTACCATCAGTTAACATATTATATTGAAAAAAAAAAAAACGTAACTATCTGAAAACTCATTAAAAACCACCCCTCCCCTACATGTCCCTACAAAAATATTTAGTTCCACGAGACTTATAAGAAGATGTCTTTTTAAAACATGGATTAAAAAGGAAACAGACTCCGTTTATTGAACCTAAACTTAACGATATAGTCTTATGTCTACAATTAGTTCTTTGACGATTCGTCAAGATGTTTCAACCATATAGTAAAATGTTAAACTATATATTCTTTATAAAAATATATATCGTTATATACAAAACGAACGAGGTGTAAGAGAAGTTGAAAACCTCAAAAGTCAGAAAAATTAAAATTGGCAAGAGTTTTCACACTTCCTCATTAGAGTAACAGTCTCTATGTCCAGAGATACATAGAATTGGTGGTCTGAGATACAGGAGTATATACTACGAACCTTTGTAAAACTGAAGTCATTTATGTAAACTTTGGTGTTATTTAAGTGTTTCTAGTGTCAGTCCAATGTTTCTTACCATCTTAAAGGTGTCTTTTAACTCTCTTTCATAATTTTATAAGGGATCTCTCCTTGTTTTTATTTTACCACCAATATTCCTACTCACTGATGTCAAGTTTAACTTGAAGAGAGGAAGTTTAGTTTTACTTTTAAAGAAAGTATAATATTAAGTTAAGGGTTCTCCCATCGAATTGACTTATTTAGGGTCCAGTAAAATTGAACGGAAGTTTTCGATCTAAATAAAAGAAAAAAATCTACAAACAGGAGTCCCGAAGACAGTTTTTGGAACTGACACTCTGACTGACGATTCTCTTCTTCTACCTTCGCTGTTCATGGTGTCCACTGTTCTTGTCAGATACTTGATTCAGGAGGTCCCGGGTTAATGGTCGACTTTTTAACGTCTTCCGGATAAGTAAAAACTGAAGTCTGTAATATAAAAGTTAAGTAAAACGACAGTATAATGTTTATAATCCTTTTGTTTATAAAATAGATATTTAACTCAATTCCAAAATGAATTTTACGACATAATGTAAAATTTAACGGGTAAGGGAAATAATTGATGTCTATTAATATTAACATACTTTGAGTAACGAATAGGACGATAGATAAGGATTTTTAGTATCCAGTTGTGACGTTTAAAATACGAAAGTTTTTCACATTCTTATAACTTAGTTTTGAATAAAACATTATTTCTTTTGTTTCCTTTTAATTCCAGATTAGATGAATTTGAGTTTTAAACGGAAGGCAAATTTTGACGAAGAGTAGTTTTAAACTATTCTTTTTGCTTACATTGGAAAAAAAAAAAAAAAAGAAAGGAAGACCACTTGTTAGTGAACTTTTGTTTGCCACGAAAAAATTACCTGTCAAAATAGAGACCTCTACTTCACTCAGACGACAAGATAAATAGAAGATTTGGTTCTGTAACAACTGAAACTAAGACATTTGTCTCTATCGTTTTGGTTTATCTGACTAAGTCAAAAAAGAGTTTACCCTTATACTTCTTTAAGTTCCTTTTAACTTATGAAAAATGTTCAGTTTCCTCTTTTTTATGTTACAAATGATATAAATAATGACTTAAAATCATTAAATCGTTAATATTTATTTTGTGTCCTTCCCGACTTACGGTTTGTGTGCTATCCGATTTTTGACTCTTATCGATATAACTTATGCTCTGTTAAATATGTGGACTTTATTTATTAATTACTCCTTTATTATTTATCATTTTACATTGTAAACATAAGATGAAATACAAAGATGATTGATAAACTTTTAGTAAGTCATGTAGTAATTTGGATTATGATAGACAACTTTTTTTCGGAGTTAGATAGTTGGATATAAATATCTCGGTTAATAAACCATTCAATTTCTATACTTGAATACTGTCTTTCTGTACTCCCAATATACCAACACTGGTAATAAAGACATAACTAATCTGTTGTGAATACTCCATCGGACTACGGAAGAAGGGAGGTTTGTGGTTATGACTGAATTTCACGGTGGATCATTCCTCTCATCAAAAAGATGTTACTTGTTTCATCAATAATTTGTTGTTATGTACGATTTCAGGTTAACTTTATTAAAATTTATATAAATTTATATTCAATAGATTTTAATTGGATATCTTGTCAATTGTTGAGATTGTTGATCGTTTTTTATCAACTTTCTTACTGGTGTAATTTATGGAAACTAACTCTGTTAAATGTACTTACATCATTTTAGTACCCGAGGATCCTCTCAATAGTCGGAAATTTATAGTCCAGTAACTGTAAATTTCCCATTTTACTATTTTATATATACTAACACACATGATAACATGATAACGTCTTTTAGTGGTTAAATATACCATTGTGTATCTCAGATTTGCAAACGATTTTATAGACGAGTAAGAGTATTCATTCCTAGGAAACGTTTTTGTACAGATATTTATTGGAGGTATTAGGGTAACGTATACAACTTAGATGAGGAAGATATTTTACCGTTTTCGTTTAAAACACATACATATGGAAACTTACCCGAAAGGACCACCGAGCATACCATTTCTTAGGTGGACGTTCCGTCCTCTAGACCCAATTTAAGGACTCAACCCTTTTCGGGGTCCTCTTCCCGTACCGTTGGGTAAGGTCATCAGAACGGATCTCTTAGGGGTACCTGTCTTATCAGACATCCCGGTGTCAGGTTCCCTAACGTTTCTCAACCTGTACTGACTCATTGATTTGTCTCGTGTCTCGAAACTTACTGTAAAAAACTATTTTATAATTCTTGAAAACGTCATGGTAAGTTTTAAACAATTTATAAGTGTTTAAATTCTTTTTTTAACAAAAAGACAGTACCTTTTAAAATAGATTCAAGTATAGTATAATATAGTATTTAAAAGTACCTAGAGAAACAATAAATTTCGTCCCATCCAAATTCTTTTCTCAAACATCAATTGACACAAACATAAAAGTCGATCTATAAAATACAAAACAGTTCATTGGTTCTAGTAGATTCTAGTTTTACTGTGTTAGTTAGTATATAAACCTCTTACTTTTTTAAGTCTTATATACTCAGGAGTTTTTAAAATAAGCATCTTAATACTTATGACACTCAAGAGTTCGTATTCATTTTTGTCCGTTTTAAATTGGAATCAAATTTAATGTATACAGTATATACTTACATTTTTCGTTGTCAAATTTTAAGTTTATTCTGACTTATTACAGGGTATTTAAACGTATATGAACAATGACTTATCTATACATAAAATAAAAATTTTTATTTGTCACGAAACGGTCGTGTCAATATCTTTTACGCCTTAAATTCTATTTTCAAACCGGTATAACGAAACAGATAGTAATACATGTCTTTGTTTTATTTCTAGTAGTAAAAAGATAAATAACTTTCCAACCACAGTAAAAAGATAAATAACTTTCCGACCACTATTACAGTATTTTACTAATAGTAGAAGTTCACCTAAACATCACTCAAAAATCAAAATCCTAAAAGAATCCCTTCTTTATTCTATATTTTACATAGTCTTTCAAGAGTCGATCATGATAAGTGTAATTATGGACATTTAAAAAAATTTACGTACTCTTTTGAGAGACTTTAATTGTTGGAAGTTTCCACAGGAAATTTCAAGTGTCTTTTTTATAAATACTTATGTTTTTGTATATTTATTTGTAGAGTTTTCTTAGAGGTTTTGATCTTTTTACATTTCAGTCCTCTTAACTATTATTACAATCGGATGTACTTCAGTCTAATTCTTATTTTAAAAGGTTCTAAAGTTATGACGTTCATTGTAAATAATCACTTCAAAGTGGTAGACACAGGACTGTACACCTAAAGTCTTGTAGTTGTTAGTCTTCTGACCGATAGACAGGGAAACACGAAGTACTAAAAAATTCAGTCATTTTATGATTATGATATGAGAGAAATGTTTTACATTCGTGAACAAGATCTTTTTATGGTAAAACGAGTTTCTACTTATGTAATTCATCTCTACGTTTCTTTTATCATTATTATTCTGTGACCTTTTTTATACAACGTCTTGGTTCCTTTTTCTTGTCATGGACCATTTAGACCTCCTTATTAGTTTGTGAATATTTATCTCATTTAAACTAATTTTGAAAGTTTGTATGACCTTCTTTAGTATTATAAAAATACCTTTTTCTATTTTAGAACATTCCATCTTTCGATATACTACGTCTTATGATTTTTGTTGTTTACGACGACTCCTATGTCTTGTTATCCTTGAGAGTAAACAACGATCATCTATATGTTTGACCATGTCGGTAGAACATTGTGTCAAACAGTCAAAGAATACTTTTATTTGTATTGAGAATGGTATGGTAGGTCTTTAAAGTGAAGAAATACAAATGGGTCTTCTCGACTTTAAAATACGGGTATGTCTTTGATTGTGAATCTATATACGAACGATGCGTCTACATAGTCCACAAACACATTAAATGTTTTCAATCTTCATTGGATCTACGGGAAACCATTCATCTAATTACCTATTCATTCGACATCATGTGAGTATGTTATTTCATAAGAAGTTGTGATTTTTATTTACTCGAAGTTCGGTACTTTTATATGTATCCTTAGAACGTAGGTGTAATGATTCATGTGACGATTCAGTGAAGTCAACACAGACTGAGACATGCTGGGGTATCTGCCGTCGGATGGTCCGAGGGGGTAGGGACCCTAAGAGGTCCGTTCTTGTGACCTCACCCAACGGTAAAGGAAGAAGTTTGAATTATAACCGATTCATGTGATTCGGTTTTATTTTCCGTTTTGATACTTCTCTAATTTTTTATTAGTTACGAAGAATCCCTTTTTACACTTCCTCTATTTATCCGTCACGTATCTTCTAAAAATCTCGGTACTTTTATAAAACGTACTATAATATTACAACTTATGTACAGGAACATTTAAAAGAGTTTGTGTGTTTCATATGTAGTTTTTACTTGGGATTCCATTGATACCTGAGACCTACTAATTCTACACATTATAGTATTATATCTTAGTAAGAACCATTTTATTGCATGGTAAGGTGACACTACAACCATACGTACTCTGATTTGTATATATAGTCTTTATAGACATGAAAGGAAAGTTAAAACAACATTTGGATTTTGACAAGAATTTTTCTTTCAGAATTTTAAAACAAAATTCTTGTTTTAGATCCACTTAAGATCCATTTATACCACTGACATTGAGTTACTAGATTACAACTAGTGAGTGTTTTGAAGTGATTTTGATATAATTTCTTTACTAGAGAACTTTTTGTGTTTATGTACCCCGACTTCTCTAACCTTCTCCGCTGTCGTTATCGTTAAATCTACTACTTTAAGTTTACCTATTCATCATTAAGTGTATTGTGTTATCTCTTTTCGTTTAGGATAAGATTCTCTTCTTTTTGGGTTCTTTGTTGATTCAATAAAGTATATTAAGAGTTTTCACAGTCGTGGTGTACACATTTAATCCCAATTTCACCCTTGTACGGGATTTTATTATACCTGACTAACATAAGACAATCAACATAGGAATTTAAAGAGGGGTGAAGTCGTAGGATGTTATTTAATTAAGACAGAAAGGTCAACGTAACATCGTACAATAGGTCTCGTCATGACAAGTGACCCCTCGTAGTGTGTTTCTACTCCCGATGTCATGAAATAACTTTGATACCTTCACTTAAATACGTGTGGGCGATAGTGAGGAATTTTGGATTAGAGAGTAATAAAACGGAGTCTTTTATGATTTTCGATCAGGAAATTGCAGAATCATTCTCTAATTTTGTATAAAATGACCTTTTACACTTTTGATCGAAATCTACTCACTAGTTGTCGACATCCGTATTCTGTTCGAAGTTGTTTACCGGTCCGTTTTAGGAGTAGGTTCCTTCTAGTTTTTATTATATGGGTAAGTAAATGAATTTCCTATATTACTATATATACCTATATTGAGAAACTAGTTCCTATATTGAGGAACTAGTATATTGGGATTTACAATATTTATTGACACTCCCACTGGGGTCGTAAATAAAGTGATATAGTTTGTGGAAAAATTAAAGAACGAATGGTTGATCGTAACTTGACTTGAAACACGGAACTAAACCGATTATTCAATAATGGATTGTTCTCTTTTGTTTCCGAATTTTACCCCAGAGTATGGAGATTATAGTAGTACTTTTAACGAGTTCGATCTGATGACTTCTTACTTAAGATATATCTCTATCGACTAAGTGTGGTCTCAGGATCTTGTATTATAGAGGTGTCTGAGTACTCAATCCGTCGATTGTGTGTTTACGTATATACTCGAGTCGATTTGTCTTACTAAGACCACTTCAGTCAGATCTAATATATACTTAGGGAACCTATACCCTGTTTACATAAAAAGAAAGATTTTTAGTGACTCCAAAACATCAATAAACGGTAACTTGTTATAACGTCTTTACTAATTGATTATGTTTGTGAATTTTAGTAGTAAGTACATATTTTTGCCGGGTTACACTTTCTATTTCTCCTTAACGTTCGTTTTCCATTTATAACTTTTTTCACCCCTATATTCTTTTACACGTCCCTCTTCTTTCGTTTTTAATTTAGTTTTATTAATGACAAGAGTCTCTATTTAGACATCTGTTCTTATTTTTTATCTTGTAGTAAGAATTTTTATTTGAAATTCTTTTATTTTCATTGAGGACCTTGTGTGTGTGTGTGTGTGTGTGTATATATATATATATATATATATATACGTGTGTGTGTTATACAACCCGAAGGCACCACCGAGTCTACCATTTTTTTTAGGTGGATGTTATGTCCTCTGGACCCAATCTGGGGACCTAACCCTACTACGGGACCTTCTCCCGTTCCGTTGGGTGAGGTCATAAGAACGGACCTCTTAGGCGTACCTGTCTCCTCAGATTCGTCCAACGACAGGTGTCCCAGTGTTTCTCAACCTGTACTGACTCACTGATTCGTGTTGTGTGTCGTATATAATATACAATATGCAATATATATATATTATCTATACGTGGATGGATGTCCTTCACAACCCTCCCTCCTTTTACCTTGTTGTAAACAGTTCGAATTTTGGTCTCCGGGTCCTAGTCACTTTTTGACTCTGACTTAAGTACTCTAATACCTTAAGAAGTGGGATATGTGTATGAAGTCGTGTGAACCGCACACACGAATCAGTGGGTCAGGTCAGGTGGAAAACACTGGGGTACCTGACAACGGGTGGTTCGAGAAGACAGGTACGTTAAGAGGTCAGTTCTCAGACAACGGTAAAGGAGGAGGTCCCCTAGAAGGACCAAGTCCCTAGGTTGGGTGTAGAGGATGTAGAGGACGTAATCGTCCATCTAAGAAATAATGACTCAGTAGACCCTTCGGGGGAGTAGTACATTGATTTCCGGAAAAGTGCAGTCAAGGAAAATTAAATAAATAAAAATGGGGTCGAAAAAACTCCAAACTAGCTACTTATTTTTAACACAAATAAATTCCATATAACGTACTACCTAACTATATATAACACGTGACATGTATAGATGTTAAAACTTGTGTATTTCTTCCATTTACTCAATATCAATTTAGTGTGTTACCGTACATCGTCAATGTTTAATGTATCTATACATGGATAACTACATAAAGAGGTATAACTATGATACGTGAAGTATTATGTATCAAAATGACCTTCTTGAGTTAAAAATTATATTTACCGGTATAACCAATATAAAATTAAAAGAAAAGAGTGAAATTGAAAAATTCAACAAATCATAATTATTGAGGATGAATAAAGCATAAGTAAAAACATCAGTAAAAACAAAACGAAGGAGGTAAAGACTCAGTAAACTAAAATCTAATATTAAAAATATTACGAACATTGAACTAAAAAGATACCTTAGTCTGTCTGACAGTTAAATATTGTAGCACAGTTTGAAACTATAAATAACAATACTAACAATACAAACTAAATGGAGAAAATAGAATAAGTAAGTACAAGACATTACCATATCATAAAAGTAAAATGTTAAATAAATAAGGATATAAACATACCGATTATGAACATTAAGTTAAAAGGGAAACTACCAAATGTTCAATTCGTAAGAAAATGTTAAAGACGAGGGTCTACGTCAACATTTTGTACATATACCTGTACATACACGACTCACAACTACAAGAGTCAGCATCGACTTAGAAACACTGAGGCACCTGACATCGGGTGGTCCAAAGAGACGGTACCTTAAGAGGTCCGTTCTTACGACCTCACTCAACGGTGAAGGAAGAGGTACATACACATCTACAATTTTAAAAGTTGGATTTTCGTCAATTAATTACGTTAGACTTTTGATTTACTTATAAGTCAAATCGATAATAACAACTAAGTCGGAATCACGAAATCCGTAAAGGTATAAATAATTCACAGTACTTTGCGTAAAAAAGGGAAAAAAAAAAGGAGAGGGAGTATAGAATGAAGAGAAAATTGTTTGGACTTGGGGTAAAATGGTTTCTAATTGGACACTAGGACACTCTACTTTACTGAAAGGGTCCAGTGTTTCTAAATTCATACCTCTTGTACTGTAGTAAACTGAAGTCTCATAAACGAGAAATAATCACACAAATACTTAAACGTTAGTAGGAGAATCATAAACCCGAAGGTACTATCAAGTGAACCATTTCTTAGGTGAACGTTATGTCCTCTGGGGACAGACTTATAGTTGATGTCGACTCTAGAATCTATCGTCTAAAGGAAGTCTAGTGTCCGTTTAAAGTCCCTGTCTTCTGTAACTTGAAATTTACAGGTGGTACTGACTCTTAAACAATCTTATAGTGTTATGGGAGTTGTCAGTTCATAACTAATAGTAAATACTTCAATGTAAAATGTTACCGAAAGTAAGACTATCTTCTCATTACTCAGACAAATGACATTCGTGTTGAATATCCAAGACTAAATTCATGAGGGGAGAAAAAAAAAATAAAAATAAAAAAAAATAAAAAATTAAAAAAAAATAAAAAATTTAAAATTTTAGAAATTAAGAATGTACGCAAGGGTTTGTACTTGGGGGGAGGGTGGAGGGAGGGGTGTTGTAGAGAGACCCAGTAGGGGTACGTGGTCGGGGTTCGTACGACGTGGGATGCAGTCTGTACCTGACCGCTAAGTTAAGAATGTACTGTCATATGTACAATCTTAAGGGTAAGAGGGTTTAGTAGGGTGGGAGAGGGAGAGGGAGACTCAGGTTTTCAGGCAATATGTGTAGACACAGAAAAAAGGACAGAACGTATGTCCCAGCAGTAACGGTAGAAGGATTTGAGGTATATATACACAATCATATGACATAACACAAAAAGAAAGACCGAATGAAGTGAGACATATTAACCGAGGTCAAAGTAGGTAGAGTAGTCTTGACTAAGTTTACTTAAGAAAAATTGCCGACTCATTATGAGGTAACACATATACATGGTGTCGAAAGAATAGGTAAGTAGACGACTACCTGTAGATCCAACAAAGGTACAGGACCGATAATATTTGTCACGACGCTACTTGTAACCCCATGTACACAGAGAAAGTTAAGACCAAAGGAGTCACACATACGGATCGTTACCCTAACGACCCAGTATTCCATCAAGATAAACGTTAAAAAATTCCTTAGAGGTGTGACAAGAGGTATCACCGACATGATCAAACGTAAGGGTGGTTGTCACATCCTCCCAAGGGAAAAGAGGTGTGGGAGAGGTCGTAAATAACGAACGTCTAAAAACCTAGCGTCGTCTCGTCTTTTTCTTTATTTTCCTTAGGTTTAACCTTTTCTTCTTCATTTTGAGAGTGACAAACGTCTACTGTACTAGGAGATGTACCTTTTGGGATTTCTGAGGTACTCTTTTAATGATCTCGAGTAGTTACTTATATCATTTCAACGTCCTATATTTTAGTTGTGTGTCTTTAGGGAACGTAAGGATATGTACTTATTACTCTTTCATCTTTTTCTTTAATTCCGTTGTTAAGGTAAGTGGTAACGTTGCTTTTCTTATTTTATGAATCCTTATATAGATGGATTTCTTTGATTTCTGGATATATATCTTTTGATATTTTGTGACTACTTTCTTTAGTTTCTCCTGTGATTATCTACCTCTTTATATGGCACAAGTACCTAGCCTTCTTAGTTATATCACTTTTACTCATATGAGGGGAGAAAAAAATTGTCGTATAAATAAAGACCGAGTTTATTATAGTAATAAAAGAAAGAGAATAGGTTACCAAAAAAATTTAAACTACGAGATTACAAAAAGGAATCCTCTTTTATAAGAGGTTATATGAAAAGGGGTGGTACTACATAAAAATCAAAAATTCTTTTAATATTTTTATCGACTTAGACAACCATACAAGAAATTAACTTACTAGGATCCATATTCTTCTTATGAATCCCGGAAGGGAGGACCATTATAAGTATTCAATAAACAGTCCTCCGTAACCACAACATAAATATATACTTTTCCAATACCTTTGTCTCTAGTATCTTTTTTGATTGTATTTGAGTAACATTGTTACTTCTCTTGTTCCGTAGTCAAGTCAAGTCAAGTCAACGAGTCGACACAGACTGAGAAATGCTGGGGTACCTGACGTCGTGTGGTCCGAAGGGACAGGTCTTGTTCCGTATGGGACAATGTAAGTAATTTTTTCTTTTTGTTTTTTTATGGAGTAGTCTATCATAATGATTAAATTTTGATATTTTATTTGCAAAAAAGGTAGAACAGAAACAATAGTAATAAACCGTTCATCTATAAACCTATTATAGAATAATTCGAAAGTAAAACATGGTCCAAGAAATTCCAAACTAACTCTTGTGGTGGAAAAATTAGGTGGAAAGGTATGTTATCGGGTCTATAGGTAAAATTTAATTATTCTCGTCCACACGTTTTATTTTTATAAAGTAGAAAAAAGAGACATCGATAGTGTGGTCTAAATAGACCTTCGTAAAATACAAAATTGATTAGCATCTGAATTAATATTTTTACGTGCAATAGGAATGATGATAATCCCTGAAGTGAGTCTTTTTGTCAAGATACCCACACAATCATGAACCAAGAGGGTCTTTATTCGGGATGATAAACTCATATTTACTAAATCATTCTTAACGACTTCCTTTATAATCATCAAACCACTTCCTTCATCCGATCTTTTTTCTTCCTACACTAAAGTACACTACAGGTCTGACCAGACAATTCCCTTAGATCTCATATTCGATCTAAGTCCGGTTCTTCGGACTGAAGTAAGAGTACTGTTCAGTCTGTAACCTGTACTAGATAGAAGTTTCAATATTTCAAGAGTCTTTTAATACTAAGGGAACTTTTAGGACGTCAACACCGTAGGTGACTACAGAGATTTATACTCGACCAATTTGAACTCCTTCTACTACCAATTCACCTTTTTTTTTTAACATTCTTCTCGGGTCCCTAAATCTGGTCCGAGAGTACCACAACCGGTGGTACACCTATCATAACAACTTACGAAATTTTTTGCATTTTTTTTTTTTTTTCAGACATTGAGAAATCAATAAGACATAAAAATTACGAAAGAATGAAGAAAGGTAGAAATATTTTCTTTTTTTTTTGTAATTTTTACTCTATTTCCTTATTTAAAAAATCCCTCTTGATACTTTTTTTTTTAACGGACGATTATGGTCTCTTTCAATTTGTGTGGAGAGAGACAAAGAGACTTGAAGAGCATCGGGTAAATCAAAGTGTTACTCGGAAGGTAACGAGTCTATTCCTGACGTATAAACAGATTTAAATCCTTATTGAGGAGTAGAATTTTAATCAGGTGTTTTTTCTGAGTGTCAGACTATGATTTATACATAATGAGTGTGCATTCTTTTGTAAGAAAAATAAAAAGTATGTATTATTGAGATTATAGAACCTTTTGTAATGATCCTCTACGTATTAAACGTAAAAACAAAACAATCTATCCTTCAATCCGTACTCGTTACTCCCCAGCCGACCGACTTTCCTTACGTTCGACTGGAGATTTGATCTGGGGTCTGTGTGGATCCTCTTGAGTGTCTATACGATGTTTTATTGGTTTCTCCAAAAGTTGAGATGTATACGTAGGATCCGTGTGTCACCTATGTTTTTTGACGTCCCCGAAGAGGTTCATTGGAATCCATCAAATCACGTCAAGTCAGCGAGTCAGCGTAGGCTGAGAAACGCTGGGGTACTTGGTGTCGTGTGGTCCGGAGGGACAGATAGTGGTTGTAGGCCTCAGATAGGTTTGGTACAGGTAACTCAGTCACTACGGTAGGTTGGTAGAGTCGGAAACAGAAGGAGAAGAGGAGGACGGAAGTTAGAAAGGGTTGTAATCCCAGCAAAGTTTGCTCAGTCGAGAAGGATAGTCTACCGGTTTTATGACCTCAAAGTCAAAGTTGTAGTTGGGAAGGTTACTTGTGAGTCTTGATTAAAAGAAATCCTACCTGACCAACCTCGAGGAACTTCAGATTCCCTGAGAGTTCTCAGAAGAGGTTATGGTGTCAAGTTTTCGTAGTTAAGAAGACGTGAGTCGAAAGAAGTGTCAGGTCGGGAGTGTAGGTATGTACTGACCTTTTTGGTATCGGAACTGATCTACCTGGAAACAACTGTTTCATTACAGACACGGAAAATTATACGACAGGTTCATCCAGTATTGAAAGGAAGGTTCCTCATTCGCAGAAAATTAAAGTACCGACGTTAGTTGTAGACGTCACTAAAGCTTCGGGCGGTTTTATTTCAGTCGGTGATAAAGGTGACAAAGGGGTAGATAAACGGTACTTCACTACCCTGACCTACGGTACTGGAATCAAAAGACTTACAACTCGAAATTCGGTTAAAAAAGTGAGAGGAGAAATTGAAAGTAGTTCTCAGAGAAATCAAGAAGAAGTAAAAGACGGTATTCCCATCATAGGAGACGTATAGACTTCAATAACTATAAAGAGGGTAGTTAGAACTAAGGTCGAACACAAGTAGGTCGGGTCGTTAAGAGTACTACAATTTATTCATACCACTGTTATATGTCGGAATTGCACGTGGAAAAGGATAAACATTGGTCAGACAACGAGGTACAGGTCAAGATTGACAACGAAGGACTGGACGTATGTCTAAAGAGTCCTCCGTCCAGTCCACCAGACCATGAGGGTAGAGAAAGTCTTATAAAGTGTCGAATAACACTAGGTGTGTCAGTTTCCGAAACCGTATCATTTATTTCGTCTTTATCTACAAAAAGACCATGAGAGAACGGAAAAGCTACTAGGTCACCTTCAACCGTTAAACTAGAGACCAAGGACACGAAAAAGGTTTTGGTCGAACTTGTAGACCTTCAAGTGTCAAGTGATAACGACTTCAGACCAAACCTCTTAAAACTCTTAATGAAATGATCGTACCCTTTACTCACGTTAACACGTCATCAAACTCGTAAGAAATCGTAACAGAAAGAAACCCTAACCTTACTTTTGACTGGAAAAGGTCAGGACACCGGTGACGACTCAAAAGGTTTAAAAGACCGTATAACTCTCGTCGTGAAAGTGTCACAGTAGAGAAACCTTAGTAGAAAATCCTAAACTTTATCGAGTTGACATTAAGGTAGCGAGGTGATCGAAACAAGTATCACTACGAAGGATTCCGGGGGAACTGAAGTGTAAGGACCTAAAGACCGAGATCCAGTCACTAGTTTGGTAGCACTAATAGAACCAGTACTTCTAGAAAAAACATATCAAGAAGACACATAAGAATGGTGGAGAAGAATTATAGAAGACGAAGACAATCCAGGTATGGTAAAGACAGGAAATAACTCGGGTAGAAACGTACTTTACAAGGGAACCAAAGAGATTAAAAGAACTTCTCTAGAAATCAGAAAGGGTAAGATAACAACAGGAGATAAATAAACGTAACCAACCACTCCTTCCGAAAGGATGGAGAGGAACGATAAGAAACCTTGAGACGTAAGTTTACTCATATAGAAAGGAAAAGAGGAAACGAAAAATGAAGAGAAGAAAAGTGTCTATAAACATTCCGGAGGTGTCTGTCGGTAAAACGAAAAAACGTCAAGAAAAAAACCTCTACCAGAACTAGGGACAGGGGACATGTTACAGTGGTCGGAGGTAGGGATCAAGTAGTCCGTGAGACAGATAGTCTAGAATCCGTCAATCCTCGGGTCATTCACGGTTACTTATGAGATACAGTTTAATATCGTCTAACTTAATGTCCTTCTGTATACCTTTCTGTATTTGTTGTGTCGGATGACAATATATTAAATGTTAACAGTTTATCAGAACACACATACGGGTAAATATAGGGGAAAGTAACTAACCACCACCCATGTTCGGGACGAAACGTGTGTGGTATCGGTTTTCCTCCTCTGACCTTCTTACTTTTCCCCTTCGGTTCTTCCTAGTTCTTCATCCTACTCCTCTAAGGAAACCCCAGTCGGACGAGGGTACAGAACCCTTACAAATGGATTATTATCCAGACAGAAGAACCGACTTGACTCGATATTGAACAGACAATAATAAAAACAACGTTACTCTTGACTCCTTCTCTTTATTTGTATAGACTGTCATAGAAGGTACATTAGGACGACAGAGTATAGATCTCTTACAGAACATTGAAAATGAAAAATACTTTCCTAAGAAATTCAGATTTTTTTTTACTATTTCAGATCGGTTCCCTTTTTATTTGTGTTTACTTTCTAACTTTGTTTTATAAAATTAAGGACCTCGAATTGTAAATTATCAAGATTGAAAGTGGTTTTGCATATGTGGTTTTGTATTCCATTACCTGTCGTTTAGGGTAAACCTCTTCAAATAAGTTACTATAAAACGTTGATCGTTAATTTAGTCATAGAAATAATCTGAGGACCTTCCTCCGTGGTTCCACTAGACATCAATTCAAGAACCTTATGTCAAATGTGATCAGTGAAATGTTATTTGTAGTAATTTGATCTGTAACGAGTAGTTTCGTTACACATTCACGAACACCTATCGATCTTTCCGTACTCGTTTCGGTGTTTAATATATGTCATAAACTTAAGGAGTCAGATTCTTTGTCTTCGTCTTATGTGTCGTTGTCCAATACTTTAAGGACAGAAACCTCTTGAACTATATATTTTTAACATGTGGTATAATAAATAAACCGAAAGGAATCTTATAATTTCAGGACGGAGAAGGAGTAAGGGGTGAACTGATGAACGAAGTTTGTATAATTAAGTTTTCGTCAATCTTTGACTCTTCAAGTCAACGTTCCAAAATTCAAATGAATATATAAAGTTCCATTTTAAATATATATTAAATATTAAGGAAATATAATGTATATGATAACTACACTTATAATTAATCACTGGAAAGAGGTCATTTAACAAACTTCCCTTCAATCTCATACTTCAGTATAAAACCTTACAGAGTTAACTATCTACTTACAAGATTCCCTGAAGAAATCCTTTAAATACCTGTATACGAAAATACAAATTCGTACCAAATATACAAACAAATATAAATTGAATATATAAAAATATATTTTACGTAAATTATATGTAAATACATAAACATAATATATAATATATATAAAGAAACACCAAATAAATTCTTACGTATTTGTGTTTAGTAGATGTTCACCAGGGTAATTTACGGTATTAGTTAAGGGGATAGAATATCTCCGCTTATGTGTAAACTAAGTCACAATAAGAGTTTTCCTCCAGTAAAAACTTCCTTTCGTCATTAATATTGACATCACTTTGTAAACGATAAACTTTGGAACACGACTAATAGAAGACTGTTTAAAGATAAACTCTTAAAGAAACCTGAGTACTTAACTGGAATTTTGAAACGGTTATAGTTATAATGGAACTTCTTTTAGAAATTGACTGACGAAGTTAGAATCTTTCGTTTGTTCGTTACTTCACTTATTTTTATATGTATTACAAGAGACTTCGAGGTTATAAAACCTATGGACTACGCTTGTCGGTTGAGTAACCTTTTCTGAAACTACGACCCTTTCTGACTACCGTCTTCTTCTCCGGTAGTCTTCTATTCTACCGACCTACCGTAGTGACTACGTTAGTTTTACTTGAACCCGTTAGAGGTCCTCTACCACTCCCTGTCCCTACGGTCCGAACGACGACAGGTACCCCACCACTTCTCAGTCTACACTGACTCACTGACTGTTGTTGTTGTTTCAAGAAATTGTTTTATAAATAAATTTTTATTCTTTTCCAGTTTAAAGTCAAGTCAATTCAGTGAGTGGGTATCTGACGTCGTGTGGTCGGAAGGGACAGGTAGTGGTTGAGGGTCTCGAACGAGTTTGAGTACTGGTAGCTCAGCCACTACGGGAGGTTACTAGAGTAGAAGACAGTAGGGGAAAAGGAGGACGGAAGTTAGAAAGGGTCGTAGTTCCAGAAAAGGTTGCTAAGTCAAGAAGTGTAGTCCACTGGTTCATAACCACAAATCGTAGTCCTAGTCAAGAAGGTTGTTGACTAAAGGAAATCCTAATTGTCCAAACTAAAGGAACGTCAAATTCCCTGAGAGTTATCAGAAGAGGTTGTGGTGTCAAGTTTTCGTACTTAAAAAGTCGTGAGTCGAAAGAAATACCAGGTTGAGATCGTAGGTATGTATTGATGACCTTTTTGGTATCGGAACTGATCTACCTGGAAACAACAATTTCATTACAGAGACAAAAAGTCATACAACAGATGTGACCAGTATCGAAAAGAAGGTTTCTCGTTCACAGAAGATTAAAGTACCGTCGTCAGTGGTGGACACCACTAAACTCCCGGGAGTTTTTATTTTACGGAGTGACAAAGGTAACAAATGGGTAGATAAACGGTACTTCACTACCTCAACCACTACCTGTCCCTCCGGATCGCACGATGCTAAGTACGCCAGTGTCTCAGCCTGTCCTGACTCACTGACTTGACTTGACTTGACTTGACTTGACTACCCTGGTCTACGGTACTAGAATCGAAATACTTACGACTCAAAATTCAGATGAAAAAGTGAGAGGAGAAAGTGAAAGTAGTTCTCTGAGAAATCAATACGAAGTGAAAGACGAAATTCCCACCACAGTAGACACATAGACTCTAATGACTATAAAGAGGGTCGTTAGAACTCGGTCAAACACGAAGTAGCTTGGGTCGTAAAACGTACTATATGACACGTTTTATATATGACACTATATTCAATTCATTCGTCCTACTGTTATATGTCGGAACTGCATGAGGAAAAGGATAAACCTTGGTCAGACGACAAAGTACAGGTCAAGATTAACAACGAAGAACTGGACGTGTGTCTAAAGAGTCCTCCGTCCAGTCCACCAGACCATAAGGGTAGAGAACTTCTTAAAACGTGTCAAACAACACTAGGTGGGTCAGTTTCCGAAACCGTATCAGTTATTTCGTCTTCATCTACAAAAAGACCTTGAGAGAACGAAAAAGTCACTAGGTCACCTAGGACCGATAAACTAGAGACCAAGGAGACGGAAAAGATTTAGGTTGAACTTGTAGACCTTCAAGTACCAAGTGATAATAACTTTGGACCGAACCTCTTGAAACTCGTAATGAAACAATTGCACACTCTACTAACGTTAACTCGTCATCAAACTTGTAAGAAACCACAATCGAAAGAAACCCTAACCTAACTTTTGACTGGAAAAGGTCAAGACGTCAGTGTTTCTAGAGATCAGAAAGGGTAAGATAACAAAAGGAGATAAAGAAACGTGACTAGTGACTCCTTCCGAAAGAATAGAGCGAAACGATAAGAAACCTTGAGACGTAAGTTTACTCATATAGAAAGGAAAAGAGGAAACAGAAAACGGAGAGAAGAAAAGTGTTGATAAACATTCCGGAGGAGTCTGTTGATAAAACGGAAAAACGTAAAGAAAAAGAACCCCTACCATAACTAGTGACGGAGGACATGATACAGTCCTTGGAGGTAGGTATCAAGTAGTCCGTGAGATAGTCTAGATTAGGGAACTTTAAATTATGGAAATTTTAATCAGTCATACTTTTTTTTAATGAATCATACTGAGTATTATTTAAAAAAGAAAAAATAATAACCTCATGTCGTCTGACATGTACAGAAAGGATTTGAAAGTCAGGTACGGAGGAGGGGTGGGGAGGGGGACGAAATTAGAATTCAAGTGACAAATTCGGATACTTAGACAAAGAAAAACATTTATTCAAGTAAATATATTAAAAAAATCTAAAAAGTATATTCCCCATAACATACTACAAAAGGAAGAGACAGACTGAATGAAGGGAATCATAATATTAGAGGTCCAAGTAGGTACAACGATGTTTACTGTACAAAAGTAAACAAAGTTACCGACACATTATAAATTAACATATATTCATACCTTAGAACAAATAAGCAAGGAAACAACTACCTGTAAATCCGAAGAAAGTACAGGACCGATAATATTTATCACGACGTTACTTGAGACTCTGTGTACATAAGAAAACTTACTACAAAAAGAGGTCATATACGGGTTTTCACCCTAACGACCTATCAAAATAAAAATTACTAAATCCTTGTTTAAATATAAAGGTGACTGTCACATCCTCCTAAGGGAACAGAAGAGTGGGAGAGATCGTATATAACAAAAATAAAAAATCAAAAAAAAAGAATGTCAACAAAGATTGGAGTATCGAAAAACTATTTTTTATATATATAAACTATTTTAAATTTAAAAATTTTTAAATAGTACCGAATGAAACATCGGGTCGTTCAATAGTCAAGACCTCTTACAAAGTACATATGAACTTTTACTTACACATAAGACTACGAAAACCTACCTTATGGAATATTTATAGTGAGTTCAAGTAGAATAGACTACATAGTAAATTTCAGATACAAAAGAATAATTAAAGGATAGACCTACCAGACAGGTTATACTGTTATCCTACAATTTTAGGGGGTGGTAACAACACAATGATGACTAAAGAAGGAAATATCGACAATTATAGACGAAATATATAATTTCACGAAGATACAACCCATGTATATACAAATGTTAGTAACATAGAAGAACGACTTATTAAGGGAATTAGTAATACATCACGGGGAGTAACAAAGAATATTCCTGAAAATAAAATTTCAGATACAACAGACTACATCCATAACGATGAAGTCGAAAGAAAGTTAAGTTAAAAGTATCTTATGGAAAAAATTAGGGGAACGAAAATCAGGCATTCATATGAATGCACATTTCACTTAGAGAACATCTGTCTTTTGTATGTCCAGAATAAAACATAGGTGAGTAGGTCAGACACAGAAAACAAATCTCATAAATTAGACAAATGTAAATTTCATTAATAGTTATATATACAAGAATAAACTTAAAACAAATAATAAAATCTTAACAAAACACCTAGAAAAAAGAAAGAAAGGATAAATCAAGAGAAGAGAACACTAAAATACTCTTCGAAATCACAGTACAGACCTAAGAAAAGAACACACACATAATAGATAACCTCTATTAGTTGAATGATGTTTACTTCGTATGTTACAAAAAGTAACCATTCACTTATCTTTTAAGAAATCAAATACTTTATTAAAGTTAAACATTTCTAGTCCTTTCCGGGTCTTTATTAAT
Organism: Capra ibex; assembly: GCA_006410555.1. Taxonomy (NCBI): domain Eukaryota; kingdom Metazoa; phylum Chordata; class Mammalia; order Artiodactyla; family Bovidae; genus Capra; species Capra ibex. Next base: position 45,058,280 of record SJYO01040405.1, on the reverse strand, counting down.
GTCTTTACCGAATCTGGTCCTGATCGTAAAGTAAAAAAAAAAACGTAATTTTTCGGTTTATCATCTGTAAAATCCCAAATACACAGAGACAGATTTATTGAGACCAATATTATTTTCGTTGGTATCTTTGATACGTATTTACTTTCTCGTATTGATACGAGGTCACTTCACAATAAAAACCAATGACTTTATACTCAAAGTATATTCTTAACGTACAATGTTTTATGAGAAGAAAACGGAAAAAATTGATACATTTTACACTTTGGAGAAGAAACGAGTCTCTCTTTTTCAACCACTTGATATAAGCCGGACACCAAGAATCAGACGTCTAGTGACTAGAACTCAAGGTCTCGTAGTGAAAGATGTATAACTGTCGTGAATATAAAACAGTAAAAGAAAAAGAAAAGATGAATATATTGTTATATGTCTATACATGTACGTATAAAATTATGATACAATTTCATATAAATATATTTATAAATGAAGGAAACATTTTCGTAGTATGTTATTTGTGAGAGTATAGTTGTTTCCCAAAATATGTAATCACGTTAACCAGGTATGTGAATGATTATATTAGAAGGTGAAATACCTATTCTTTTCATCCCGAATCTCTTGTGGTTCTCCAAGGCCCAAACTAAGAGACAAGATTATTGGTAGTTAAAAAAGAATCGTTTTAAAAGGTAACTCATGTTATTTAATTTCAACTAAAAGACCATAATATGTATAGGTCAAGACTCAAATATAAAAAGTCGAACTTACTTCAGTTAACACCACTTTGAGGCAACCAAAGGAAATGGGTGATTTACTGAAGGTGATAATCACGTAAAGTATAGTACATGATAATAGTACGAAGGGGTCACCGAGTCGACCATTTCTTAGGCGGACGTTACACCTTCTGGACCCAAACTAGACTTCTAACCCTTCTAGGGGACCAATTTCCTTGTCGATGGGTGAGGTCATAAGACCGGACCTCTTAAGGTACCTGACATATCAAGTATCCCAGTGTTTCTCAACCTGTGCGGACTCACTGAAAGTGAAAATGAAAAAGTTAGAATAGTATTTAATAATTATTTTAGTTAGTCGGGTCGACAGTCTTTTGTTGAAATATGAGGTATAAAAAAAAGAGTGAATAAGTCTCTTTAAAATTTCAAAATAAAAAAAAAGGGAGTCATAAAGATGAAGTATACCAACGGATTTGATGTAAATTACTCCGAACTGAGTCTCATCAATTTTGTATGTAAAATCACTGAAGAACGAAAGAAAGAGAGTCAATTTTTTAGTACCGTCTCCCTTTCTTTATACAAAAACGAATTATATCCATACATTTTGTAAATTACGTCGGTTTCTAACGTCGGGTTTAAGTTAATATCGCACACACATACACACACATACACACGTAACATTTTAGACATTCTGTATAAAAGACGCCATTTTGAAGTTTAAGAATTGATAATAAATTAAAACATACGTATACATGAGGTTCTCGGGTCAAAATTTAGTGTGACATTGTCTGTATTTTACGAATGATATAAAAGTATCCTACTTATAAACATCAAAATAACAACAACAAGTCAGTGATTCAACACAGGCTGAGAAACGTTGGGGTAACTGACGTCATACGTCCGACGGGACAAGTAAAAGAGGAACTCAAATTCGTCTAAGTAAAGGTAACTTTTCACTACGATAGATTGTTAGAGTAGGACACGAGGGAGGAATAGAAAATCGAAAGTTAGAAAGGGTAGTAGTCCCACAAAAGGTTACTCAACTGAGAAGTATAGTCCACCGGTTTCATAACCTCGAAGTCGAAGTCGTAGGTTACTGAAGTCCTATAAAGGAAATCTTAACTGACCAAACTAGAGGAAGGTCCTCTGTGATCACCATTTCTTGAACAGACGGTTACCTCCTCTCTATTCTCATTACCCAAGTTAAGGACCCAGACCTTCTAGGGGACCTTCTTCCGTACCGTTCGGTGAGGTCATAAGAACGGAGTTCTAAGAGGGACTGTCTCTTTGGACTTTCCGATCGCAGGTGTCCCAGTGTGTCTCAGTCTGTACTGACTTCACTGAATCGTAAGTCCGTACGTCAGGTTTAAACGTTCTCAGAAGTGGTCGTGGTGTTAAACTTTCGTAGTACGGAAGAAATACCATGTTGAAAGTGTAGACATGTACTGATGACCCCTTTTTTTTTTGGTTGTTGTTGTTGTTGTTGTCAAACTGATATACCTGGAGACAACACCTGGAGACAGCCGTTTCACTATAGAGACGAAAACTTATACGACAGAGTCAAGTTAAGTCAGCGAGTCAGCACAGACTGAGAAACGCTGGGGTACCTGACGTCATGTGGTCCGGAGGGACAGGTAGTAGTTGAGGGTCTCAAATGAGTTTAAGTACAGGTAACTTAGCCACTACGGTAGATTGGTAGAGCAGGAGACAACAGGGGAAGAGGAGAGTGGAAGTTAGAAAGGGTCGTAGTCCAAAAAAGGTTACTCAGTCAAGAAACGTAGTCCACCGGTTTCATAATCTCAAAGTCAAAGTCGTAGTCAGAAAAGGTACTTATAAGACCTGACTAAAGGAAATCCTACCTGACTAACCTAGAGGAACGTCAGGTTCCTTGAGAGTTCTCAGAAGAGGTTATGGTGTCAAGTTTTCGTAGTATGTGACAGATCCAAACAGTATCGAAAGGAGGGTTCCTCGTTCAGAGAAGATTAAAGTACCGAAGTCAGTGACAGGTGTCACTAGAACCTCTGGTTCTTTTATCTTTGATAGTGACGAAGGTGAAAGAGGAGAAGATAAACAGCACGTCACTACCCTGATTTACAGTACCAGAACCAAAAAACTTACAGCTCAAATTTCAGTCGAAAAAGTCAGAGGAGAAAGTGGAAATAGTTCTCCGGTAAATCAAGGAGAAGTGAAAGAGGGTAGTCCCACCACAGTAGACGTATAGACTCTAATAACTATGATGGTCGTTAGAACTAAGGTCAAGCACTAAACAGGTGGGTTGTAAAGAGTATTAAATAAGACGTGTATACAATTTGTTCATCCCACTGTCCTGTGTTAGAACAGTATGACAAGTTTTGTAGTTGGATGAGTATAAAAATTAAAACGGAACTTATCTAAAAGTGACACAAAATTCTTTAAGATGAGATATAGTTAACACTTCACTACCCGTAGTGTCTTTTTTTTTAATCAAAAATTTTACACTGATGTGTAACCGTAAGTACAATCTTTAAGTACTTTTACTGTAATAATTTTATACAACTGACCACTTATAAAACTGTAGAATGGTGATTTAACAGTTTTGTTATAGTACTTGTGTAAGTCGAGGCATAAAAGTCTTTATGACTGTCGTAATTCACGAAAAGAACGACGGTCTGTCGTTTAGTTACCATACTAGTTATAGTGTTAGACGTCCGAAACTTAGTCGATGTTTATCACCTAAAACAGATTTATAATTGTGAATATGTTCTCGTTTGTAACTCCAGTAATCAATCTAGTAAATGTCAGTAATTATGAGAGTTAATAAAATGTCAAACTAACACAAAAAGGTTTTTCCACTAAGAGTCGTTAAAAAAATAAGGACTAAAGGATACCAGTCTACAACCCAAATATATTAAATCGACAGATCTACATATACACTGGTATTCTTAAACTGAAATCGACTTGTCGTTTTGTTTTACGGACTATGTAACAACATGGGTCCTTTACGATCGAAGTGAACTTATTCGATTAGACTTACTATGGTCTTTCTAAACGACAAGTAAGTCACATAAAATAAACGACCAATTTTTTTTCGTTGACTAATAGTACAAATTAATATATTTATAACCAGAGTATAAAATCTATTTCTGACACAATTTAAAGAGTTTATTGGATAATACGGAAAGATTATATGAGACTTCCCATCGTACATTTAATTATAAAATTGAAGTTCCTTTACTTTACCCCTCGAAAATATTTCGAGATTCGGGAGAAATAAACAAGATATTTTTTTAGTTACTATAGATAAAAAATTTAGTTTAGGTTTCTTTTTATACCTATTTATTCTTTTACCCACCTCTATTTCTAAATCAACTTAATTTTATATAATTTTCATATATTAAGAGTACAAAGTCTTTATCTCTATTAGGGTCAATAAGGTCTAAATCAAAATAACCAAGGTACCTCTTTACCGTCTATGTTCCGTTTAAGAGTAGAGATCTTACTTAGACGGATAAAAGAAGACTACAAGTCTACCCGGAGTCTGTATTAAGAACACATCTGAACTTCTCGTTCCAGTCCAAGTAGTTTCACGAAGAGGTGTTATGGTACCCCTAACTTTCTGACCGTTTAAAATTTATACTAAACTAAGACGTCTCTGTCCCTGTAAAGTCTTTAACTAGACTGGGTCCAAGTACCTGATTGATTATCATAGTCAACCTCTTCCTTTACTGTTGGGTGATGTCATAAGAACGGATCTCTTAGGGTCCCTACCGCCTCGGACCACCCGAAGGCAGATACCCCAGCGTGCCTCAGCCTGTGCTGACTTCGTTGAATCGTCGTCGTCGTCGTTATCATAACTCATCAATTAAGAAGACGGTAATTTTTTTTTATAAAATAAATAAACCGACGTAACCAAGAATCAACACCGTTCGTCCTAGAAGTAACGCCGTACACTCTCGGAAGAGCCACCGTACGTCCGAAGAGTCACGAACCCGAAGTCATTAACACCGAGTGGCTGGTAGATCAACACCGTACATCTGAGTCATCAAAACCACATACTCGAAGCAACGGGACTTTATACACCCTACAATCAAAAGACGACGACGACGACGATTCAGCGCAGTCAGCACAGGCTGAGACGCTGGGGTATCTGCCTTCGGGTGGTCTAAGGGGGCAGGGACCCTAAGAGGTCCGTTCTTGTGACCTCACCCAACGGTAAAGGAAGAGGTTACGTACTTTCACTTTTCACTTTCACTTCAGTGAGTCAGCACAGGCTGAGAAGCGCTGGGGTACCTGACGTCGGATGGTACAAGGAGGCAGGTACCCTAAAAGGTCCGTTTTCATGACCTCACCCCACGGGACTGGTCCCTAGTTTGAGTTTAGAGGACGTGACTTGTCGTTTAAGAATGGTTGTCCTGGTGGTCAGGGAAGAAGGAAGTGAGAAATAACATTTTGGAGATTATAAAATGAACACCTTAGAAAAACCGTAAATAAATACTAGGTGGTGGAGAGAAAATGAAAAGTACACATTCACTGTTGAGTTAGAACTTGGAATTACAAACAAGTTGTACTCCCTTTTAAAACAAAAAGGATTACTGGACTCTATTATAAAGTTCTAGGAACTGTAAAATATGTTTTTATGAGGAGACTGTCTTTGCGAAAAGTTTTGTTATAAAAGTGACTTCAAAATCATGTATACAAAAATCCATGATTAAGTTAATATGACAGTGTATTATTTTGTATATCTTATTGTTACAAAGTTTCTACTATTTTTTTACTCGTAAAATTAACATAAAAAGCGTACGTTTGTAAAAACTTTCGTTAACTCGTTACGATTAACTCCCTATAATTTTAATTGGAATAGAAAAATGAATTTTTAAGGTAAGTTTTATAAATACATTTCCTTTATACATGTCAGATACTATCCTAACTTTACTTTCTTACAAGTATCGTCAGAAGTAATCTTATGTTTTAACCCCTATAATATTAATAGATTTATCTTACAAAATCTATTTAATATCACATTATATTTCTTAACTTTATGTCTATCATTCAACCTCGATAAATAAATGTACTTTAATAAAATTCTATATAACTATTACTTCCATCCTAATATTTAACCCACATATAAACTAAATTGACACATATTTTTATATCTCTGTGTTATATTTTACCGTTCTTGTCGTCTTTATTTAAATAACTACAAATGAACACTTCTAAATCGTACATTTTACATATAACCGATGAATAGATGTAAAAGATTGAATTATCAATAAAAACATTATTTATATAAGATTTCTAACGTGTAAAGAAATACGATATCTTAATTTATACCCCTAAAACTTCCGGATTTTGAACTAGAAAAAAGAAGAAGTAAGAAAAGAACTGATATTATTTTTTTTTTTCCTATATAAAAGATTATCAAGAGGAATGTATTATTTAACGTTGTTTAATTTGACAGTTGTTTATAGTTACCCTTTTGTTTAGAAAAACTATTGGTGAATCGTCTTGAAACGAAACCCTATAAACTGTAAAACTATGCTAGTAACTATTAACAACACTTTAGGAGTCATTTAAACATTTGGTCCACGTTTATTACACCGTATTTTACAAGTAATACGTTTAATCCACCAAATTTAGAAGTGTACCTCGATTACACGAATACGACTTCAAATTTCGTAAATAAAAGAAGAGTGGATCGTCTTGGGTTGACGTGTAGGAAGACTGACGTACTACTCTTTTGATAAATATAACTATAACGATGTGTTTGTTTGAGTGGTTTCTTTTCGATTTGTCCTACACTAAAACAACCAGAGTTGTAGTTCACCATACCGTCTTCTTTGACGGTAAAAAATTCTATTTTCTATTTTCCTCAATTCCAAAATTCTACTTTCCTCAATGTGTATTAACATCTTTTTCTTTCTTTGAAGTAGTTTTACAGAGAACGAAAGTGAATTTCATACTCCTGTAATATTATATTTCATTAACTTAAAGAGCAAAATTTGAAATGTTAATCACCTTCTTGGTATTGAGATCACTCTCGTATGGAAATACATATATAACAATACATACACTTCTTTTACATAAAAGAACTAAAGAAACGACAACTAGAAAAGTAGGAATGAGAGATGAACCACATTCCTTCTCCTCGTACCCACAGTATTACTAGTCAAGGTCATTTACGACGGGTTCGATTATTGGTACAGAAAACCATTACATTAGACTTTTCTTTTTATTTTGAACAAAAGTCTGGTGTGCAAGGAAAGACTAGTAGTAGACCACACACTTCTTTACAATAATTTTTTTTTTTTTTTTTTCTGTACGGGAGTATACCACGTTTCTCTACTTCATGTGTGTGTGTGTGTGTGTGTGTGTGTGTGTAAAGACGTATGAGACCTCGGACGTTTTTTGTTACCACTGGACAACGTAAAGGTCCTTTTACTGGTCCTCTTTGTTAACCCAAAGTACAATAAAAATACCCAAATACTATACATACGGTCGTGAGTAACGACCTCACACACAAGGACCAGTAAACGAAGATCAGTATTTAATAAGAGGGTTTCTATGGAAAGACGAAACTGTGGTAAGACTAAAGGGCGACTTTATATATTTGTACAACCCGGGAAAAGTACCTTACGTGACCGGAACTTCTTGATTTTCGCCACTCTGATCTTTTCGTTTGTATTAGCATCATACGACGTATCGAGTTGACATTTATCTTCAATTTATAGTAACATCATTTAGAAGTCTAGTAGGGAGATCGAAAAGTGGTAGTAGAACCACAGTACTTTACTGGATAAAAACACACAGTATGTAAGACTTACTATAACCTCATATATATATATAAACCGACGGAGGTCTTTACGATGTATAAGGACTTTTGGACGTAGGATCAGTACCTTTCGTGTCAGACAAGATTTAAGTCTTGTCGATCAAAAAAAGAGGGAGTCATCCCCAACCCCCTAGACCCGATTAATAAACCGGTATGTCAAGATGATGTTGAAACTTTGACAACAGACAAAGGACAACTAGATATAAAGTCCTTGAAATGAGTATCATGAAAGAAAATGGGTCAACAGGTTAAACGGAATAAAGAGACGAAAGAATCGTGGTCCGAAGAGGGAAACTTGAATTACTACTGATGGAACTCTTTTTATAAAAAAGTTCATATAGAATTACTTTTAATACTCATCTATAGAAAGAATTCCTTACACTAATATTTTTTGTTACGTGTTCCGTTAAAAAGAGTCTGTCATTTTATTTTCGACAAAAGTAAGGTTAGGGTTTCTTTCCGCTACGGTTTCTTACGAGTTTGATGGTGTGTTAACGTGAGTAGAGTGTACGATCATTCCATTACGAGTTTTAAGAGGTTCGGTCCGAAGTCGTTATACACTTGGCACTTGAAGGTCTTGAAGTTCGACCAAAATGTTTTCCGTCTCTTTGGTCTCTAGTGAAACGGTTGTAGACGACCTAGTAACTTTTTCGTTCTCTCAAGGTCTTTTTGTAGATAGAGACGAAATAATTGATACCGTTTAGAAAACTGACACACTTAGTGTTATTTGACACCTTTAAAAACTTTCTCTACCCTTATGGTCTAGTGGATTGAACGGAGAACTCTTTGGATATACATCCAGTCCTTCGTTACCAATCTTGATCTGTACCTTGTTGTCTGACCAAGGTTTGCAGTTCCAACATATAACAGTGGGACGAATAAATTGGATATACGTTTCATGTAGTACTCTTTGGGACCCGACCTTCTTCGTGTTCGACCTAACTTCTAACGGCCCCCTTTATAGTTATTGGAGTCTATACGTCTACTGTGGTGGGAATACTCTCTTTCACTTCTTCCTGATTTCTCGGAGAACTACTTTCACTTTCTCCTCTCACTTTTCAACCGAATTTCGAGTTGTAAGTCTTTTGTTTCTAGTACCGTAGACCAGGGTAGTGAAGTACACTTTATCTACCCCTTTGTCACCTTTGTCACATTCTGAAATAAAACCCCCCGAAGTTTTAGTGACGTCTACCACTGACGTCGGTACTTTATTTTCTACGAATGAGAAACCTTCCTTTCAATACTGGTTGGATCTATCGTATAATTTTTTCTCACTGTAATGAAACTGTTGTTTCCAGACAGATCAGTTCCGATACCAAAAAGGTCACCGGTACATACATATACTCAACCTGACACTTCTTTCGACTCGCGACTTCTCAACTAAGAAAACTTGACACCACAACTTCTTCTGAGAACTCTCAGGGAACCTAACGTTGGTCTAGGTTGGTCAGGTAGGATTTCTTCTAGTCAGGACCTACAAGTAACTTTCCTGACTACGACTCCGACTTTGAGGTTATCAAACCGGTGGAGTACGTTTCTCAACTGAATAACCTTTCCTGGGACTACGACCCTCTCTAACCCCCGTCTTTCTTTTCCCCTGTTGTCTCCTACTCTACCGACCTACTGTAGTGGCCGAGCTACCTGTACTCAAACCCATTTGAGGCCCTCAACCATTACCTGTTCCTCCGGACCACATGACGCTAAGTACCCCAGCGTTTCTCAACCTGTACTGATTCGTTGACTTTACTTGACTTGACTTGATTTAGAGACGGTAGTATACGTTCCCTGGGAGTGTCATAGACGAACCTTCTTAAAGTCTTAATGAAAATTTAGACTGAAGACACACAAAGGGTAAAAAACCTATTCCTATTAAATAACTCTAATAGAACGGGGATAATATAAAAACACATAACTCATACATTTACTTTCATCTTATATTTATTGAACAGATAAATAAAAATTAATTTAAATAAAAATAAACTTCTTATTAACTGAATATTATAACAAAACCGAAGACGGTTTGTAGTCGTCTTTAGTTTATATTCATATGGATATAGGAGAGGGAGAACTTGGAGGGACGGTGGATGGATATATTGAACAGATAAATCGAATTGACAACAGTCACTTCTTTTTAGACCCGAATTACACTTATTGTCGTAATAGATCTTTAAGAAATGGGAACCGGAATCACGTCACTGATCTATCTTAAACCCTCATAGAAAACCCCTCTCTCACTCAAACAAGGCACAAGTTCTCTTTCTTACTTTACCCGTAACCACTAGTCCTCCTACCTACTACCATCTCTGGACGATCTATCGGTGGATATAGTTGATGCATTTTAATATACAGTTCCGAGAGAATATTAATCTTTCTCAACATGTATCTTCACTATCTAGGGGAAGGTCCGAAACGGTATTTCGAAGTTCGTACTAACAGTTCTTAGAGAGAAGAAGGAAATACTACTATTTCATTCAGAAATAACATAATGTTTTAATGATGTTTGAAACACCGAGTTTTGTTGTGTTTATGAGTTAGAATGCGAAGAAATCCTGTATCCAGTATTTATTTAGACACTCAGATTTTAGTTCAACAACCGTTCTCACGGAGGAAAACCTTGAGGTTCTTTATTAAGTAAAGGAACAGAAAAAGTAGTAGATATCCGACGGACATAAGAAAACAATTAACATTTAAAGAACTAGAAACTTTAGCCGTCGTATCATTGAAAGTTTGAGGAAGAGACTTACAGTGAGGACATTTGAAACAAAAGTGTAGAGAAGGAGAATAAGTCTGAGAGAATTGAGAGTGAATGTTTGTAAAGACACTAATGTAAACAGAAGTGGGTCTATTGGGTCCTATTTAGAAAGGTAGAGTTTTTGAAATTGAATGAATGTAGACTTTTGGGGGAAAATAATACATTCATTGTACAATTCTCTAGGACCTCTGACCCTGGACTGTTGAAACCCCCTTTAAATAAGTCAAGTGGGGTCACCTTTAAATAAGTTCGGTGTGATAGTCGTCTTTTAACCTAATTTCTAAATGACTCGTACCGGGACGGGTGGTCTCGTTCTGGGTGAGTCCAAAGGGATGTCGGTCAGGGAGCTTAGTCTTTCGAACGTGTTCAGAGAATAGGGGTAGGTAGTCTCCTTTCTGTCTTACTTTTTGTGTTAATGTCTTTTGATTTACTTTACTAGTGTATCTAATGTCGTAACACATTGAGTTACTTTGATACTCGGTACGACACATCCCGGTGGATTCTTCTACCCAGTACCACTTCTCGATACTGTTTTACAAGAGGTGACCTATTCCCTTACCGTTTGGTGAAGTAGTAAGAACGAAACTCTTGAGGTACTTGTCCTACTTCTCCGTTTTTCTGTATTGTTACTTTCTGTTCGGAAGTCCAACCAGTCACAGGTTATACGTCAACCGATTCTTACCTCTTTATTAGGGTCTTCCTTACTTCTCCGACTCTGTTTCGTCTTTGTTCCGAGTCAATACCTACACAGACCACTACTTTCATTTCAGATTACAACATTTCTTGTTATAACGTATTCTTGGACCTTGTAATCCCGGTACTTGGTTCCATTTAACCTTCACCAGTTTGTCCTCTGCCGTTCTCACTTGTAACTGTAAAATTCTTAGTCACTTTATTTTACTTACCCTTACCTAATTAAATTAAGTATACTGGTAATGTATATGATAACACCCGTTCTCAAGGAATCTTCTTTACCTCTTCTGAAGTATTAGTTACTTTCTCAGGTTTTACGTCATGAACCCACGTTAGGGGTTTTATTGTTTTAATAGTACCAAGAAAAGGTTCCGTTTGGTAAGTTGTGGTGTCATTAGGTTCAGATACTGGGTTAGTGATTACGTCTTGTTCGACTTCTAATTACCAAGGTACTTCTGGATGTTCTGGAAGACCTTGTTTGTGTGTGTGTGTTTTTTTTTTTCAAGAAAGTAGTATCCCATTACTTTACGCTTTCATCTTCCAGTTCTCTACGGACCTTATTGTCCATTCAAACTAGATCCTCATGTGTTACTTTGTCCCGTTTCTGATTGTCTCAAAACGGTTCTCTTACGTGCCCAGTATCGTTTGTGGGAGAAGGTTGTTGTGTTCTCTCTTGAGATCTGTACCTGTAGTGGTCGACCAGTTATTGACTTTAGTCTATCAAATATAAGAAACGTCGGAGTCTACTTCTTCGAGATTTACCAGTCTTTTTTTGTTAAGGACCTCGACTGACGTCGAGTCAAGTACTCGAAGAACAACGTTTTAAGTCTGAATTTAACTTCTTTCATCCGTTTTGGAATCAAGTAGTACTTACTGGATTTAGTTTAGGGAATACTAATATGTCACCTTTACTGTCTATCTAAGTTCCCTAATCTAGACTATGTGTCTCACGGACTTCTAGATACCTACCTCCAAATATTATAACATGTCCTCCACCACTGATTTATTAGGGGTTCTTTTTCTTAACACTCTTTCGTTTAACCAACAACATTTTCCGGAATTTTTATCGACTCTTTTCTTCTCTTCACTTTCCGTTTCCTCTTTTCTTTTCTATTTAAGTCTTAGTCTGGATCACCTTAAGTCTCGAGGTTTCTTATCATTCCTCTCTATTCTTTCGGAAGAATTCACTTGTTACGTTTCTTTATGTCCTTTTGTCATCTTACCCGTTCTGATCTCTACGACAGTTCTTTTAATCTCTATGGTTCCTTTTTAAAGTACGTTTCTACCTGTGTTATTTCCTGTCTTTACCATACCTGAATTGTCTTCTTCTATAATTCTTCTCCACCGTTCTTGTGTTTTTTCTCGACATGTTTTACTAGAGTTATTGGGTCTATTGGTGCCACTCTACTAATGAGTAGCACACATTTCAGTTGACTCGGAATCCTCGTAATGATGTTTGTTTCCATCACCTCCACTACCTTAAGGTCGACTCGTTAAAGTTTATGTTTTTCTACTTCGACAATTACACAACGTGAGTTATGAGGTCCTGTAAACCTTTTGAGTCGTCACAAGTATCCTGACCTTTTACAGTCAAATATAAGTTTAGGGTTTCTTCCCTTTACAGTTTCTTATAAGTTTGATGACGTGTTAACGTCAGTAAAGTTTACGATCATTCCGTTACGAGTTTTAGAAAGTTCGATCTGAAGTTGTCATCCACTTGACTTTTGTAGGTCTACAAGTTCGACCTAAATCTTTTCAGTTTCCCTGGTCTCTAGTTTAACGGTTGTTGACGACCAAGTATCCTTTTTGTTTCCTTAAAGTCTTTTTGTAGATGAAGACGTAGTAACTGATGTGATTTCTGAAATTGACACTTAGTGTTGTTTGACCTTTTAAGAATCTACCCTTGTGGTTTGGTGTATTGGACGGAGGACTCTTTGGATATACATCTAATTCTTCGTTGTCAATCTTAGAATGTACCTCGAACTCTGACCAAGTTTTAACCCTTTACATGTACAATTTCTAGACATAACAATGGGACGAAAAAATTGTATTTACCATTCATGTATTACACTTTACATCCCGACTTACTTAGTATTCGAACTTAGTTCTAATGACCCTTTTTACAGTCATTGTAGTATATACGTCTACTGTGGTAGGATTACCGTTTTTCATTCCTCCTTGATTTCTTGGGGAACTACTTTCACTTTCCTCTCACTTTTTGGACCGAATTTAGATTCTGGTACCGTAGGCCATGGTAGTGAAGTACAGTTTATCTACCCCATTTTTACTTTTGTCATTGTCTGAAATAAAAGAACCTGAGGTTTTAGTGACACCTACCCCTGTCGTCGATTCTGTAATTTCTTTGAGAACGGGGTACCTTCTTTTCGATACTGTTTGGAACTTTCGTACAATTTTTGTCTCGGTAGTGAAACGGATGTTTCCAGGTATATCAGTTTCGATACCAAAAAGATCATCAGTACAAACATACACTCACAACCTGGTATTTCTTCCGACTCGTGGTTTCTAAACTACGAAAGTTTAACCCCACGACCTCTTCAGAAAACTCCCAGGGAACCTGTCTTTCCTCTAGTTTGGTCAGTTAAGATTTCCTTTAGTTGGACTTATAAGTAACCTTCATGACTACGACTTCGACTTGGAGTTATGAAACCGGTAAACTACGTTCCCCGGTTGAGTAACCGTTTCTAAGACTACGACCACTTATGACTTCCGTCCTCCTCTTCACCCGTTGTCTCGTATTCTGACAACCTACTGTAGTAACTGACTTACCTGTATTTAAACTCGTTTCAGACCTTCTATGACGTCCTGTCCCTTAGAACCGTACGACGTCAGGTATCCCAGTGTTTCTCAGTCTGTCCTGACTCACTGACTTAGTGTTACATAATTAGAAATAACACGTTTAATCTCTTCTTCCACAAACAACATCGGTGATTTAACAAATAATAGGACCGATTATATTTTCCTTACTCTTCATTAATAAAACCATAAAATGTTCTATTCAAACTTCATAGTCTCCTTTAAGGTTCGATTATGTAGGTTATGCTAAAAAAATTACATATCTGAAGGCCAAATCTTATTTCTTTATTTTCAATAAGTGTCAGGGTAACTCCCATAGTGAAAGTTAAACATGTAAAATATATAGTTATAGAGAGTTCTAAAAAAAATTTCATCACCGAACAGAGATCATTTTTGTATTACAGAAAGATTAGTTAATAATGGTTACACTTGCATGACTTAGGGAACTCACATAAACCCGACCTATTCTAATTGTTTACTTCCATGACTTTATCCAAATGGTCTTTTTATATATACCATTCTTGTTTTCAAGGTTCCCCTTTTTTTTAGAGACCTTTTTTTTGGATATAATAGTTACTCATTGTCTTCTCTTGGATTCTTATTTAGGTTCTCAAAAGTCTCGTAACTCTACTATCATTCTCATACCGTGGGATGTTCAGTTACATTTTGTGTAGAATGATGATCTGTGTGTACAACTGTTTAAATCACTTATTTGAGGAACGACGTTTTACGTAAAATTACTATTGACATTTTATTTGTTCCAGTTTACGAAATCTCTCCAGTCTACACTATTCAAGGTTCGTAAGTAACCTTAGTTGTCGTACACATGAAAAATATTGAATCTGTTCTTATCAAAGGTACCTCACTATCAACTATAAAGGAAGAATAAACTCCCGTATCTTCCACTTTTAACCACTGTTTCTATATATTTTGACAAAATCCGTAGAATAAATACTTTTTCCACTATTTAATAGATATAAAACGAATAATAGAATCTCTTTTGTACTTCAGTTCCTTATTCAAAAGTTTATACACTCTGTTTATAACTATCCTTATTCATTCATGTTTCTATATCCTATGTTTCCGATACTTCGTCACAATGGTCCTCTATTGTAAGGTCACACTACATGAACATTTTCACTTTCTACAGGGACGGTTCTATAAGGATAAAGAGAGAGTACGACGAAACTTATTCTTCTATACCACTTTATCTAATGAATCCTTTAATCTCTTATAAAATACATCCGTGAGATAGGTTTAATTATGTCTTACTAAGTCCGTGTTATTCTACAGTGGTCGGATGGATTCGTACAGAAAACCTGAGACACCCTCTCCCTCTCCCACCCTACTAAACCCTCTTACCGTAACTTTGTATATATTATAGTATATTTCTTTGTTTAGTGGTCAGATCCAAGTTACGTCCTATGTCCTACGCACCCCGACTACGTGACCTTACTGGGTCTCTCTACCATACTTCGCCCTCCCCCAAAGTCCTAACCCTTGTGCACATGTGGGTACCGTCTAAGTACAACTACATACCGTTTTGGTTATGTCATACCATTTCATTTTATTTTATTTTTATTTTAATTTTTTTATTTTCTATCCAACTTTTCGACTCTTCGGTTATTAATCTGAAAGTGTTTTAACGTTAAAATAACCGTCATACATTATCTTTACCTTTAGTCTTTTACTTAAACTACTACAAACGTTCTCTTACTAATTTTACTACGTGGTATCTTTAATTGTTTTATCCCCTTTATCTTTTATATCATCACTACTAAAACCATCCTCCGATTATTTACACCTCTTCATTATTCTATGTTAAGAACCATTCTACCGTTTTGTCTATATTACCCGTCGGTGTACATCGTCACGTTCCTACTTAGATCCACTCTCTCACTCTACAAACTAAAGTCCTCAAGTCTTAACGTCGTTAATATGTATTAATAGTTTTGATCGTCAACTTAATCTCGGTTCCATTTCCAGAACCCTCGTCTTTTACAATTCCCTAACTATTTAAGTGCACAACCTTCAGACAAACCCACGATTTACATGAAACATCCTATCTGATGATTGGAACTTCACTTAACTTCCTGTTCCTCTGTTCATTGTTTTATATTTTGAAATTTGATTACTGTTTTAGACCGATTTTTAGATATTCGTCCCTGCTAGTCTTTTAGTCGTCTACCAAATTTATATACTGTGTCAACTCGTCCTGTTTTACTCGTACTATTACTTTGGTTCATTGTACTTTTGTAGTCAAATTTTAAGGAGTATAATAGTCCCGAATATACTTAATTTTCAATGTTGTTGTGAAAACTTTATATACTTCCATCTCATTTAAAGGTAGTCTCTTAGAGGACCTCTTAAGGTACCTGTCGCCTCAAACCACCCGATGTCAAGTACCCCAACTTTTCTCAACCTGTCTTGACTTACTGATTGTGGATCTCATTATTTTTACTTTTGTTTTTATTTGTTTACCCTGGATTAATTTGAATTTCTACAATCGTGTCGTTTCTTTTGGTACTTGTGTTGTATTTCTGTTGTGTGTCTTACACTCTTTTATAAACGTTGACTGTTCCTTAATGAGAGGTTTTATATACTTGTCGAGTACGTTGAGTTATGGTTTTCTTTTTTTTCTTTCTTTCTTTTTTTACCACCACCTCAAGATTTAACTATAAAGAGGTTTCTTCTGTATGTCTACCAATTCTCCGTGTACTTTTTTAGGAGGTGTAGTGATTAATAATCTCTTTATGTTCACTCTTGATGTTACTCTACAGTGGAGTGTGGTAAGTCTTAGGGTAGTATTTTTTCAGATGTTTCTCATGTGATTATTATTCGACTCACAAACGTCCTACCAGGAAATAGACACTGTCTTAGTTTCACATGACTTATGGCACACGTACCTCCACGGAGAGATAGACGAAGGAAGGAAAGGTATGATAACACCGAGAGGAGCGATACCGGAGATACATTCTACTGCAGGTCCGTACGAACGTCTCCAAAGGAAAGAGAGAACGTGATTGCAGTAGATTCGTTATTACCCAGGGTTCTGTACGGGAGACACACGTCCGGGTGGATAGAGGAGACAAAAGGGAAGAAGGTAGACTGTCGGTCGTAGACAGATTGTTCTTTCCGGTTTAGTAGTCATCCATGAGTTCCGTTTACAGTTCAGGACTCAAGAGAACAACGGAAAGAGAAAAATTTATATAAAGTGACGTTAACAATTCACATACCAAAACTACGATAAAATCAAGTTTGTGGAATAGTTGTAACTACATACACTAAGTCTATTCAAAACGTTTTGATGCCTAAATCTGTAACTATATTCAATTTTTCTTAACTACGAAAACTTGACACCACAACCTCTTCTGAGAACTCTCAGGGAACCTGACGTTCCTCTAGGTTGGTCGGGTAAGATTTCCTCTAGTCAGGACCCACAAGTAACCTTCCTGACTACGACTTCGACTTTGAGGTTATGAAATCGGTGGAGTACACTTCTCAACTGAGTAACCTTTTCTGAGACTACGACCCTTCCTAACCCCCTGTCCTCCTCTTCCCCTGCTGTCTCCTACTCTACCAACCTACCGTAGTGGCTGAGCTACCTACACTCATTTGAGACCCTCAACCGCTACCTGTCCCTCCGGACCGCACAACGCTAAGTACTCTAGCGTTTCTCAGCCTGTGCTGACTCGCTGACTTGACTTGACTTGACTATTTAATTTTTTTGTTTTTTTGTTTTTGTAACAAGACGAAAGAAGGAAGTACCGAGAGATACCGAGATAGTAGAAGTTTATCAACCTATCATGTGTACGACTATCAAATCCTGTCTACGTTACTAGTCTTAGAGATTGTTAAACACACTGTCGTTGGGTAGTCTTATCTAGGACCCGAAAGTAGATCTCGTTCTAGGAGTTAGTCGATCTATGGGGTCCTTAATTCCCAAACTCACTTGAGACCCTCTACCACTACCTGTCCCTCCGGACCGTACGACACTAAGTACCCCAGTGTTTTTCAGTCTGCACTGACTCGTTGATTTGACTTGACTGACTTGACTTCTCAAAAGATCTCATAGTCGACCCATAGGTCGTATCAAGTCCTCCCGAAGAACGGTACCATAAAATGGGTGATTATTAACTTTTTGTTATATCGACATCGACGTATTAAAAAAGGTCCAATGACTTTTGGACTAAATGATATCCGAAATCACCATAATAAAGATACTGAAAATTCAATAAAATTGTTATATTTCTTTTGGTACGAAGAAATATAAGTTGTTGTAAGTTTTATAGTACGACTGATACCTACATGATAGACTTACACGGACAAGAAGAGTTTTTATAAAACACCTCACAAAATACGATATTACAACACTGGGTTCTAGGTAAATAAATTAACTAAAGTACAAAACCCAATTCCTTTAAGTATCACATATCTGAATCTAATCGTTGATGTATCGTCAATTACGATCGTCATTTATAAAATGAAACAAGAAATATGTAACATTGATCTAAAAGGACAGAAATAATTGAGATTCAGTTTCTCGTAGGATCATTTAAAAGTAAATTCACATTTAAATATTTGATTAGTTTGTATTTGATTAATTTTATAATAATGACTATAGTACTTTAATTTTCTACGAACAAGGAACCTTCTTTTCGATACTGGTTGGATCTGTCGTATAACTTCTCGTCTCTGTAATGAAACGGTTGTTTTCAGTTAGAACAGTTTCGATACAAAAAAGATCATCAGTACATACCTACACTCTCAACCTGGCATTTCTTTCGACTCGTGGTTTTTAACTATGAAAACTTGACACCACAACCTCTTCTGGGAACTCTCTGGGAACCTGATGTTCCTCTAGGTTGGTCAGGTAGGATTTCCTTTAGTCAGGACTTATAAGTGAGACCGGTGGACTACACTTCTTGACTGAGTGACCTTTTCTGGAACTACGACTCTTTTTACTTCCATCCTCCTCTTCCCCTACTGTCTCCTACTCTACCATAGTGACTAAACCACCTGTACTCAAACTCGTTCGAGACCCTCAACCACCACCAGTCCCTTCGGAACCGTGCACCGTCAGGTACCCCAGTGTTTCTCAGTCTATGTTGATTCGCTGACTTGATTAGTTTAATAATACTTTAAAACCCAATACATAATTAGTGAACTATAAAGATATGTGTCGTTTCCCGTGCCGTTGTCAAATACCTATGTTATAGTATCGATTCACTTTCAACGAGTCAGCACAGGTTGAGAAACACTGGGGTTCCTTAAGAGATCCGGTCTTATGACCTCACCCATCGGAAAGGGTAGAGGTCCCCTAGAAAGGTCGGGTTCCTAGTTTGAGTCCAGAGGACGTTAGTCCGCCTAAGAAATGATCGACTCGGTGTTCCCTTCGTAGTGTCGATTCCGATCAGAGTCTTTCATCTATACAGTTTCTTTTATAGGTCCCTAAACTTTATCGAAGTCGTTTAAATTGAGAGTCACGGACTGGAGGAAATACAGTCATTCGGACACTGGTTCCATGGGTTATCATGATCTTCAGTGTCTGAAACCTGTCCATTATGACATACGTATATGGTCTACGTACGGATATAAAAGATGAAGGGACAAAAGAGGAGAGAGGGGAGGAGAAGAAAGATAGAGAGACAGAGAGTGTTTATGTTTGTATGGGTTTGTCCGACTTTATTCTATAAAAAATAACCTCAGATCACATTAGGTTTTAAGAACTTGTATTACCTTAGGAGGATAATCATTCAGATTGGTTTAACTCACTCTAGTTGATTGATTAACAAAGTCAGATACAAAAGACGGACCTTTCGAGAGTATGACTCTTTAATTTTCTCCTTTTTCTTTTCGAGAGACTTCGACTGTAATTATAAATTTCGTATGGAACGTAATTCGTGATAGGTTCCAGAAACTTAAGGTATCTATACACTAAAACTAATAAAATAGAAACAAATTAAGGGATATTTATGTATAAGAGGAGACAAAGTTTATTAGCTCGTTTGGAATACAAAGGAAATACGTTTTCGAGAAGGTGTCACCTATGTGAAGGAAGGTGTTGTCTCTCTTGACTTTTACTTTCCAGTACGATTGTCATTGACCATGGAGTAAACTTTCAATTTACGAAGACGGAAACTTAAAGACTTCAAACCAAACGGAAGGTCTACTTCAGTACCGACGGTTTGAGAACTTAAAATCAGAAGGTATAAGGACTAGATTAAGACACATTCTTTTCTTGGTTTATTACGTATAGAAGTGTTGTCATTTACCTCATACTTTATCCAGACCTAAAACAGTACCACATAAGTCTTATGGATAACCAGGATGGTCTCCCGAGTATTATCGTTGATCAAGGTCTTAGAGACAAAAGACGACACAACGAGGTCTTCTTGTTTATCCGGAGTGCAGCACGTAAGAGTTATAAATAAAATGGAGGAAATTTAAAACTTATTTTCAAGTTATGGTACGATTTGAAAAGTAAAATGGTGAATACCCCGTTACTATTATCTTACTACTCAACTCTAAATACCCACAAGACCTCATCACTTGTAAAAATATATAGTTTCTGACACTATAATTAGTACTTGATCTGTATGGACAACTTACTTTGTCACCTACGAGAGATCTCAAGTCGGGAACAGCAACTCGAAAATGTAAACGATAGACTAAGTAACCAAAGGTTGAAAGAGTCCAACAAATTAGGTCAGTACAGTGGAGTTATTTGATGTAGTAGTTTTTAATCGTTCCTTTCCGTACACATACCGGTATGAGTGTATAAATTACCTTATTCTTCCATTAATAACGTAAATATTAAAAAGAAAAGTAAGGTTGTAAAAATAGTGATGACAGATTTTAAAATCAAATTCTTAGAGTAGAAGTGATAAAATATTACAAGTTTGAGGTTAATTGAAGTAGAGTCATAGAAGATACGGAAATGATCAGTATCGAATAGTTACTAAAAAATACATACCAAATGTTTATTATTAGAACCGAATTACAATTGTTACCCCTAGGGGTGTACGAGTCTCAAAGTGAACCAGACTTTGTCCTGGGACCTTGTATCAATGTTTTTAATGTTCGTTAAGACTGAGATCGAGAGGACTAGTGTCTAACCCTCTGTGACTGGATTTATGAGAGACAGAGTTTCCGATGAAGTGGTATATTTGTAATTTTAGGTTGTCATGGTAGAAACGGTGTTGGAATATTGAAAAACTCTTAGAAGAAGAGTGAGGGTCAGTGTCTAAGATCTGGAGTATTTTAATACGAAGAAACTAGGAAGTTACAAAGATTATTATATTTAGACGATCTGAGGGTAAGATAAACGTAAGATTTAACCACGACGACCAAATCAGTAATTCAAGATAGACTGAGAACAGTTGGTTACCTGACATCGGGAGGTCCTAGGAGGCAGGTACCTTAAAAGGTCCGTTCTTATGACCTCACCCAACGGTAAAGAAAGAGATTCCCCTAGAAGGGGTGGGTCTCTGACTTGAGTACAGAAGACGTGACCGTCCGCCTAAGGAATGGTGACTCGGTGATGTCTTCAGGGTGTAAGATATGATGTGCATATGTAAGAAACCGGTCGAAGGATTAATCGAAAGTACGACGAGACTGGGTCTTTTCCTCTTTTTTTCATACTTTTTCTTTTGCGTCTATTAACAACGATAGAATCAAGACACAATGATATATGTTCACTTTTTTTTAGTAAATTGTTCTTCCAGTAGTGACTTTAAAGGTCTAAAGTTTGATCTGTCAATGGAGTCTTTATAAATAGTTAGTAAATAAAATGGGGTATGGAAAGAAGTGAGTAAGGAGTTCGTGATAAGGTTTCTGTCATGGGTCATTATCTTTGGTGTCGACATGAAAGCTTTCTTTTGACACGGTAAAGACAAGATGCTCTATTGACCTCGTTAGGACACATTAAAGAGTGTCTAAGGACAAGAGGAATGTTTGAATTTTTGTAATGGTATTTACGTTCGGAAAAATAGACAAGAGTCTCTAACGGTATAAATTGGGAAGAGGAGGATTTAATGTGGTAGTAAGGAGAGGGACTAACATATCAAATTCTTGAAGGAGATAACTTATATGAAAAAGACCCATAAGTTAAAGAAGGTGTATCACGAAACGGGAATTTCTTATTATACCCATTATAAAGGTAAAATCTTTCTCTAAAGTACTCGGACATAAAAGGATCCATAAAATTTTACAAAATTCTAACACCTCTCATCAAGAGGAAAACGATTGAGTATA
Source organism: Capra ibex (assembly GCA_006410555.1). NCBI lineage: Eukaryota > Metazoa > Chordata > Mammalia > Artiodactyla > Bovidae > Capra > Capra ibex. Next base: position 45,036,235 of record SJYO01040405.1, on the reverse strand, counting down.
AGTAATAACGACATTACAAAGGTCCGTAATAACAAATGAAAGATCTGGGCATAGAGGAAAACAGAAGACATTATAACATGAAGAGAGGACAATATCAGTTGTTCTATTATAAAGAATGATTCGAAAAAACACCAAATCTAAAAGAAGATCTTGCCTTAGACAATTTAAGTAAGAAAAAACAGAAAACGAAAATACAACATCAAAAAAAGAAACATAAAAACACAACACTAAGACCGTTTCCAGTGATGTATTACAAAATCAAAAAAGTATCCTTTAATAAGTAAACAAGATTTATGTAAATATAAACACACACACACAAGTAAACGATTCGTCACAGGTTGAGAGACGTAGGGGTACCTGATACCGGGTGGTTTACGGAGAGAGGTACCCTAATAATTCTATTCTTATAACCTCCCCTAAAGGTAAAGGAGGAGGTCCCCTTAGAAGGGTTGGGTCCCTAACTTGGGTAAAGAAAATACAGAGGACGTACCCGTCCACCTAAAAAATTGTGACTCGGTGGACTTTTCAGATTTAAATTTGAATCGATATTTAAATACTTTTCAAAGTTTATTGATAATATAAAAAATACAAATCATTCAAAGAATATTATAATACGGAACGTAACTGTAATCTAGACTTACTTAATTAAAGAGACAAACGAGTCACATCAGAGTGGAGGTTTAACAATTAAAATACCATTATAAATTTTGGAATTTATTAATAAATACGATAAGTTTTAACTCTCCTTAAGTTAAAGGAAACAAAAGTTAATTAGTTGAAAAAACTTATTCTAAAATTTATTCTAAAGACACAGAAATATGTACTTGTGACCTCGTATTTTTTAACTGAAAGTCCAAACGAAGGTTGAAAATCTCTTTCTATCAGGGTCTCAGAATTGACTAACTTCTTTACTGGACCTTAACAAGTACGAGTACACAAAACACAGACAATGTATCGACGATTTTGTATCCTCTGAAGGTGTCACGTATTCAATATAGACATACCTTTACTAAAATTTTTAGAGGTAAAAAGACATGCCTTAAATTTCAAGTTTTAGTTCTAATTTTATTACTATCAATAGTACACAATTTATATTACTTACTCTATTTCACTTTATTCATTATAATGTTTTTCACCATTATTTTTTTAATTGACAAAATTTAGGTCGATAAGAAAGTCTTTACTCTTTATTACTTCCGTGACGTGTCCGTCATTAGAATCAGAAGTGACTCGTTAGAGATAAAAGCAACACTAAAACGTATATAAAATATTTAAACTTTTACGGAGACCCTTTAATTAAGACTACGAAGTCGTAAAGTGGACTCATGTATTTTAATCTGTTTCGGTCTTGACCGTTAAATATACCCTTAATCCGGTGTGGACAGTAATAGATACCTGATAGGTCTGTCTTTGGTTGTTTTTAATACAAAATTCTCATATCCATTATTACCTTCGTGTATGGGATTCACTTTGAGTCCACGTCACAGAAGATCTATTAGATAATTTTTGACTATTTAAATTAGGACAATTTTTACATACAAGACAATTTTTTTTTTTTTTTTTCTATGGGACCTCTCGATTGTTTAAATTTAACTGTTCACTATTTACTTTCCCAATAGAATGAATAAAATTAATCTTTGAATTTAAAATTGTGATGTACATGATAACACAGGGAGATTCTAAGTATAAAACTTTGGGATTGGGAGTCACACTACAAAAAGCCTCTATTCCTCAAATACTATATTAATTCATATCAACTCTAGTATCTTCACTCCGGAAGTAATACTCTAAACACGGGAAAGTTCTGTATAGTCTCTAGAGACAGAGAGAGGAAAATAGAGAGATAGTCTATTTCTGTGTCTCTCTTTCACCGGTAAGTATTAAGTTCTTCTAGAAATAATGGTCTTTGACTGGTAAGATCGTGTAAATTGAACATGAAAACCGGAGGTCTTTACACTCTTTTATTTAAAGACAAAAAGATTCAGTGGATCATGACATAATAAAACCACCACCACCACCAAATCAGTGATTCAGCACAGACTGAGAACACTGGGGTACCTGACATCGGGCGGTCCGAGGAAACAGGTACCCTAAGAGGTTCGTTCTTATGACCTCACCCAACGGTAAAGGAAGAGGTCCCCTAGAAGGGTTAGGTCCTTGACTTGGGTCCAGAGGACGTGACCTCTGTCTACGAAATGGCTGACTCGATACTTCCTTCGGTGTGACATAATAAAATACCGTCGGGTTATACCTGATTTTGTTGAACGACATGTATATATTAATAGTATTCGTTCTTCCAAAAACTCATGTTCACGTGTACATACGTGTGTGTTTATACATATCTATCCCTGTCATTTGTCATTTTCTCTTCCCCCTTTTCAACATTCGTTTAATGCGTTTGGATTGAAAAGAAACGTCAAGAGACTCCACCACTGAGACAATGGAGAGATCCGACATCTCACTTTATTTCACTTTAAACTCAGTTCCAAGGAGTGTTATCGTAGTTTAGATAATACGAACGAATGAGACACATGTTGTATCCACGACCGGTCCACTTTATTAACATAGAACAATTCTTCCGTATAATTTACTTTCAGGGACACAACACGTGTCGTTCTCAAGGGACAAAAAGGTAACTAATATGATATAATAAACATTTTAAGGTTCTTCTAGTCTCCGACTTGAAGATCTAATGAAAGAAGAAAAGAAGAAAGGAACACACGTACGATTCGATGAAGTCAGTACAAACTGAGAACCGTTGTGATACCTGGAATCGGGAGGTCCAAAGAGACAAGAACCCTAAGAGGTCCCTGTTTATGACCTCACCCATGGTACGGGAGGAGGTCCCCTAGAAGGGTTGGGTCCCAAGTTTGGACATAGAGAGTATAGGGGACATAACCGTCCGTCCAAGAAATGGTGATCGTGGTGGACCTTTCAAGTCACTCAAGTCAAGTGAAGTCAGTGTCAGCACAGGCTGAAAAACGTTGGGGTACTTAGCGTCGTGCGGTCCGGAGGGACACGTAGTAGTTGAGGGCCTCAAGTGAGTTTGAGTGCAGGTAGCTCAGGTAGTGTAGGTAGAGTAGGAACCAGTAGGGGAAGAGGAGGACGGGGGTTAGAGAGGGTCGTAGTCCCAGAAAAGGTTTCTCAGTTGAGAAGCGTACTCCATCGGTTTCATGACCTCGAAGTCGAAATCGTAGTAAGGAAGGTTTCTTTAGGGTCCCAACTAGAGGAAGTCTTACCTGACCAACCTAGAGGAACGTCAGGTTCCCTGGGAGTTCTCATAAGAGGTTGTGGTGTCAAGTTTGCGTAGTTAAGAAGTCGCGAGTCGGAAGAAGTGTCAGGTTGAGAGTGTAGGAATGTACTGGTGTCCTTTTTGGTATCGGAACTGATCTACCTGGAATCAGACGTTTCATTACAGAGACGAAAACTTATATGATAGATCCAACCAGTACTTAAAGGAAAGTTCCTCATTCATTGAAAATTAAAGTACCGACGTCAGTGGTAGACGTCACTAAAACCTCGGGGGGTTTTTATTTAAGACTGTGACAAAGGTGACAAAGGGGTAGATAAACGGTACTTCACTACCCTGGTCTACGGTACTAGAAACAAAAGACTTACAACTCGAAATTCGGTTGAAAAAGTGAGAGGTGAAAGTGAAAGTAGTTCTCCGAAAAATCGAGGAGAAGTGAAAGACGGTATTCCCACCACAGTAGACGTATAGACTCCAATAACTATAAAGAGTGCCGTTAGAACTAAGGTTGAACACAAATAAGGTCAGGTCGTAAAGAGTACTACATGAGACGTATCTTCAATTTATTCGTCCCACTGTTATATATCGGAACTGGATGAGGAAAAGGATAAACTTTGGTCAGACAACAAGGTACAGGTCAAGATTGACAACGAAGGACTGGACGTATGTCTAAAGACTTCTCCGTCCAATCCACCAGACCATAAGGGTAGAGAAAGTCTTAACAGGTGTCAAGTAACACTAGGTGTGTCAGTTTCCGAAACCGTATCAGTTATTTCGTCTTTATCTACAAAAAGACCTTGAGAGAACGAAAAAGGTTCTAGGTCGCCTACAATCGTTAAACTAGACACCAAGGAGACGGAAAAGATTTTGGTCGAACTTGTAGTCCCTCAAGTGCCAAGTGCTTAACGACTTCAGACTGAACCTCTTAAAACTCGTAATGAAATGATCGTACACTCTACTCACGTTAACACACCATCAAACTCGTAAGAAACCGTAACGGAAAGAAACCTTAACCTTACTTTTAACTGGAAAAGGTCAGGACACCGGTGACGACTCAAAAGGTTTAAACGACCGTATAACTCACGTCGTGAAAGTGTTGTAGTAGAAAGTCCTAAACTTTGTCGAGTTGACCTTAAGGTAGTGGAGATGATCGAAACAAGCATCACTACGAAAGAGTCCGGGTGAACCGAAGTGTAAGGTTCTACAGACCGAGCTCTAATCACTAGTATAGTACTAATAGACCCAGCACTTCTAGAAAAAACATGTCAAGAAGACACATAAGAACGGTGGAGAAGAATTATAGAAGACGAAGACAATCCAGGTCTTGTAAAGACAGGAAATAACTCGGGTAGAAACGTACTTTACAAGGGAACCATAGAGGTTAACAGAACTTCTCTAGAGATCAGAAAGGGTAAGACAACAAAAGGAGATAATGAAACGTACTAGCGCCTTCTTCCGAAAGAATAGAGAAGAACGATAAGAAACCTTGAGACGTAAGTCTACGAATATAGAAAGGAAAAGAGGAAACGAAAAGTGGAGAGAAGAAAAGTGTCGATAAACATTCCGGAGGGGTATATCGGTATTGAACCGTAGGATTAACAAACAGAGAACCAAATTTACGAAATAAACCAAACTTTGGTTACTTACTTCTTACACAAAAAAAGTACTACGTAAAAGACAGTAAGAGATCACTCGAGACAGACTTTTACCATTAGGTGAGGTCATAAGAGTAGAGTTTTTAAAGTACCTACCTCGGACCACCCGACGTCAACTACCACAACGTTTCTCAGTCTGTACTTACTCATGTATGTGTATTACTCGAGAGAATTTTATGGTAGAGGGTTTTCTGTCATTCTCCACCTTTATGATCTGGTGGAATGACGGAGAACTCTTTAGACATACCTCCAGTTCTTCGTTGTCAATCTTGGTCCGTACCTTGTTACCTGACCATGGTTTGACCCTTTCCACATCCAGTTCCGATATATAACAGTGGGACGAATAAATTGAATGTACGTCTCATGTAGTACACTTTACGACCCGACCTACTTCGTGTTCGACTTTAGTTCAAACGGTCCTCTTTATAGTTATTGGAATCTATACGTCTACTATGGTGGGAATACCGTCTTTCGCTTTTCCTTGTTTCTCGGACAACTACTTTCACTTTCGACGACGACGACTACGACAGTGAAGTCAGCACAGGCTGAGACACACTGGGGTATTTACCGGTGGGTGGTCCGAGGGGGCAGGGACCCTAAGAGGTCTGTTCTTGTGACCTCACCCAACGGTAACGGAAGAGGTTACGGACTTTCACTTTTCACTTTCACTTCAGTGAGTCATAACAGGTTGGGAGTCGTTGGGGTACCAGACGTCGGATGGTCCTAGGAGGTACGTACCCTAAAAGGTCCGTCCTCATGACCTCACCCCACGTAACGGAAGAGGCCTTTCACTTTCTCCTCTCACTTTTTCGACCGAATTTTGATTTGTAAATTTTTTGATTCTAGTACCGCAGTCCAGGGTAGTGAAGTACCGTTTTTTAAACCTTTTACCTTTGTTACTGTCTGAAATAAAAGGACCCGAGGTTTTAGTGACGTCTACCATTGACGTCGACGTTTTAATTTTCTGAGGACGAGGAACCCTCCTTTTTTTTATACTGTTTGGATCTGTCATATAATTTTTCGTCTCTGTAGTGAAACGACTGTTTCCAGGTAGAGCAGTTTCGATACCAAAAAGGTCATCGGTACACACCTACACTCTCAACCTGATATTTCTTTCAACTCACGGCTTCTTAACTACGAAAACTTAACACCACAACCTCTTCTGAGAACTCTCAGGGAATCTCACGTTCCTCTAATTTGATCAGTTAGGACTTATAAGTGACCTTCCTGACTACGACTTTGACTTCGAGGTTTACCGGTTTCATAACGACTTCCTGACTGAGTGACCTTCTGTGGGACTATGACCCTTTATAACTTCCGTCCTCCTCTTTCCTTGCTGTCTCCTACTCTACCGACCTACCGTCCCACCCACCGTAGTGTCTGATCTGTCTGAACTCAAACTCACTCGAGGTCCTCAACCACTATCTGTCCCTTCGGACCGTCGCGACATGACGTACCCCAGTATTTCTCAGTTTGTCCTGACTCACTGACTTGACTTACAACTAGACATAGTGTATATATAAATCCTTTAGATGGTAAATGTTTAAAATGTAAGTCGAATCTAATTCATGGTTTTTGTTTTGTTTTATTTTTAGGGTAATAATAATGACTGATCTATTGTACCGGGTTTTAAACCGTATACGACTCTACTGTAACTACGTCCTTCCACCCTATTCATTAGTTCTTGGTATAGAAACCTACGTTTACGAGAATTTATATTTAAGACGGTGACGGTGGTTGTCCGGTCCACTAGAAATGTTAAAAATACTCTTTAACATATATACCGTGTTCGTGTCACCGACTATCAATTGGAGACCAGTGAGTTGTAAACTGTTTTCTTCAAAAAAACTTACACACTAACCTTCTTAAAATAGCGTATCAAAGATACATAATCTTATATGAAAATTACACGTTTACCTGTCAATATTATAAAGGATAAATACACAAGTTGTTTATAAATAACACATGGATGATACGTTCTATACAAATAGACATTGTAAGGTAAGTGTTTATACGTTTAGTCTATTAGGAGTATGACTCAAATACTACACAGAGATCTAATGGTTCCGAAGGATGGATTACATATATTCACTAGATAAAAGGTGTTTTATTTTTATATACATATCAGGTTCACGTATAAATACATAACTGTCTAAAGTTCTAAAAAGGTCTTCTCAACGTTAAAATATATAATATATATTAGTCTGTCTTGAAACATACAGGGTTTCCATTAAATATGGACATACTAGTGTGGTTTTAAGGATATTCAGTGTTACAACTAAATATCGAGTACTAATAACTATGAGAATATCATATTCATATTCGAACTTTAACGAGAAAACAAACTTTTTTTGGACCCGATACATTGTCGTTTTACACGTTACTAAAGTGGTAGAAATAGATAACATTTATAATATTTACTTTACAAAAAAGAACTAATTTTACAGGACTCATGAAGAGGATTTGTAAATCAAAGGTTGTTTAAATAATTGGATCGTATTCCGTATAAACACAAAGACATATAATACGTATACACATGTATATTTGTATACACATGTATATATGTGTGTATGTGACTTCTACTCTTTTAATTTCGAATTCCACTAGTTACAATACCATTATAGGTCACCATACGGGTAATAATTTATTAACAGAGAGTCGAGACCAGGAAGAGGAGACACATCTTTAATTGTTCTACCACGGTCAGTCCGAGAGAACGGAGTACTAAAGTACGGGAGAGGGATATACAAGACATTTGTTACTGAAACGGACTAACACACTACCGACTCTATCGAATATCGTGACTCGTACGTGTAGCGATCCATGAACGAACCAATGTCCAATGAAACACGACCATACGGACAAACTCAAAGTGGTAGTTTCGGGACCGACGACGACGTAACCCAGATGTAACCTCGTTGTAGTACCAATACAATACCGAGGTAATAATAATACAACACCGACGACGATACCGACAACACAGTCGGTCCTCTCCCCGACATAATGCCGACACCACGGTCAGTCCTCTCTTATTTGTATGGACGTCAAGGATACCGAGGAGTCCAGAGGAAGGTCCGAGAATCGAGTACGGAACGGATGAGACCCAAGTCACTTGTCACTTCTGTCACCCTTGTCGTTCTGTTAACCTTAGGACTTGTCCTAGTGGTTCTGTAGGAGACACGAAACAAAACGTTATTACTCCAACCTTGAGACGTTTAGTTTACACTTGTAGTAGTCGACGAAGGGAGACCAAAAGGTTACTCCTCAGTTCTTCCGTCTGACCTTTTGACCTCCTCCCCTCTCCCTGTATCAGAATGGAAACAGAAAGGACAAGGATGATCATTGTGTGATCGGTAAAACAGTCTTCTCCGTCATTTAAAGATAGAGTAAGAAACCTAACATAAAAGATCTTCCCGGGACGTCAAAATATCTGAGAGACAGACCCCTGTCCTTCTTTCCAATCTTTACCTTTTCATGACTCAAGAATCAGTCTCACCTCTTTTTGACATAAATTACAAGAGGAGGGGGATAGTTATCAGGAATCGTCTTCATAGAGTCCTTCCGGGGACATGTACATCCGAGTCCTGACCCTAAGTTTGTACGTATTCCCAACCGGGTGGTCCCTTTGAACTCAGGAACTGATGTTGAGGAGAACTTCTGACGTTACTTGACCGGTACGTCATTTAGACTACACCTTTACCGTCGAAAGGGGTACTTCGGATTACATATTTGGGAAAAAACTAGAGGACACCAACCCGTACTTTCTAGTCGTCAGTCTGTCGACAACGGAGTACTAACCCTTCGGTTAGTTAGGTATCTAGCAGGAAGGAGTTATAGTAAGTTAACGATAAAAATGAAAACGTCGTAACACCTAGTTAACGAAAAACATTTGGAACTATAAAATATTATTATTTCAGTTATCTATATCTATCGTACATTAATGTTCTATTCTCTCATCTTTCTTACCTGTTTCAAGTACTCGAGTTCATTTCTTCAAATGGAGACTTTCTGATCGTCTTTTTATCTACCTCGACCCACGTCTACCCATCTATATTTATAGATGACTCCTTTATTTATACTTGCACTACTATTGTACGTAATAAAATTACAAGTTGTATAATATAAAGTAATTACTAAAAGATTAAGGTTAAGTAAGAGAATGTGGAATAAACCATTTCTGTTTAAAAATAAATTTACAAACCGAAATTTCTTATTTACAACTAAATCTTTATAAATGATTTTTATATGTCGTCTCCTTTTTTTAGGAGTGATATAATTTTCGTACATTTTTAACACTTTTTTTTTTCTTTGAAGTAAAAACAAAAGTTATACACATTCAGACAAAGACAAAATATTTACTCAAGTAAACATAGTGAAAAATTTTTTAAACTAAGGTGTATACTCACTATATAATACCATAAACAGAAACAGACTGAATTGAAGTGGATCATACTATTAGAGATCCAGGTAGTTACGACGTTTTGTTTGAATACTAACCGTTTCCCCTTCGATCGTCCACCACCCTATACAGTCCTCAAATCCTAATTATAGGTGTGTGATGATGTATATTCTATCTATTGGTCGTTCCTGGATGATATATCGTGTCCGTCAAGATCAGTTATAAGACACTATTGGATATACTCTTTTATTAGACTTTTTATTAATTATATTTACATATACATATTGACATAGTGAAACGGTATGAGAACTTTGATTGTGTTGTAACATTTAGTTGATGTGAGGTTAAAATAAATTTTAATTTATTTTTAAATTTTATGTATGTAAAATTTAAATTAAGATAAATTTTATAGGGTTTTTTAAAAGTCCTTTTTAGATTCTTGTACTTTTTTCGTCTGTGAAGATTTATTACTGAATCGTGTATGTTATTTTTGTAGATCCACCTACCTATCATCTCTACAACTTGTACAGTCAAAAGTTATATTCACTGTTACCAATACTAATCTACACTATATACTTACATTATATTTAACTATACTTCTAACGTATCTGGTAAAGTCATATATATATATGACTTCATTACGTATGTAAACATATATATGTATACTTATATACATGTGCACACATACAAATCATTCACAATTAGTGAGTCAGGATAGACTGAGAAACACTGGGGTACCTGACATCGGGTGGTCCGAGGAGTAGGTACCTTAAGAGGTCCGTTCTTATGATGTCACCCAACGGTAAAGGAAGTGGTCCCCTAAAAGGGCTGGGTTCCTAACTTGGGTCCAGAGGGCTGAACGTCAGTCTGAGAAATCGATCATACATATAAATGAACAAATATAAGGAGAATAATGTCGTTAAATGAAAGTCTTTAAATAGTATGTCCTTATTATGTATCCCACGAGTACAGAAATGGATGTTCTTAAAACTAGATGTACGTACACAATTAATCACCATGTCAATTAATAAATTGATTCGTTTAATTAACAATTATTTTAAGAGGACTCAAACTGTTATTTTACATTAATAATCATATCGTTGTATCTATTTATGTATTTTTAGTTACATATGTTAAGTAACCCTTTTGAAGATTTTTAATACACGTTATATTTGGATAAATATAATTACATTTATATCTTTTTATAACTTTAAAATATTATATACGAATGTTAAAGGTGGAGAATAAACCACCCTAAGGTGAACTCAAAAACCACAGAGACAACAAAGGAATAGTTCCGACAGAATTAAAAGGTGTTATTTGTACCTAATAAAAGTATCATTCATTTATTAAACGAAAGTATTATATAATATCAAATAAAGATGGGTACAAAAATAACGACACAGTACAACATTGATAGTCTGTTTCGGGAAACTCTAGGGTGACGTTATATCATCTTGTTAAAACGTTGACTAGAAGTGTCACAATTTAAAAGAGACCTAAAAGACCCCAAATAACGGAATTATCAAATTACAGTTGATAAAAAGTATTCTTTTATATAGAACCTACAAGTTAGTAATATACTTTTTTCTTTCGTACAAAAAAGTACTTCCTAATTTTTATTTATTGACCGAGTTTTACTTTAGTATTTGAACAGAAAATAAAAAAACACACCTTTTTACGTTATTATGATTTTGTTATTTAATTTAACGTTGAAAATGTTATTACACTTCATATAATCCTGTCTTATTATATCATTCTCGTTGTTTTACTCTTTTTGAACCTAAATTTAGGTTTATAAAGGTTACTATTAATATACTGGAACCTTACTAATGAATTGTGTAGTCACAGGGTCTTATCGGGGTATTTAGTAGAACCAAAGAAGTATAGGAACGTACTTCGAATTTACTTATTACGTATTATTAACTACGTAATTTTCTTATGTTAATAGTAATCGGTAATCTAAAAATTTAACAAGTTGGTTTTTATATATTAAAGTCTAATATAATTTAAAAAGAGACTTTGTTTCTTTTCTTTTTCCACACCCCAACCTCCACGAAACGGACCACCGACTCACCATCTCTTTGGTAAACGGTCACGTCCTCTGTACCCAAACTAGGGACTAAGTCCTCCTAAGGTACACTGGGTCTCGACGACTCGGGTACACGGTGTTAATAACTCGGACAACGAGACCTCGACCCCTCGGTGTTGATGACTCTGGGTACGTGGGACCTCGAGTACGAGACGTTGTTTTCTTCCGTGGTACCACTCTCCGGACGCACGGTGTTGATCTCTCACCGGAGAGGAACGACGTCGAGTCTTTTTCGGGTATGTCGGTACTTCTGGGTCGTGTCGGTTTTTATTTATCTTTTTATTTACGTTAATTTATATATATATATATATATATTTATATATTTGTTCTGTTGTATTATCTATCACTAGACTGATACACCCTACCTTATAAAGTCTAACTCCTTATCTTCTCTTGAGGTACTATCCAACCGTAAATTTTTTTACATAGTCAAGAGATAAACGACAAAATTTTTCAATTGCTCTTTGAATTTCCGAATTTCGTGGTGGGTAAAATAAAAGTTTAAAAAACATCCAATCTGTAGGTCTGTAGGGACTGTACTAGGAGACAAGTCAGAGTGGTCCAACTTTAGTTCCGGACCTCGGGTCCCAGTAAAGGGTTCGAATAAATCCAACAATTGTGTCAAATTAAAGAGGCACCATTCTGACACCACAAACGATAGAGGGTTCGACGAACGACTCACAAAGAGTGTAGAGGGTATTCCGTGTCAGTTCAGGATCGTCGTGTCAGAAAATTGTTATACCTTCGAATGAAAAAGTTTCGTTCCGCTTAGTAAGAGGTTAGACGATTTTAGATCAGAATATATTACATTTTATTAGTAGTTTTACGGTCAGGGTAGTATCGGTGTCTAAGACGGGTGTGAGTTCCTTGTCCTTAACATTTCGCAGTTGTCCTCCGTCCTTGGAACCCGGTTGAACTTTGGGACGGATGACGTTCCTTTGTGATTCTACTACTCATCCTTGATCAGAGTTTTCAAGTAACCTACGTATTAAAGTCTTGTCTCTATTTCTGGACCTATGTCTTGACCTGTAGTAGAACATGTCTACGTTACTAAATTTAAGGAAGAACGACTAACTACGACGGAGTAGGGAACTTAGACTTTGTACGTCATAAAGACGAAATCTTCATTGGTAAAGATGGGTCACACCATAAAGACAAAATCAAACATCGTTAATAAGATCTCTGGAGTTCTATGTTAAGAGACTCAAAAGGTCAACTTTATGATCGGTAGTATAATCGTTTGACTACAAAGGATTTTTAATTATCTTCTTACTTTCTTAGATATCTTATCTGTGTCTGTTCCTCTTTCACTATGTCTTATCTTTGTCTCTCTTTAGATTTTTAATATAGTAGTATTATATTTAATTTGAGAACTTGACTGAAAGTTTATTGATTTAGAATTAACTTTACCTTATTCCACTATTTTTGTACACAATTATACTATTTAGTATTATTACCATCGAGTCAGTCATTTCTTAGACGGACGTCACGTCTTCTAGACACAAACTAGGGACCCAGTCCTTCTAAGTGACCTTTTTCTTTACCGTTTGGTGAGGACATAAGAGTGGAACTTTTAGGGTACCTGTTTCCTTAGACCTTCCGACGTCAGGTACCTTAGTGTTCTCAGTCTGTGCTGAATCACTGGTTTGGTGTTCCCGATATCTGTCATAAAATTTATATAGGACACACGACAGAGTATCCATGACTTTGGGGCTGATCCACCTTTTCAATTGATGTACTACCGTTCTAACATCGGTAGTGTCTTTCACTTTCACTTTCAACGAGTCAGCACAGGCTGAGAAATGTTGGGGCACCCGATATGTCAGGCACCTTAAGAGGTCCGGTCTTATGACCTCACCCATTGGAAAGGGAAGAGGTCCCCTAGAAAGGTTGGGTCCCTAACTTGGGTCCAGAGGACGTAACGCCCACCTAAGAAATGGTCAACTCGGTGTTATCTTCGGGTTCTTATAACCTCACCCATCGGATAGAGAAGAGGTCCCCTAGAAGGGTTAGGTCCTTAGCTTGACCCCAGAGGACGTAACGTCTACCTAAGAAATGGTTGACTCGATAGTCCCTACGGTAATATCTTCGGCTGTGTTAAGACTCTTACCCGGAGTTCCTCTATTCTTGTTTGACTGATACCTTGATTTGTAATTGATATGAATTTTGTAGTTCTACTACGATCAGTCTCGTAGATACTGGTTAAAGTTCGGTTGACAGTCTCGATAGTCTCACCTCGGGGGAGAGAGTCGGATATTTTCGAGAACGGTGAATGACAGTTATACCCCATTCTCAGTCGGAAGTTTAAATAAAGTACTTGACTTCTGATGTGACTGGCTTTTCGCTTGGTATTAAAGTGTATTACACCAGGGTAATCGGAATAATTATCAGAGAATGATAGGGGTAACAGTAGATGGATGTGTGGGTAAAACATTCAATTGAGAATCAAACCTAAGAACCATCCCGATACAAACGTGACAAACAAGTGATTATGAAATCTCCTTTTAAACGTCATCGATGGTTTCCTAAAAGTATTAAGGTGTTTATGACAACCTTAGGAAACCCCCCAATATTTTATTAAATGATTTCTATGATTAAATAAGTTTAATGTTTCACCGTTTTCCGTAAAGGATGATATTTACAGTATGGACCCGGTCAACGAAGGGAGTCCTCCTGACCCTAAAAACTAAGACGATCACTATTTGAAATCGTAAAGAGACCCCTCGTCCGTTCAGTCTACGAGACTACCGGATGGTGTCCACCTTAACTTCTCTACTTTTACTTAAGATAGGGAATTCACAAAATTTTTACGTTTGTCATATGGATTTAAGACAAATACTTTCAATAGGTCAGACAGTTAAAATACTGAAATTACATAAGTTATAAGGTTCTTTTACGAAGAACACCAAACCGTGGATTTTTATGACTATAGAACTTAAATACAAAACTATGATACAAGATCTTTAGTATTAATATGGTTGCAGTTCGTTTACGAACATGAATTATTATACAAGTGATGAGAAATTTAAACGTCTCTTTTACAAAGATTCATAGACACAGGTTGAGGTGACCGTCAAACTTAAATTAGTACTTAAACTTCACCAAATACTTTTAAAGAATGTCAAACCTTCGTGGTGGTATCTTATATCTATTAAATGAAAATAATTCGAGAGATGGATTTGACGACTGAGGTACTGTATTATATATTTTTTTGACTTTATGACATTAAATTTTTAATAGTAAATCTCAATAATTTTTATAACATTATAGACGGTCACATATTGAAAGTCTGATCGATGTGGATTAAACAAGACGAAGTGAGTAAATATCAAGAAATTTGTAGATTTCGAAAAAGAATGTAACTACATGATATGGTGTCTTAAAATAACCAGACATAAACACTGTACAAGTCTTTACTATAAGTGTTGTATAAAAGAGTTAGATTACGATAAAATATATATCCATATATAACTGAACAAAAGTGTGAATGTGAAGTCCCGGTTTATTACCCGATATAACAAAGGATATGAGTAGTAACTAAAACCGAATTAGTTTTTGTTAAATAATAGACTATAAATAAAGTATTAGCACTAATTTTAAAGAAATTAAGTCTAAATAGATTGTCTTTTCAATCTTTTTACGAGTGAATTTTCACTCCTCTTTTTTTTTATTTCTATTCTATTCCGTCTATTCATGTTGACGGAAAACCGTAATTTCTCTTTTTATTATACACACATACAAATATATATATGTGTACCAACACACACACATATATATATGTACGTATATGTGTATCTGTATAGGGGTCACACTTTCCGTCTTATTACTGAGGGATTTGTTCATATAGGTGAGTGGCTAGGAGTCCTGTACAATTATACAATACAATGTACCATTTTTCTTGAAATGTTTACATTAATACGAACATTTGCAATTCTATCCGTCTAATAGGATTTAACAGACACATCCGTGTTAGATTAGTGTACTTGGAAATTTTCGTCTTTTGAAAAAGACCGACCTCCGTTTCTCCATGTCTTTTTCTTCCCGTATTGTCTGATAAAACTTTGAACTCTTTTTAAATTAGTGATAACGACCAAGTTTCTTCTTTCCCAGTTACACTGTTCTTAGCGTCCGTCGGACTCAATAAACTCTCTCCGAGGACCGACTACTGGTCGTCTTTTACTCCTGGATCCAGGAGTTGGGTTGGTATTCCGTGACTTAAGACGTTTATTGAGATTACTTGAACCTACTAGGGGGTCGTGGAAGTATGTTCTCGAATATAAACGGCAATGAAACTAAAACTATGTCTCTGGTGAGTTGAAGACTTAATGTCTTAACACTCTGCTTCAACATAATAGTATCAGGGGATTGAATCATCATAAATGTTACTATTCTTATTTTTCCATTGTTTCTAAAACCATAGTCTTCACCTAACACAACATTGTTTATGGATTTTTACATTTTGACCGAAACTTTTATCCGTCAATCATTCCTAACCTTTTTAAACTACTTGTACTGTCTTTTTCAGGTCTCGAGGAACTTGTTTGCAAATCGTCGTTATACCTACGATTGTTTAGACAATCTTTCCCTATGTTTCCTTAACTCGTCGTGTTGTCTTTTAGATTTAACGGAAGTCAAGTCAAGTCAGCGAGTCAGCACAGGCTGAGAAACGCTGGGGTACTTAACGTCGTGCGGTCCGGAGGGACAGGTAGTGGTTGAGGGTCTAAAGTGAGTCTGAGTACAGGTAGCTCACTCACTACGGTATGTCGGTAGAGTAGGAGACAGTAGGGGAAAGGGAGGATGGGGGTTAGGGAGGATCGAAGTCTCAAAAAAGGTCACTCAGTTGAGAAGCGTACTCCACCGGTTTCATGACCTCAAAGTCGAAGTCGTATTATGGGAGGTTTCTTTAGGGTCCCGACTAGAGGAAGTCTTACCTGACCAACCTAGAGGAACGTCAGGTTCCCTGAGAGTTCTCAGAAGAGGTTGTGGTGTCAAGTTTTCGTAGTCAAGAAGTCACGAGTCGAAAGAAGTGTCAGGTTGAGAGTGTAGGGATGTACTGGTGACCTCTTTGGTATTGGAACTGATCTGTCTGGAAACAACCGTTTCATTACAGAGACGAAAAGTTATACGATAGATCCAACCAGTATTGAAAAGAAGGTTCCTCATTCGCAGAAAATTACAGTACCGACGTTAGTGGTAGACGTCACTAAAACCTCGGGTTTCTTATTTAAGACTGTGACAAAGGTAACAAAGGGGTAGATAAAGGGAATTCCTTATGGATTTAGTAGTACTCATATGATAATCATCATTATACCTGTAATTTCCACAAACGATCACACCAGAGTCTTCTACTACTTGCATAATTACCCTTAACCGTCTTTCAAATTACCTTAACACAGAAAATCAATACATATTTCCTGTTAAACATTTATTTGAACCTATAAATAGGGTCCTATGAAGGCTCGTTCAATAACTGTCATACCAGATCCAATAAGAATGACGAATATCATTTTATTTTAATATCACTTCCGTGTTAACGTTTTCTTTTATATTGGTCTTGAACTATTAAACCGACTAAGAGTCGGATAAACCTGTCTTCTATAATTAAATTCTTTCAGTAACAATCCTTTCGTACGAGATCTTATTTCCTGTATACATACTGGTATGTAGAGAAGGGAATTTTGACCCTTTTCGGTTTTCGAATTTATCAGTCAGTGTTCTATAATTCCGATACCAAGTGTTTGGGTGAGTTAGTTTCAACACACACACGATTCAGTAAAGTCAGTACAGACTGAGAAACGATGGGATACTACAAATACCTCACATCGGGAGGTCCGAGGAGACAGGTACCCCAAGAGGTTCGTCCTTATCACCTAACCCAACGATACGGGAGGAGGTCACCTAGAAGGGTTGGATTCCTAGTTTTGGTGTAGAGAATACACAGGACGTAACCGTTCTTCCAAAAAATGATGATCGCGGTGGACCCTTTGGGACTAGTTTGTGTCCCTGGAGGTTTTTGGTAGTCACGTAACCAAAGTCGGTAAAGGTTGTCTTCCACTTTTAACTTTACCTGGATAAAGTTTTAATTTTATTTATTTAAATGTAATTTTTTATTTTAGTTTTCTTTCTATATACCTACTCGGAGAACACATCACTTGACTTGCGTAAAGTTTATATTCCTTCTGGGTCCTTCAATAACTTTTAACGTATAGACGTCTTTGGAACGGTTACATCTGACATTTCCTTTCTCCGTCATATTTTACTCTCTTTCGACAACTGGAGGTTTAAACATGACCACCCTTCGACCGACTATTTAGATAGGTAGACGTTTGTACACAATAAAAAGTATTTCAGTATTAGTTATAAACGTAATAAGTTATATCAACAAATCCACGGTATACTTCATCTTTCTAAATGGAACGAAATTGTACGGGACACCTCCTTAAATCGAGGACTGGTTATTACATAGTCGAAGGGACCACCGAGTCTACCATTTCTTAGTCGGACGTTTCCCGATCTTGACCTAACCTAATGACGCAACTCTTCTAAGGGACCTCTTCCCTTACCGATGGGTGAGGTAACAAGACCGGACCTCTGAAGGTACCTGTCTCCTCGGACCGCCCGATATCAGGTACCTCAGTGTTTCTTAGCCTGTCCTGACTCACTGAAAGTGAAAGTAAAGGTTATTGGATACCCATAAGAAAGT
Organism: Capra ibex; assembly: GCA_006410555.1. Taxonomy (NCBI): domain Eukaryota; kingdom Metazoa; phylum Chordata; class Mammalia; order Artiodactyla; family Bovidae; genus Capra; species Capra ibex. Next base: position 45,018,136 of record SJYO01040405.1, on the reverse strand, counting down.
TCGGACTGGTATTTGTTAAAGTTTCCGAAATAAACCGGACAGAGTGTCCCCTTTTCGACGGAATGAGTGGTTTCTGAACTACATGTCGGTTACGTAACGTCAAAAAGTTCCATCGACGTCAGTTCCTGAGTCGGGGTAGAAGGGGTGGTGGGTGACTGGTACGAGACTACGTCTACACTTCAGGATAAAACCCCGATAAAACCCCGAAAGTCGTTACCCGAAAGTGTCCGTCTGGACGACTCTGGAGGAGAGACTACCTTCATTGTCTGAACTCAGACCCTAATCGACCGATTTACTTGGTTTAAAGGTTTCGACATCAGAGGAGGTAGTACAGTATGGGTAGTACTGTCGGTGGTCTGTAGCCCAGACTTTGAGATCAGTGGGTAATCATTTGGAGTGTAAATATGTAAAAGATCTAGAAAAATTTCAGATTGTAATCTGAAAGGGGTTTCCTTTTCCTTGGGACAGGTCTAAACCTATCTTAAGGTGTCGATTTAGTCCTCGAAGATTAGATAATTGTGTCGGACGTACCACTGACACCACCCCTTTTAGAAAAAACAGACCGTAGTGTTATTCCACCCCTTCCGACAGTTGTTCAAAACACGAGAACGATTATTGTGATTACTTTCAATTTAAGAGGGCTCTAAAAAAAAGAGTTATAATACTGTATTCCATTTATCCACTCTATTTTAGTGTAGATCTATAAAAATTTGACTCTCTTCAAAGAGAAAAATTACTTACTTAACTATCACAAATAAATATCATTATTCTTGTTTAATCTCAAAAAACTTGAATTTCATTCGCTTAATTACCATTTAAAGACCCTTAAAATAAAACAAACGAAAAAAGATTATAAAATCTACGTTTAGAGATATCAGAATATAGTATATCCCTGGTATGAGTAATATGTAGTCAATTGGTTATTTAAGCCAAGCCAAGCCAAGTCAGAGAGTCAGCACAGGCTGAGAAACGTTGGGTACTTAGTGTCGTGTGGTCCGGAAGGACAGGTAGTGGTTGAGGGTCTCAAGTGAGTTTGAGTACAGGTAACTCAGTCACTACGGTAGGTAGGTAGAGTAGGAGACAGTAGGGGAAGAGGAGGACGGGAGTTAGGGAGGGTCGTAGTCCCAGAAAAGGTCACTCAGTTGAGAAGTGTTCTTCACCGGTTTCATAACCTCAAAGTCGAAATCGTAGTCAGGAAGGTTACTTTTGAGTCCTGACCAGAGGAAATCCTACCTGACTAACCTAGAGGGACGTCAGGTTCCCTGAGAGTTCTCAGAAGAGGTTGTGGTGTCAAGTTTTCGTAGTCAAGAAGTCACGAGTCGAAAGAAATGTCAGGTTGAGAGTGTAGGTATGTACTGGTGACCTTTTTGGTATCGGAACTGATCTGCCTGGAAACAACCGTTTCATTACAGAAACGAAAAATTATGCGACAGATCCAACCAGTATTGAAAGGAAGGTTCCTCATTCGTAGAAAATTAAAGTACCGACGTTAGTGGTAGACGTCACTAAAACCTCGGGGGGTTTTATTTCGGACTGTGTCAAAGGTGACAAAGGGGTAGATAAAGGGTACTTCAGTACCCTGGTCGACGGTATTAGAATCAAAAGACTTACAACTCGAAATTCGGTCGACAAAGTGAGAGGAGAAGGTGAAAGTAGTTCTCCGAGAAATCAAGAAGAAGTGAAAGACGGTCTAATCCCACTTCTTTTCTGACCTTTTTCTAACTGAAAGAAATTTATGATATAATACTACTACGTAAATTGTTTCAATAAAAGAAAAGGATTATATATGTCGGGTAAACATTCTTCGTAGATAGATTCGTCTACTCTTTATAGAGTAATACGTTTGATCTTTACGATAAAAGACAAGTCATTCACACTCCTAACTAGGAGATACGTAATTCGGTTTACTAACGAAAATGTTTAATTGAAAGATGTTTTTGTTTAGTTTATAAAGGTCTTATCTATAATAAAAGATTATATATAAAGGGAACGAATATATCTTTTTATTAAGGAATACATATTATTGTCGTTTTTAGACATGAGGTTTAGTCAATTTTTCGAATTTTCTATAAAATGTCGTAATACCATTCGTAATGTGAGTATGATAAAAACTCCGAACGGAATGAAAGTCTTTCTTTATTGTGTTTTAGATGTAATGAACATTTTCTATAAAAGACCCTTTCCTTTTCATTTTAAAGAAGATCCTTAACGTTAAAGGTATTATTAATCACCTTTACTGTTAATTTAAATATATTAAGACTTCAGAAAATTTTTACAGTACTATAAGTAATTTATTTTCTTATTTTACTAGGTTTTCTCCTATTTTCATTGTTAAGGGTTAAAGTACATTTTGAACATGATGACCACAGAGGTGTACGTACCTACTCATACAGTAAAACGAACACTCACAGAGACTCTTTACGAGTATACACACTTATATAATGAAAGATATTACACTCTACGGAGTCAGACCTGTTTTCTTTTTCAATCATAATGATTTTACTAACTATTAAATTATGAAATTTTCCTTTGATGAGGACAATTTTTCTTTTTACGTTGAAGAAATAATTCATGTTACCAGTTTGAATTAATATATCCTTTCCATTGTTTCAGATAAAGAATCGTACTGTGTTAAAGAAAGTACTTTAAGTCGAGTTTCTACAAATTTATATAAATTTACCTGATTCGTACGTTAATTCATACACGAATATATACAACATACTATATATAGGATACTTGTATAAACTATACATTTATATTTTTCATTTATTAAATCTATTTTGTATTTGTATATGTGTGACACATTTAAAAATATAAGTATACGTATATTAAACATGTTCACAATTTCGTCAATAAACATGTTTAGTGTTTACTTTTAATCACCTTAATAAAAATAATTGTACACGATATATTTTTATCGAGAAAGTTAAATTGTTGTCTGATTGTTTTCATTCTAGAAGTTTTTTTTCATAAAAGATACATATGTATTTATTTAAAATAATGAATGTTAATGAATATATCACTTCTTATAAGTTTCATGTTATGTTTAGTTTGTAAGATCTTAAAGTGGGTGTAAATTCATATCGTCACTACTTACTTCTTTCACTGTTCCGGATTCTGTTCCAAAACCTTACTCCCTCTGTTTTAGATCTAAATGTCCAAAGTGGGGTTATCGTTTTCCCAAGAAAAACGGTTCCAATCGACTGTGTTCGTTTTTTTACGTTATCGACATTTAGACGGAACTTGTTCTAGATAAGAGAAAGTCAACAACGTGATATAAAATCGTCTGAAAAATTATTGACTTAAAACGGTCTTTTGACATGGAAGTATAATAATTATCCAAATGTATAAAAGGAAGACTAACAAAGGGATATAATTTTATGAAATTATTTACTTTTGATCTTTTTGTAAAAAGTTTCTAAGACCGATTCATAGTGAACGATAAAACATTTTTGGGTAAAACATACGATAAGAGTGTGATACAATAGAAGATTTTGTTTTTCTAAAATGGTTCACTACCTAGACAGTGTATGATAAACAGTAAAATTATTTAGTACCCGTAAAATAGAATCAACAATAAAAGAAACGTATATTCTATAATACTAGATTTGAGGGTCAAGAAAGTTTAGTCCTTTAATATACCTTTTGTGGTAGGAAACTCTTCGTATTGATTATACACAGAATATATCTGTACATAGTTAAATATCTTCATCATGAAAGGAATCTTTAGAAAACAACGAACCTATTATAAGTTCTGAGTTCACTAGTATAACACATAGGTCTGTACCCTATACTTCTTTTTACTATCGACTGACTTATAGTCAAAATTATCTTGGATAAATTTTATTACTTACCTATAGTCAATTTTTTTCTAAACAAAAGTCTTACAGGTTTTGTGTTTCAACTTCTTCCTTTATGTGGTGGACCCACAGAAGTTGAAGTAGTTTCTTTTTCTCCTGAAGTGGACTTTTCGTCTACTCTTATAAAAGTCCACTCTAACCATCCAATCGGGTATCTCTTGTCGTCTCCCACCCTTCTCCCGACCTGTTAGTCGAACTACTGACTGCATTGAAATAAAATGATTGAAATTTCAACAGGTTTAAAGACTGTCATTTTACTAACTTATAAACCTAAAAAGATGTTTTCTCTATTAAGTTAGGTTTGATTAAGTTACTTAAACAGTAACGATACACTCCGTGTAACTTTCCACGATCCAAACATTTGTAAGTCAAGTCAAGTCAAGTCAAGTCAGCGAGTCATCACAGGCTGAGACGCTTGGGTACTTACCGTCGTGTGGTCCGGAGAGACAGTTAATGGTTGACGGTCTCAAGTGAGTCTGAGTACACGTAGCTCAGGTACTACGGTAGGTCGGTAGAGTAGGAGACAGCAGGGGAAGAGAAGGACGGGGGTTAGGGAGGATCGTACTCAGAAAAGGTTAATCAGTTGAGGAGCGTACTCCACCCGTTTCATGACCTCAAAGTCGAAATCGTAGTAAGGAAAGTTTCTTTAGGGTCCCAACTAGAGGAAGTCTTACCTGACCAACCTAGAGGAACGTCAGGTTCCCTGAGAGTTCTCAAAAGAGGATGTAGTGTCAAGTTTTCGTAGTTAAGAAGCCGAGAGTCGGAAGAAGTGTCAGGTTGAGAGTTTAGGTATGTACTGGTGTCCTTTTTGGTATCGGAAATGATCTACCTGGAATCAGCCGTTTCATTACAGAGACGAAAACTTATATGATAGATCCAACCAGTATTGAAAAGAAGGTTCCTCATTCGCAGAAAATTAAAGTACCGACGTTAGTGGTAGACGTCACTAATCATCCAAAATAATAACCGAAATTTTCGTCTCGAATGTTAGACCCACGATCGATCGTCGTTAGACCTTATATCGATTATTACACCATTCACGTATACTCATTCCACAATACTCTCGTGTCTCCGTCGTTGTTAATTTAAGATGAACTTCGGGTCTCTTTATAAAATGTTTTCCACTATTCAGTCGACCCCGGATTGATTACTTGACTTAGAACGTACTGTTCTTTGTAAGGTTTGGTTTCTTTATTTTGTACAGAAGAAATTGGTAGTGTTGTTTAGATATTCCAAAAATAATAGGGGTAAAACGACTGGTTAAGTAACTTGAGTTGTAGGAACAGGTTTTAGGGGGAAAAACTCAAATTTTACTCCGACATTACGTAAAGAAAACTACGGTTGATGTCGGATGAACGGTGAAGGGTTGTCCGTTTACTGTTGTCTGTACTTTTAAACTTCGATCTCATTCATATTTACATAAAGAAAGGTACCTACACCTTACTGAGGCCTACTCATTCCATTGTCATATTTTCAAATAACCCCCATTTGGTAAACTTCAAAGACTCGAGACCCTTGGTTTCACAGATCATTGTTTTACTCCTTCACTGTTTCTGTACCTGAATCCTTACCTCCGGTTCCTCCTTTGATTTTTATAATCGCAGTCTATTCATAAGTTATAAATCTCTTTTGTGTCAAATCGGTGTAAAGTCGTTTGCAATTTTCATGACGGTTCTCTAGTTATCTTAGACTTCACCGTTTAACCGTTTCGTCACTTTCGTTCGTTATTAATAGTGATTGTGAAATATGCTAGAAACACTTTGAGTTGTTATTTTACCTAAATTTTTTACAATTTTTTTTCACCCTTTTTAATGGTGACAAAAATTTGTGTTCTTTTTAAGTCCTCCCTCCGTTGTAGACACATATGGATTCCGACTCAGTACAACTATAAACCGTCTTTAGTTGTGTTATGACATTTCGTTAATAGGAAGTTAATTTTTAAATTTTTAATTTAATTTTTTTCTTTCAGAAGGACCTTATAGTTGTCTCTCTCTTAAATCCGATATATATAAAAAAATTAAAGTCTTTTATTTTAAATTTTTTTAATCCATGTGATCGTAAAAGTATACGAAGAGTCAAGTCAAGTCAGTGAGTCAGTACAGACTGAGAAACGCTGGGGTACTTGACGTCATGACGTCCGGAGGGACAGGTAGTGGTTGAGGGTCTCAGATGGGTTTGGGTACAGGTAGTTCAGCCACTACGGTAGGTTGTTAAAGTAGGAGAAAACAGGGGAAGAGGAGGACGGGAGTTAGAAAGGGTCCTAGTCCCAGAAAAGTTTACTCAGTCAAGAAGCGTAGTCCACCGGTTTCCTAACCTCAAAGTCGAAGTTGTAGTCAGGAAAGTTACTTGTGGGTCCTGACTAGAGGAAATCTTACCTGACCAACCTAGAGGAACGTCAGGTTCCCTGAGAGTTCTCAGAAAAGGTTGTGGTGTCAAGTTTTCGTAGTTAAGAAGTCACGAGTCGAAAGAAATATCAGGTTGAGAGTGTAGGTATGTACTGGTGTCCTTTTTGGTATCGAAACTGATCTACCTGGAAACAACCGTTTCATTACAGAGACGAAAAGTTGTACGACAGATCCGACCAGTATTGAAAGGAAGGTTCCTCATTCATAGAAAATTAAAGTACCGACGTCAGTGGTAGCCGTCACTAAAACCTCGGGGGGTTTTATTTCAGTCGGTAACAAAGGTGACAAAGGGGTAGATAAACGGTACTTCACTACCCTGTTCTACGGTACTAGAATCAAAAGACTTACAACTCTAAATTCGGTTGACAAAGTGAGACGAGAAAGTGAAAGTAGTTCTCCGAGAAAGCAAGGAGAAGCGAATGACGGTATTCCCACCATAGTAGACGTATAGACACCAATGACTATAAATAGGGCCGTTAGAACTAAGGTCGAACACGAAGGAGGTCGGGTTGCAAAGAGTACTACATGAGACGTATCTTCAATTTATTCGTGCCACTGTTATGTGACAGAACTGCATGAGGAAAAGGATAAACATTGGTCAGACAACGAGGTACAGGTCAAGATTGACAACGAAGGATTGGACGTATGTCCAAAGAGTTCTCCGTCCAGTCCAGCAGACCTTAAGGGAGAGAAATACGAAGATCAACTTAACATTTAAATAGGAGAGGCAGACCTTAAACAAACGTTAACACTTTTGTAATTTTGAGAAAATATGTAAAAATCCCACTGTATTGAAATAAGTTTTATACATGTTTTTCCAAATTAATATACTAGTAACAAGATAAACTTACCATTTATTAACCTGTACTGGAATTATACACCCTTATCAAACTTCTTTAAATAAATGTCCCTGTTCTATACACAATTCGATAATAACTTTTTTTATCATATCTTACTTTTATAATATGTTTGTTTACACGAGTTTGTATAAGAATTAAGATATGTTATGAAAAGGTATTATTGATTGAGAATAACCACCGACCTCTCCCGTACTAATAGTATAAAGAAACAAAGATATTGGAAAACCTTAAAAGATGTAACTAGTTTATACAAAGTAAATGTTAACTTTTCGAATTTCTATATGAGTTCTACAATGTTTTCTTCAATGAGTTCTCTATTTTTAAATTAGTTTATGAGTTTCTAATTTTTATATATGTTATAGTATACCGGCAAATAATACATTACTAATACTTTATCAAGTAATTTGTAAACATTTTATCTTTTTATCTAATCATTTTAAAATTTTAAATTTTTTTTTTTGTCCTTATCTTTATCTGTCCTTTATTTAAGAAGATCGACTTTTCTAAAATGTTCTATAAAAAAGATTATAAGTATTTTATAACTCTGAAAGACAGGAAATATTTATATTTTTATCAACTTTATTGGGGGTGAAGTAAAACGTTGTAATTATACAAACTATCACTTTATACTGTTTAAATCAAGTCAACTCAGTGAGTCAGCACAGGCTGAGTAACGCTGGGGTACTTAACGTCTTGCGGTCCAGAGGGACAGGTAGTGGTTGAGGGCCTCAAGTGTGTTTAAGTATAGAAAACTCACCCACTACGTTGGGTCGGTAGAGTAGGAGACAACAGGTGAAGAGGAGGACGGGGGATAGGGAGGGTCGTAGTCCCAGAAAAGGTTACTCAGTTGAGAAGCGTACTCCACCGGTTTCATAACCTCAAAGTCGAAATCGTAGTCAGGAAGGTTACTTATGGGTCTTGACCAGAGGAAATTTTACCTGACCAACCTAGCGGAACGTCAGGTTCCCTGAGAGTTCTCAGAAGAGGTTGTGGCGTCCAGTTTCCTTAGTTAAGAAGTCGTGAGTCGAAAGAAGTGTCAGGTTGAGAGTGTAGGTAAGTACTGGTGACCTTTTTGGTATCGAAACTGAACTACCTGGAAAGAACCGTTTCATTACAGAGACGAAAAGTTATATGATAGATCCAACCAGAATTGAAAAGAAGGTTCCTCATTCGCAGTAAATTAAAGTACCGACGTTAGTGGTAGACGTCAATAAAACCTCGGGGGGGTTTATTTTAGACTGTGACAAAGACGACAAAAGGGTAGATAAAAGGTACTTTACTACCCTGGTCTACGGTACATCACTTTATACTGTTTAATCTTTTACTGTTTTTTTACTTGTTCTGATAAAACCCCGTACGTACGTTTTAAGAATTATATTACTTTTAGTCTGAGTGATTACTTAAAACTATTATGATTACATTGTCTCCTTTGTGTCTGACTATGGTTTAACCTTGACGGATGGAATAAGAAATCGGATACATAAGCTAACGAAGTCCGGACGTACAGTTCTTAATTTTAATCTCTTTATAAATAAGTGTTTATCGAATAATTCAAGGGAATTTTATCAGGGGTAAGGTTCCAGGACCCAATTAATACTAATAATGAAAATATCTACTCAAGTTAAAGTGGGATCTTTGGAACACTTATCGTCTCTATTATCACCATTTTATTTTTATTGACGATTGTCAAACTTCAAAACGTCTTCGGAACACTAGATCGGGTTCACTCGTTCGAGTTCTTGTTTCTTTATAATACAGAGGAACTTCAGGTCCACTGAGGTTCTTCAGACGATAGGAACTTCGGGTCCACTGAAGTTCTTGAGACGACAGACGGAAATGGGAAATTAACATTGAGAAAGGTGAAGGGGAAAAAGAAGTCTTATTTTCTTCGGACTTAAGAGACGGAGTACTTCTACTAAGAAAGTCTGTAGTCGGGTGGTTGAAGAGTCAAACGACTGAAAGACTTATTCATTGAAGGAATTGGGGTTACGGAACCGGACAAGATGTCACTTTTCATGTTCGAACCTGAACTATTTCCATGTTAAGTCAAGTCAAATCAGCGAGTCAATACAGACTGACAAACTCTGGGGTACCTAACGTCATACGGTCCGAAGGGACAGGTAGTGGTTGAGGGTCTCGGATAAGTTTGATTACAAATAACTCAGTCACTTCGGTAGGTTTGTAGAGTAGGAACCAGTAGAGAAAGAGTAGGACGGGAGTTAGAAAGGGTCTTAGTCCCGGAAAAGGCTTCTCAGTCAAGAAATGTATCCCACCGGTTTCATAACCTCGAAGTCGTAGTCAGGAAGGTTAAGTTCTTAGCTAAGTCCTGACTAAAGGTAATCCTACTTGACCAAACTAGAGGTATGTCAGGTTCTCTGAGAGTTCTCAGAAAGGGTCGTGCTGTCAAGTTTTCGTAGTTAAGAAACCGTGACTCAAAAGAAATTTTAGGTTGAGAGTGTAGGTATGTATTGATGACCTTTTTGGTTTCGAAACTGATCTACCTGCAAACAACCGTTTCATTACAGAGACGAAAACTTATATGATAGATCTAACCAGTATCGAAAAGAAGGTTCCTTGTTTGTAGAAATTTAAAGTACCGAAGTCAGTGGTAGACGTCATTAAAACCTCGGGGTTTTCATTTCAAAAAGTGACAAAGACAACAAAGGAGTAGGTAAATGGTACTTCACTACTCTGATCTACGGTACTAGAATCAAAAGACTTACAACTTAAAATTCGGTTGCAAAAGTGAGAGGTGAAAGTGAAAGTAGTTCTCCGTTAAATCGAGAAGAAGTAAAAAACGGTATTCCCACCACAGTAGACGTATAGACTCCAATAATTATAAAGAGGGTCGTTAGAACTAAGGTCGAACACGAAGTAGGTCAAGTCGTAAAGAGTACTATATTAGACGTACTTTCAATTTAATTGTCCCACTGTCATATATCGGAACTGTATGAGGAAAGGTTTAAACCTCGGTCAGACAACCAAGCACATGTCAAATTGACAAAGAAGAATTGGACGTATGTGTAAAGAGTCCTCCGTTACGTCCACCAGACCATAAGGGTCGAGAAATACTTAAAAGTTGTCAAAAAAGGTATCAGTTTCAGAAACAGTATCAGTTATTTCGTCTTCATTTACAAAAAGACCTTGAGAGAGAAAAAGTTACTAGGTTGTCCACAACGGTTAAACTAGAGACCAAGGAGACGGAAAAGATTTTGGTCGAACTTGTAGACCTTCAAGTACCAAGTGTACGACAACTTCTGACGAAACCTCTTAAAACTCGTAATGAAACGATCACACACTCTACTCACTTTGACATACCATCAAACTGGTAAGAACGTAACGAAAAGAAACCCTAACCTTATGACTGGAAAAGGTCAGAACACCGTGACTACTCAAAAGGTTTAAACGACCATATAACTCACGTCGTGAAAATGTCGTAGTAGAAAATCCTAAACCTTATCGAGTTGACCTTAAGGTAGTGGAGGTGATCGAAACAAGCATCACTACAAAGGATTCCGGGTGAACTGAAGTGTAAGGTCTTACGGACCGAGATCCACTCACTAGTGTAGTAGCATTAATATACCCAGTACTTCTAGAAAATATCAAGACACATAAGAACGGTAGAGAAGGATTATAGAAGACAAAGGTAGTCCAGATATCGTAGAGAAATAACCCGAAATGACTCGGGTAGAAACGTACTTTACAAGGGAACCATAGAGATTACAAGAACTTCTCTAGAGACCAGATAGGGTAAGAAAACAAAATGAGATAAACAGACATAACTAAAGACTCTTTCCGATAGAATAAAGAGGAACGATAAGAAACATTGAGACGTAAGTCTACCTATATCGTAAGGAAAAGAGGAAACAGAAAACAAAGAGAAGAAAGGAGTCGATAAACATTCCGGAGGAGTCTGTTGGTAAAATGAAAAAACGTAAAGAAAACGAGCTGGGAGAGAGGTATCAAGAAGTCCGTGAGACAGACAGTCCTGATTGATGAAACTTAGATAAACAGTGAAGATGACATGTTAGTATTCCTTTTAATAAATCCAGAACGGACTTACCAGATCGACAAAAAGAATGAAACGAGTTAAATTCAAACGTAAACCGTTATTCCTCAAGTACTATACTCGGTGTCAGTCGAGGGTCAGAACAAAAACTAGTGACATACCTCGAAGAGGTAAAAACAGACGTTTCCTATATTAGTTAGACCAAAGTGATAACTGGTAGACCACTACAGGTACACATCTTAGAAGAGAACACACCAACCTTTTCCATAAACGATACTGGTAACACTAGAGAACCGTTTTGAGATAATAGGAAACGGAACGAAGTAAGACATGAGGTTCCGGTTTAAACGGACAATGAGGTTCCTAAAGAACTGAAGACGAAAAATGATGAAAACGTAAGGTCAGGGGAGATTACTTTTCCTGTAGACAAAACCAAAAATCAAGATCTTCAAGAACATCCAGAAGTATCTTGGTAAGTTGAAGTCGAAGAAGTCGAAATGACCAACCCCGTATCTGAACCTAATGACACTATAACTTACCAGAGGGAACCTTTGCCTGACTCTAGTAAACCAAAAAAACTCTCACGTGGGTTCATGACGTAAAGTCTGAGAACAACTGAGACTCCCGATAAGGTAAAGAAGATTCCCTAAGAACAGGTGTCATCATATATATTACCAGTAATCTTAATTTAAGTGGGTAAGGTCCGGTATAATGAAGTGACTAAAGCTTTTCCAGCTACAATTTAACATGGTAGAGGATAAACTGGTGAAGGTTAAACGGAACTAAGTACCTGGATTGTAAGGTCCAAGGATACGTTATAACAAGAAAGGTCCTAACCTGAAATAAAGGTAGTAGTCAGTGTAGGTGTTGACCCACAACGAAAACGAAACCGAGTCGGAGAAGTCAACTACAAACCTACGATAGTGGATGAGTTACCTGTACTCAAATTAGTTAGAGACCCTCAACCACTATCTGTCCCTTCGGACGTATGACGATAGATAACCCACTATTTCTCAACCTGTACTGACTCGTTGACTTGACTTGACTGTCGGAGAAGTAAGAAAGATCTCGACAAACAGGTGAGAAGAAGTCATCGTATAACCCGTGGATGACTGGACACCTCACGTAGAAAGTCACAGTGTAGAAAAACGGAAAAGTACGACAAGTACCCCAAGAACACCGTTTTTTCTTTTTTTTTTTTTTCTTCTTCAACAAACCTGGTGAAAAACAGTCTTGGTACTGGGTAGACAGAACCCAGCGGGATGTGTCGTACTCAATCTGATACGACATTCGGTTCATTAGTCAAACAAATCGAAAGACATTAACACGAAAGGTAAGATAGCCGGGAGACTACCTATTCCTATTCTCCGAACACGTTTGAAGGACTACCCTCCCTGACCGACACCCCCTTAGACACAGAATGAGATTACACGTTTAGAAATTAGGTTAAAAGACAACTACTCACCTCGACACAAGGGAGGGAGATCAAACCGGAATCCGTCAGTACCACTGGAGGAAGTTTTCCTGAATACGGTCCTGACGACATAAGTCACGGGGATTGGGGTGTCGTCTGGAGACAATTGAGTACGGAGGTGACCTCTGAGGACGTAACTGTCCGTTTAGACCGAGTCAGAGAACACACAAGGAAAGAGAACCCAGGACCACTCGTATTCCAAAACAAACACTGGAGGTTTTCGGGTAAAGGGGTCAGGACACCTTCAAGTCATTAGTTAGGATGACCGAAAGTTTCAGTTTAAGGGACCACCAAGAGTCAGGAAACGAAGGGACCACCGTGTCTCCAATTTCGTAGGTGGACGTTACGCTCTCTGGACCCAAACTAGGGATCCAACCCTTCTAGGGGACCTCTTCCTTTACCGTTGGTTCAGGTAATAAGAACGGACCTTTTAGGGTACCTGTCTCCTCGGACCACCCGATGTCAGGTGCCCCATCGTTTCTCAGTCTGTGATGACTCGCTGAAGTGAAAGAGTCAGGAAACGACCTAGGGGTTCAACCCCTAAGACACCACACGGGATCTTGAAAGTGTTGTCACGTTCTTGAAGAAACCATATTAACAAGAGGTCAAACACCCAACAAACGGGTCACCGAGACATCACCCCGAGTGTATGACATGGAGGGTCCAGACGACGTCGGTCTCTGGAACAGGGACGTCGTCCGATAACGACTAGGTACGGAGACGTCCTCTATGAGTTTGTAACTTTCCGTCCAGACTGAATCAGAGAACACCCCAGGAACCCAGGACCACGTGTACTCCAAAACAAAGTCGGGAGGTTCACAGAGACCACCCACACCCTAAGCTAAAATCTACGCTAAAACGGAGAGGATGGTAGAAACACGAAGAGGAAACGGGAACCCGTAGCCCACAGAAAAAACCACCCCAGGTTGTAAGAGGATAACTACCAACAAGTCGTCAATGAACGTTAAAACCTAAAGAGTGTCCTCTTCTACTTTCGTGTAGGAAGATGAGGTGGTATAAAGACCTCCACAATAAACGTAAGACGACAAACATTAAACACAATAAACAATAAAGAAAATAAACGTAAGTTTATTCAATTATTTACTATTCGATTTTAACGGAAAGGACGGTACTCCTAAAACGGTAAACTGTAACACGATCGAGATTCTCCCAGGAACTACAGGAATTACTAAGACCCTTATTTACTTCAAGACGTTCTAGTGAAAAGATTTCATAACTGTGAAACCTACACTAGAGGATACAGGATAACATCAGATAAAATTCATTACGTTGTGATATAAAGTAGTTACTTCTTATTCTTCTTTTGATCCTTGATTTTGGTTATGTAAAGTGTTGATGGTTATGGTCTTCAATATATACAGAAAAGATTACTCAGAAAATACAGAACGTAATATCTTATCGATATAATTATCAATTCAAAAAAGATACATAAAATTCAGTACTTCTTAATGTTCGAAGACATAGATATTAGAAAAAAAAAAGAAAAAAATTTTTGATTTGGATTTAGGTAACCTTCGTGAAAGAGTACGAACACATCGTAGTCCCATAGACAATGACTCTCGACTATTAATTAGAGTCGGAACGGAACATGGAATGTAAAGACAGAATTTAAGAGAGACAGAAAGATCGATAGATGTTAGTGTATCTTTATGTTTGGTGAAGATAGACGGTCTTTCGTACTTTACAAAGTCAAAGGGTGACTGTGAGGATCTTCGGTTATGTTAAAAGAAAAAAAGGGAGAAAAAAAAATAGGAGTCAAAAAGACTCTATATTAACTGTATATCGTTACGTAATTCAATTTCCACATATCGTATTACTAAACTAAATGTGTATAACACTTCAATAATGGGGTTATGTAAATAACATGGAAACGAAGGGACCACCGAGTCTCCAATTTCGCTGACGGAGGTTACACCCTTTGGGCCCAAGCTAGGGACCCAGTCCTTCTAGGGGACCTCTTCCTTTACCGTTGGGTGAGGTAATAAGAACGGACCTCTTAGGGTACCTGTCTCTTCGAACCATCCGATGTCAGGTGCCCCAGTGTTTCTCAACCTGTGCTGTCTCACTGAAGTGAAAGTGAAAGTTCGTTTTGGGTTTTGTTGTGGTTTACTTCTTTTATAAAAAGGAACATTACTTTTTCGAATCCTAAATGAAAGAATTATTTAAATTTTATATGATATGTTATTACAACTAACGTCCGGGTTATACACAAATATATAAATATAAAATTAAAAAGATGGACTGTAAATCAATTGTATTAAGGGAAGTCCAGGTAAGTACAATAACATTTGCCGTACTAAAGGAAGAAAGGTACCGATTTATAATTGGGACCATATAAAACAAAAGAAGATTATGAATCTTCATCTTAACGATCTAGTATCCTATTAAGATAAATATTAAAAAATTCTTAGAGGAATAATGAAAGTATCATCGACGTAGTTGGATGTTCGGGTTGTTGTCAAGTTATTTCAAAGGAAAAAAAAGGGGGGTGTTGGAGTACTCGTGAAAAATAGAGAACAGCAAAACTACTATCGGTGAAAATCGATCGTAATATATTCTAAAGTATCGGAATTAAACGTAAAAGAGATAATCACTACGACACGTGGAAAGTCATGGACAACTTATAAACATATGGAAGGAACCCTCTGAAAGATAAATAAAAATGGGTAAAAATTAATCTAATAAACAAACCAAAGATAGTAACTTAAAATACTCACGACTTATATAAAACCTCCATTTGAAGAAAAGTCTCTATACTAAACGTCTATAAAAGGAAGTAAGACATTTAAAGGAGAAATAAAACAACTATAAAACAACTTACATTATAATTAAAGATCAAAATATAATGACACTAGTCTTTTCTATGAACCACACTAAAGTCGTCACAAGTTTAACGATTCTGAACAAAGTACCGGATAGAGTTTGAACTTTTACAAGATACTCATAAACTCTTCTTACACAGAAGACTTCGACAATTTAACTTACAGTTTAAATATACATATATATGTGTAAACTAGGTAAATAAGATTTTATACAAAGTTCAAGTTACAAAGGAACTACTAAAAGAAGGACATACTACGTAGGGAACAACTCGTACCCCATAAGTCCCAAGACGTTGATATAATAACAAGACAACATAAGAACATAATAATGTACCGATAATAATAAAACAGCAGATAAAGAGGGAAGGCTACAATTACGTAAATTCACGAAGTCACAACCTACACGTATATAAATGTCAACAATACAGAAGAATTGCTCAACTGGAAAATAGTAATATATTTCTGGAAGTAACATTGATACAAATCGAATTTCAGATAAAACAGATTGATATCGACGGAATCAAGAGAAAATCAAAACTAAAAAGAGAAAACGTACTTATATAAAAGAGTAGAGAAGTGAAACTTAGATACACACAGGAATCTCGACTCACTCAGAGAACGTACTTAGTATAGTAACCCAGACAAAGAAAGTAGGTAGGTCGGTCGGACACAGAAAACTCACTTTTTAATCAGGTACATCTCAATGATAACTACACAAATCAAGTCAAGTCAGTGAGTCGGTACAGGTTGAGAAACACTTGGGTACTTAGCGTCGTGCGGTCCGGAGGGACAAGTAGTGGTTGAGGGCCTCAAGTGGGTCTAAGTGCAGGTAACTCAGTCACTACGGTAGGTCGGTAGAGTAGGAGACAACAGGGGAAGAGGAGGACGGGGTTTAGGGAGGGTTGTAGTTTCAGAAAAGGTTACTCAGTTGAGAAGTGTACTCAACCGGTTTCATGACCTCGAAGTCGAAATCGTAGTAAGGAAGGTTTCTTTAGGGTCCCAACTAGAGGAAGTCTTACCTGACCAACCTAGAGGAACGTCAGGTTCCCTCAGAGTTCTCAGAAGAGGTTGTGGTGTCAAGTTTTCGTAGTTAAGAAACCGCGAGTCGATCACTGGATGATAACTGTAGAATAACAAAAGATAAAGTGTCGTGGTAACAAAGAAAAAAGGAGAGAACAATGGAGAAAAGTACTTAATCACTAACAGGTACTACCTTACGAAACTAAGGGAAAAGAAATAAAAGTACTTAGATGATATCCAATAAACAAAACAACAATGTTTCTCTGAATGTATTTGTAGGATATCTATATTATCAGACAAAACACGACTATTAATTACAGGTGAGATATGTATTAAAGTTGGGAAAATTAAGGGACATGAGAATCCAAAAATAACAGTGTTTAACGGAGGAAATATCGGATATAAACAATCGTTTATTAACATGGAAATCGATAAAAACTATGTTAAAAGGAACTTGTAAATATGACGTAATTTCACCAATTATCGAGTGGTAGTATAACGTCTAATCGTAAAAGACTTAAACTAATATATAAACGAAAATAGTCGTACGGTACATAAAAGTGCAAAAGTACACTGATTAGTCGTAAGAAAGTACAGAAGAACTTCTTATAGAAAATTGTAAAGAAAATTCGGTATAGGTTATGATTATTTAAGGGAATTCAAAACAAACAGACTTTTTAGAAATAAATAGGAAGTAAAGACTTTACGTTGAAACACCGATTTCATAAGAACGGAAAAAAAAAAAAAAGGTCATGAAACTTATATATACTAAGATGTGAGAGGACTGTACATTCTAAAGAAAACTCTTTGGACGACTATCCGACTAATACCAAGGAAACATCAAATAGAAAAATATAAAAGGAACGACTAAAATCATAAGAGAAAGTTGGAAACTCAAAACTATTAAAATTACACTCCACAGAACCTCTTCTAACCAAACTTAACTTTATTACCCCGTTAGATAATCGAAGTACTTGAACCTATAGATTAAGAAAGGGTCTAAACTCTTCAAGAGTAGATAATTAAGAAATCTATTCGAAAGACGGTAGAAGAGGGAATGAAGAGATTACGGTTACTAAACTTATACTAGAGAAAACTAATAAAAGGTATGGGGTTTATCTTAAAAAAACAATGGTAAAAAGAAAAAAAAAAGAAAAAAGAGGAGATATACACAATACAGTTTTAAGGAAAAGAGATAGAGTGACCAAGGAAGAAGACAAAACATATACGAGAACTACGAAAGATAACGTAAAATGTAAAACAAATAATTTATGAAGTCAAGGTCTAAAACAAAACAAGAAAAAAAATAAACATTGGAACAATTGAAGAGTAAAACTAATGTACAACAAAGGACTAAAGTAACTTACGAAAAAGACACAAAAGAATATCAAGTAACAAAGGAAATTTGTTGATAGAACTAGAAAAATAGTCCGTTTAGTATCTAAACCAATGATCTTCTAACCATGTTGTCAAATTAATTCTAATCATGTCATAATCATGATTATTATTAGTCATGTTATTTATCATGTTAATCATGTTATTATGTTAGTCATGTTATCAAATCAATGACATTCTAATCATGTCATAAACTGTACAAATACACTAAATAAAAAAATCAAATTTGAGGATAACAACAAAAGTGTAAACTTGATAGTTACTGGGGGAGATTTGAAATGATTGACGGAAGTTGCATCTTTATGTAAAATAGTCGAAACAATACCTAAGACACCGAAAGAATCTGAAATATACCTATATAGATACAATACGAACAAAGAGGGAGGTCTCCGTTTTAAGGAGTCAAACATCAAAAAGAGAACTAAGATGTTAAGTGATCAGGTTGACGAATGTTGGAGACAACAAAAGTATTTCTATCACACTGTCGAGTTCAAAACTCTTAGGTGGGAATGGGTGTCTGGAACCGGACGCAAGAGACATACAAGGGATTGGAAGATGGTTTGAAAGGAGAACGACGGTGAGAGTCTTAACGTGAGTCCCCTCGAAAGGTGTTTAACTTTGTACCCAAACCGTGACTCTGGTGGGTATCCGGTCAAGTCCGATAAGTACCTTCTCTAAAAAGACTACCGAACACCCGTCCCAAAAACTACCTCAGGTCTTACGTCAGTCGTCCTTGACACAGGAAAAGTGTGGGAGGTCTGTAGAATAAACGACGAGATGGATAGACAAGGGATGGGGTTATCGTGAGGGTTAAATCATGACTCTAGACACTCTCTATTTACTTAGAAAAGTTATCAAACGCTGTGTCGACCTTTTCAACGTATGAGTGAACGATCGAGGGAAAGAGGTATCCATTTAAGTACCAGATATTACAAATTGGAACAGTGGAACCCCATCCTCCTTACTACCGAACGACAAGGAGAATGGATGAGTACACTTAGGTTTAAACATAAAACACACATACTCATATACACACTGTACCTTATGACCTTCAAGAGACATTTGGACCTGAATGTGTGTTTAAGAAAATAGGGGCCACAGACTGGTTCAGTCATAAGACGTTCACAAGGGTCTGACACAGACTCTTCACGACCATGATCGACTGTCAGAGGACATCCTAGATACCGGTTTTGGTTTCAGATAAACGGATAATGAACTATCTATATATCCACCTACTCTGAGGAGAGTCCATGGAACAGTATACCACGACCCAGAGGATTGAGTGTATCTCTATGAATTAAAGTACCTATCTACAGTTTTAAAGCAACAACTTACACTCCTAGACATTTTCAATCCGTAATGACTACGTAGATATCACACCTGTATTCAAAGGACAGGTTACACAAAACTAATAGACACCTAGGTATGAGTATTTTAGTCAGGACGAGTAGAACGTGGGTTATCACGAATAGATGTTGATGGTCCTCGGGAAAGAGGACACACTGACGTGAACACTTACATCGCACAGTTAATAAGTGGACGTATTCATGGTAAGGGATAGTTCTTATCCACTAAAATATTATAATACTCACGAGAGGGATACATGACGTGACAGTAAATTGAAATTCAAAGAAACGGTCCTTATTTTGTCTTTCTAAAACACGACTTTAATATAATAGTACCGTAAAATTATTTACAGAATTTAATGGTTCATGTGTAAGAATTATGAAATAAAATTAGTTATAAAGGTTATGGAAAGTTTTAGGTCTAAATCTTCTTTCAAATTACAGTCTTTGGAAATTTGATTCACCAAGAAGACAGTATATAAAAGATATTGGAAGTAAAAGATATAGAACTTAAGAGAATTTTAATAACACTTTATTTTTTACTTGTATATCTATATCTTTAAAGTTTTGTATCAGATAAGTGGGTTCGGTAATAAACTTTCAACATTCAAGTAAAGAGTCTTCCAGTTGGTTGTCAGTGTTGTCCTATGATTTGAACTTAGGTTCAAATGTCTCGTTAACACTGTAGATATTCTTCTTAGTCTAATACCTCCCCCACCCGGATTCTACCGTCTCCTTATCCTCCTCCTCTGGTGAAATAGGGAGTGTTTAAGGAGTTTTCTTGTAAAGTTGCGACTCGTTTGAGGTGTTTTGTTGAAGACTTACGACCGTCTCCTGTAGTCCGTTGGTCTTTTCGTCTAGTGACAGAAGTTTTTGTTCATCCTTTTTTATATTTTCTACTTTTTTCTCTGTTTCCTCCACCCCTCCCTCGAGGTAGGACCCTTCCCTTCGGGTAGGGCCCTTCCCTTAAAATTCTTCTCTCCAAAGATTTATGGTCCTTTGTGAAAGGGACGGCTCAGACACCACTCGGAACCTTCGTGTCTCCCGTTGTATTGTCCTTCCTTTTTATTAATTAATTAATTTTGGTTGTCTAATGTTCGGGTTGTCATTGAGGGAGTCACCTTTTCGTCGTGTCTGCGGACGTAAGTGGTGATTGTTCACCCCCGTCCCGTCCCTCCACGCCCTCCGTACCCGACGTCACGAAACATTCTTAGTCCGTCCTTGCGGGGTGCGCTTTGGTCTTGCTTGATTGAACCCGATTGTTTGGTCTGACACCCTATCGATGGTGCACTTTTCGAGCTTGTATTCTGTGGTGGTCCTGACAGGTGTCTTGTTTCCTACCTTGTCTTTATCGACCGATGTCTGGTAGGGGGTGGCCCCTGTCCGTCGGTCTCGACATTCCCGACCTTTCCCCGTTAGAGTCGGGGCCTCTCTGAAAAATGGATGGTTTGACGTTCGTCCGAAGAAACGATTCTGAAGACCCCCACGACCTTTCAGTGGTAGACGGAGTGTTCCCCACGGTCGTCATGTGGGTCTTTTGACTCGTCGTCTCTGTCCTTTCCGCTGTTCAACGTCGCTGGCGTGATCGGTTTGAGGACTCGGTGAGCCTGGACCCTTCCAGTGTTTTACGTCAGGGGTGGCTTAGACGTGGAGACTCCCGATGGACTCACCGAATCCGGCCCCTCCACGTGCGTCGGATCCCGACCGGAGTCTGCCAACGACCGACTCGTAGTATCTCGGTCTCGTCAAACACACGGTGCTCGTCCTTGTCCGGGTCGTCCCGACTCTGTGACACACGTGCGCTGTCACGATAAACAAACGTCGTAGGGAGGGAGGGGTGTCGCGCTGACTTGTTCACTCGGATTTTCTTTTTGTTTTTTTTTCACAGGCGGTGGCGAGGGACACAGTCCTGCCTTTAGTCTGTGACTTTTCTGGTCGTTTGTCTGCTTCAATTTGTCTCCCTTGGTGGAACCTTCACTGGGGTGTGACGGGTGTTGTGGTCTCTTTCCCGGTCTACATAGAAATGATAAAAATGTTAGTAAGGAAAAAAAAAGAAAAAAGAAGAAGAAAAAAAAAAAAAACAACTGCGACAACACCCCAACAAAAAAGAAGAAAAGTAAAAGAAGAAGAAAAAAAAAGATTGAAAAGTTTTAACAATTCAGAAGATAAAGAGGAGATTAAAAATAAAGATATTGGATGATAATGAAAAGTTTTTTTCTGAGATAAAAAATTTCATTTGTGGTATATATTAGAAACACACCAACAACAACCACAAAAAATTATTAAGAATACCGAAACAAAAAACAAACAAACAAACAAAAGAACACAAAAAACAAAAAAAAGAGAAAAGAAAAAAGGAGGAAGAAGAAAAGAAATTATAACATAAAAACTTTTAGGTTGGAGATCAGATCAAAAATTAGAAACGAAAAACCATAAACAACAGTTAAAACATGTAAAATTTTGGGTTAGAAGTAATGGGTTAAAATGGACTCTCGCTCTAATGACCGAACTGGTCAGAGAGGAGGAACCTGAGAGGAAAAAGAGGTGGTCCACCGGAGACAGAGAAGGGAGGGGGAAGAGAAGAGATAGGTTGAGACACTTAGAGACACACAAGGTCTGCCACCTCTTGTGGATTCCTTACCCAATGACCGACCTAAACAGAGAAAGGAAAAGTAAAGGGAGAAAATAGGAGGACCGGTGGAGATAGATGAAGAAGGGAGAGGAGAAGGGACGTATTGAGGCACTTATGGAGACTCGCCAGGTCTGATACCTCACGTGTATTCCTTCACTAATGACCGATCGAACGAGAGAGGAGAAAACTAGAGTGACGTAGAGTAAGGTCAGTGGAGATTGATGGGGGAGGAAGAAGAGAAGAGGTACATTGAGTCACTTGGAGAGACCTACAGGGAGTTGTACCTCTTTGAAAAGTAGAAATTGGATCTACAAAATAGTAACCACGACATATCTACCTCTTCAGATCTCCGATGAAATTTTTATTTTGACTTTTGGTCTTCGTCCTCCGAATTCAGGTTTCGGACTCTTGTAGTATCTTGAGGATTTAAGTCCCTTGTAATTAGTTATCCGCGAGTAGTTTGTGGAGGTATGGATGTGACTTTGGTTCGAGGTGGGTTCCCGGTTGTTCAAGGTCTCGTTCTGTATGGTGTGTTTGAGAGGTCGTTGTGTCCTTGTGTGGGTACTCGAAGTTATATGTCCGTCTAGTTTCAATAAGGTTTTGGTAACTTCAGAATATTGGGTAATGACCAGCGAGGTGACGTGAGGTCTCTCTTATTTGGGTCGAGGTGGGTGGTCTAGAGGTTGTGTTCGGAGGGATTGGTCCTTTGGAACTGTTCGTTGACTATGTTGGGGTGGGTGTCACTCCTTCGAGGTATTATTTCTCTTGAGGTGTTTGAGTGTCTTATATCTTTCCGGTGGACTTTGCGTCGTTATATTGGTTCTACTTCTCTGTCCTTATGAGTCGTCCATTTCCTTGTCCTCTTTACAGGTGGTTTGGTTTGTTTTCTCCTTCTCTATCCCTTAGATGGACTCTTTCTTAAGGCTTATAATCTATGACTTTTACTAGGTTTTAGAACTTTAGTTTTACCTTAGTGTCTATTTATCGGACGTCTGTTCCTAACTTACCTATGTTCTTTCCAAATTGTTTCTGTATCTTCTTTATTTTTTCTCAGTTATATATTACTTATTGTGTTATTTACTCTAGTCTTTGTGATACCTCCGTTGTTTATCATCTTATTACCTCCGTCTTCTAACCTAATCACTTTATCTTGTATCTTACCATCTTTATTTACTTAGTTTCCCCTTTTTTCTTTTTGCTTAATTTTCTTTACTCCTGTTAGAGTCTCTGGAGGTCCTGTTATACTTTGCGAGGTTGTAAGCTTAATATCCTCAGGGTCTTCTTCTTCTGTTTTTCTTTCTGGTACTTTTTTAGGAACTCCTCTATTATCAACTTTTGAAGGGATTTTACCCCTTCCTTTATTAGTGGGTTCAGGTTCTTTGTGTCTCTCAAGGTTTATCCTATGTGGGTTCCGTTTTGTGGGGTTCTGTGTATAATTAGTTTAATTGTTTCTAGTTTGTGTTTCTTGTTTATAATTTTCGTCGTTCCCTTTTTGTTGTTTGTTGTGTGTTCCCCTAAGGGTATTCCTATTGTCGACTAAAAAGTTATCTTGAAGAAGTCCGGTCCTCCCTTACCTTTCTGTATGAATTTCACTACTTTCCTTTATTGGATGTCGGGTCTAATGACATGGGTCGTTCCTAGAGTAAGTTTATACTTCCTCTTTATTTTTCGAAAGGTCTGTTCGTTTTCGACTCTCTTAAGTCGTGGTGGTTTGGTCGAGAGGTTGTTTAAGATTTCCTATAAGAGATCTGTCCTTTGTGTTTTTCCCACATATTCGGACTTGGGGTTTTTTATTTATTTACCATTACCCTAGTATGAATAGTTATTAATGAAATTTGCATTTACCCAACTTACGGGGTTGGTTTTCCGTTTCTGACCGACTTACCTATGTTTTTGTTCTGGGGAGATATACGACGAATGTTCTCTGGGTGGCGTTTTGTTCCCTGTGTATGTCTGACTTTCACTTCCCGACCTTTTTCTATAAGGTGCGTTTATCTCTGGTTTTCTTTCATCCTCACCGTTATGAGTATAGACTATTTTATCTGAAATTTTGTTTCCGATACTTTTCTCTGTTTCTTCCGGTGATGTATTACTAGTTTCCTAGTTAGGTTCTTCTTCTATATCGTTAAAATTTATATATACGTGGGTTGTATCCTCGTGGTGTTATACATTCTGTTTACGATTGTTCAAACTTTCCCTTTTAATTGTCTTTGTGTTATCATCACCCTCTGAAATTATGGGATGAGTGTGGATACCTGTCTAGTTGATTTGTCTTTTAATTGTTTCTTTGTGTTTGCATTTTACTATGTTATCTTGTCAATCTGGATTAACTATAGATATCCTGTAAAGTGGGGTTTTGTTACTTAAAGTGGAAAAAGAGTTCACGAGTGCCTTGGAAGAGGTCATATCTAGTGTAGTACCCTGTTTTAGATTGGAACTATTTAATTTTTTTTTAGTTTTAGTAAGATTCGTAGAAAAGACTGGAATTTCGTAATTCTAATCTAGAGTTAATGTCCTCTTTTGGAATTTTTAAGGTTGTATACCTCAGAGTTGTTGTACGAAGACTTATTGCTTGTTTAGTGTCTCCTTTAGTTTTTTCTTTAGTTTTATACGTATCTTTGATTACTTTTACTTTTGTGTTGTTAGGTTTTGGACACCCTGTGATATTTTCGTCACGATTCTCCTTTCAAGTATGGTTATGTCCGTATGGAGTTCTTTGTTCTTTATTCAGTTTATTTATTGGATTGAGATGTGGATTTCGTTGATCTTTTCCTTCTTTACCTCTTGGGGTCTCTATCATCTTCCTTTCTTTAGAATTTTTACTCCCGTCTTTATTTACGTTTTCTTCGTTTTCTCTGGTATCGTTTTTAGTTGTGTCGGTTTTCGACCAAGAAACTTTCCTATTTATTTTAACTGTTTGGTAATCGGTCTGAGTAGTTCTTCGTTTCTCTCTTTTTAGTTTAGTTATTTTAATCTTTAATTTTACCTCTCTAGTGTTGTCTGTTGTGTCTTTATGTTTCCTAGTATTCTCTGATGATAGTCGCCAACATACGGTTATTTTACCTGTTGTACCTTCTTTACCTGTTTAAGAATCTTTTAATGTTGAAAGGTTTTGACTTGGTCCTTCTTTATCTTTTAGAATTGTCTGGGTAGTGTTCGTGCCTTTAACTTTGACATTAGTCTTTAGAAGGTCGTTTGTTTTCGGGTCCAGGTCTTCCGAAGTGTCGAATTAAGATGGTTTTTAAAGCTCTTATTGATTGTGGATAGGATGAGTTTGAGAAGGTCTTTTAACGTCTCCTTCCATTTGAAGGTTTGAGTAAGATACTCCGGTGGTAGTGGGATTATGGTTTTGGACTGTTTCTACAGTGTTTTTTTCTTTTGATGTCCGGTTATAATGACTACTTGTATCTACGTTTTTAAGAGTCGTCTTAAGGTCGTTAGTCTTAGGTTGTTGTGTAATTTTTCTAGTATGTGGTACTGGTTCACCCGAAATAGGGTCCCTACGTTCCTAAGAAGTCATAGACGTTTAGTTAGTTACATTAAGTGGTGTAATTGTTTAACTTTTTATTCTCGGTAAACTAATAGAGTTATCTACGTCTCTTGTAGGTAAATACTATTTTTGAGAGGTCTTTCGTCCTTATCTTCCTTGTATAGAGTTGTATTATTTTCGATATATACTGTTTGGGTGTCGTTTGTAATAGGAGTTACCACTCTTTAACTTTCATAAAGGGGATTTCAGTCCTTGTTCTGTTCCCACGGGTGAAACTGGTGATGATAAGTTGTATCAAGACCTTCAAAACCGGTGTCGTTAGTCTCGTCTTTTTCTTTATTTTCCTTAGGTTTAACCTTTTCTTCTTCATTTTGAGAGTGACAAACGTCTACTGTACTAGGAGATGTACCTTTTGGGATTTCTGAGGTGGTCTTTTAATGATCTCGATTAGTTACTTATATCATTTCAACGTCCTATATTTTAGTTGTGTGTCTTTAGGGAACGTAAGGATATGTGCTTATTACTCTTTCATCTTTTTCTTTAATTCCTTTGTTAAGGTAAGTGGTAACGTTGTTTTTCTTATTTTATAAATCCTTATATAGATGGATTTCTTTGATTTCTGGATATGTATCTTTTGATATTTTGTGACTACTCTCTTTAGTTTCTCCTGTGATTATCTACCTCTTTATATGGTACAAGTACCTAGTCTTCTTAGTTATATCAGTTTTACTCATATGATGAGTTTCGTTATATGTCTGAGTCACGTTAGGGATAGTTCGATGGTCGTCATAAAAAGTGTCTTGATCTTGTTTATTAAAGTTCTAATCATACCTTTATGTTTTTTGGAGCTTATCGGTTTCGTTAGAACTCTTTCTTCTTACCTTGACCTCCTTAGTTGAACGGACTGAAGTCCGAGATGATGTTTCGGTGTCAGTAGTTCTGTCATACCGTGACCGTGTTTCTGTCTTTATATCTAGTTACCTTGTTTTATCTTTCGGGTCTCTATTTAGATGTGTGTATACCTGTGGAATAGAAACTGTTTCCTCCGTTCTTATATGTTACCTCATTTCTGTTATAGAAATTGTTCACCACGACCCTATTGACCAGTTGGTGAACATTTTCTTACTTTGATCTAGTGAAAGATTGTGGCGTGTGTTTTTATTTGAGTTTACCTAATTTCTAGCTTTACATTCTGGTCTTTGATATTTTGAGGATCTCCTCTTGTATCCGTTTTGTGAGGGGCTGTATTTAGTGTCGTCCTAGGAGATACTAGGTGGAGGGTCTTATGACCTTTATTTTCGTTTTTATTTTTTTTACCCTGGATTAATTTTAATTTTCGAAGACGTGTTGTTTCCTTTGAGATTCGTTCCATTTTTCTGTCGGAATCCTTACCCTCTTTTATTATCGTTTACTTCGTTGACTGTTTGTTGATTAGAGTTTTTGTATGTTCGTTGAATACGTCGAGTTAAGGTCTTTTTATTTACTGGGTTAGTTTTTTGCCCGGTTTCTTGATTTATCTGTAAAGAGGTTTCTTCTATATGCCTACCAATTGTTTGTGTACTTTTCTACGAATTGTAGTGAGTAATAATCTCTTTACGTTTAGTTTTGGTGTTACTCCATGGTGAAGTGTGGTCAGTCTTACAGACGCTACGTTTTCAGACGTTCGTTATTTACGACCTCTCCCACACCTCTTTTCCCTTCGGAGGATGTGACAACCACCCTTACTTTTGATCATATCGGTGATACCTCTTGACGGCCTTCGGTCACACTCCTTAGGGCGGGCACTGTTCCAGTACTCCTTCCTTCGACTGTATGCGTTCCGCACGAGTCTGAAGTCCCTGGGGAGACCTTTAAGGATTCGTACATGGGGTTGTTTTTAGACGACCAAAAACACGAGACGAAAAATTGAGAAGACTGTAAAAGACCTTTTTCAGTTAAGTCCCGAAATCAGAAGACGTAAACTTTCTCACAAAGTTAGGTTTTTGGGGAGACTACCGACAGATCGGACGGACGTCCTGAGCATGTCGGCGCCCACACTAACAAACTCCGGAGGACTGGCGTCCTCCGTGTCCTTCGAATTTTGTAGGATCCTTACATCCCCGAAGGCTTCTCAGTTTTAGAAATCTTATCCTGACTAATTTTCAAAGTGAACAACTCAATTACGAACGACGGCTTAAAAGTATAGGAAATAAAAATCTATATCAACCATATATCTTTACGTTCATCATCTGGACCATAATCGTTGTAATCTAGAAACTCAATTCATGGAAGAAACAATATAGGGTGACGTGGAAACAAGATATCTCTACATTGAAATTACGAAATTCCTCTACGTCTAATTTCTTTCTGTGAAGTCCACTTTGTTTTAATTGTAAGTAATTCCTTCTCTCGGTTTTTCACAATTGTTCGGAGAACCGGTCTTCTATTACATTTAGTGGGCTCTGGAAAACATATGTTTTACTATATGTCTTTCTCAGACCCGACGCTTGTGATGTATTGAAACACAATGGGTAACTAGAGACACAAAATAGTTTTCATATTTTCCGGAAGACTTGTTATTTCCTACCCCGGTCGAAGAGTCTGGTCAAAGAGCTTGATCAGAGAGCCGGACCAAAGAACCCTGAGACCGAGGGGAGCACAGAAAGAGAGAGAGAAGAAGAGAGGGAAGGGAGAGAGACGAGAAATGAAAATTGAAGTCCGACTTAGAGGTGGACCCCGCGCCTTCGAGCGGTCCAGATGAATGAACGGGACCGACAATTCTGGGCACGCTTTCCCTCGAATTCCGCTCCGTGGGAATCTATAAGTTCGTCCTCGGCCACCGGGTTGCATCTACCACGTTTAAGGAACAGACCTTAAAATAACCAGAAGGCGGATTTGGTTCGATAAGTCGGGAGAAGGAGGTGAATTAGAAGGATGATGCGATATCAAAGAATTAGATTAGAATATAGTTAGTTATTTGTTCAGAAAGGTGCGGTTGCGGCAGGTGGGAAGCTTAAGGGACCTAGGTGGCCCCGACCTGGGTCCGTCTCGTGTCACACCTCTAAGGAATTTTTTAACGTTTATCTTGACGGAATACTGGGTCGTTAGGGTCACGACCTGTATGTGTGGTTCCTTTGGTCTTAACTTTCTCTGTGTACATGGGGTTACAAGTAGTGTCGTGACAATATTATCGGTCCTGTACTTTTGTTGGATCTACAGGTAGTCGTCTACTTACCTATTCTTTCGACACCATGTATATGTGTTACCTCATAATGAGTCGGCAATTTTTCTTATGTAAACTTATCAAGATTACTCTACCTACTTTGACCTCGACTAATATGTCTCACTTCATTCGGTCTTTCTTTTTGTGGTTATGTCATATGATTGTGTTTATATACCTTAAGTCTTTCTACCGTTACTACTGGGACATACGTTCTGTCGTTTTCTCTGTGTCTACACATCTCGTCTGAAAACCTGAGACTCCCTCTCCCTCTCCTACCCTACTACACCCTCTTACCGTAACTTTGTACATATGATAGTACATTCTTTGCTTAGAGGTCAGACAGACTACGTCCTATGTCGTATGAACCCCGACCACGTACCCCTACTGGGTCTCTCTACAATACCCCTCCCTCCACCCTCCCCCCAAGTACAAACCCTTGAATACATATGGGTACCACCTAAGTACAGTTACATACCGTTTTGGTTATGTCATAACATTCATTTTATTTCATTTTTATTTTTAATTTTTTAAATTTTTTTTTTTTTTTTGTCTTCTTAGTAATTTGTGTCAAATATTTAAACACTGTTTCTGGGTCCAACCCAGATTAGACATAGAGAATGTTCTCAAATTTTATCCAGTCTGTTAGGACAAACTATTCGTTTACTACCCTAAGTCTATTAAGAATTCTCATTTTAGATGTCCTTCTTAAAATTAATATTCTTATTTAAGATGAATTGTCTTGTGTAGACAAGTGTATGTGAAAGGTCACCTTGCTCCCACAATATCAAAACTGTCATGATCTAAAGGAAATAAAAGTAAATGATAGTGGGTTCAGGAACCACTCAATCTAGTACCTTCACTTTATAAATTTATTCGTACAATTTTAGACAAAATTATTTGGATATTCTATGGACTCGTATTGGTTCGTGTAGTTTTTTTTTTTTTTTTTTTTCTCCAGTAATTATAAGGTGTCGACACTTTGGAAGATTCGACGTTCCGGCTTTTTTGTGTTCCTTCGTCCATTATAACTGATGTCTTCTTCTCTATCACTATGGTCGGTCACTACCATTTTCGTACTTATCGTTTTCAAAAGTTGTGTTAAATGTTATGGACACAACCACAATTATTATGGACTGTCAAACCCGTCTCCAGTGTAACCTTCATCTTTCACTTTCACCGAGTCGGGACAGACTGAGAAACTCTGGGGTACCTGGTATCAGGTACCTTAAGAGGTCCGGTCTTACCCATCGGAAAGAGAAGAGGTCCCCTAGAAGGGTTGGGTCTCTAGCTTAGGTCAGAAGTCGTAACGTCCGTCTATTCGAAAGGGGACTTCTAAACAACGACTTTTATCTTTTATCTCTATTCATAGTAACTATCCGTACTTTGTTCTGTATAAACACTTATATACACTGTAAGATATAGATCGATAAATTAACCGTATGGTTAGGGATGTAGTCAAAAATAACAGCAAGTCAGCGATTTGACAAACTGAGAAACTGTGAGGTACTTGACGTCGTGAGGTCCGAAGGGAAAGGAAGTGATAGAGGGATTTTAACTTTCAGTGAGTCACCCCAGACTGAGAAACACTGGTGCATCTGATATGTCAGGTACCTTAAGAGGTCCGGCCTTATGACCTCACACATCGGAAAGAGAATGAGGTCCCTCAGAAGGGTTGGGTCCCTAATTTCGGTCAGAGACCGTAACGTCCGTCTAAGAAATTGTCGACTCGGTGTTCCCTTCGGGACTCTAATAACTCAGTCACTACGTAGTTTGGTAGAGTAGGAGACAACGGGGGAAGAGGAGAACGGGAGTTAAAAAGAATCGTAGTTCCATAAAAGGTTACTCAGTCGAGACGTGTCATCTACTCATATTTGTGGTCCCCCTACTACGACACTTTGACGACGTGAGTTATACGGTCTTTTAAACCTTTTGAGTCGTCACCGGTGTCCTGACCTTTTACAGTCAAAAGTAAGGTTTAGGTTTCCTTCCGTTACGGTTTTTTGCGAGTTTGACGACGGGTTAACGTGAATAGAGTGTACGATCATTTCATTACGAGTTTTAAGAGGTTCTGTCCGAAGTCTTTAGACACTTGGTACTTGAAGGACTACAGGTTCGACCAAAATCTTTTCCGTCTCCTTGGTCTCTAGTTTAACGGTTGTAGGCGACCTACTACCTTTTTTCGTTCTCTCAAGGTCTTTTTGTAGATAAAGACGAAATAACTGATACGGTGTCGGAAACTGACACACCTAGTGTTATTTGACACCTTTTAAGACTTTCTCTACCCTTATGGTCTGGTGGACTGGACTGAGAACTCTTTGGATATACGTCCAGTCCTTCGTTGTCAATCTTGACCTGTACCTTGTTTTCTGACCAAGGTTTATCCTTTTCCTCATATAGTTCCGACATAGAACAGTAGGACGAATCAGTTTAATATACGTCTTATGTAGTACTCTTTGTGACCCGACCTTCTTCTTGTTCGACCTTACTTCTAACGACTCTCTTTATAGTTATTGGAGTCTATACGTCTACTGTGGTGGGAATACTGTTTTTCACTTCTCCTTGATTTTCCGAAGAACTACTTTCACTTTCTCCTCTTACTTTTTCAACCGAATTTCGAGTTGTAAGTCTTTTGCTTCTAGTACCGTTGACCAGGGTAGTGAAGTACCCTTTATCTACCCCTTTGTCACCTTTGTCACAGTCTGAAATAAAAAAACCCAAGGTTTTAGTGATGTCTACCACTAACGTCGGTACTTTAATTTTCTACGAATGAGGAACCTTCTTTGCAATACTGGTTGTATCTATCGTATAAGTTTTCGTCTCTGTAATGAAACGGTTGTTTCCAGGTAGATCAGTTCCAATACCAAAGAGGACACCAGTACATACCTACACTCTCAACCTGACACTTGTTTCACCTCGTGGCTTCTTAACTACGAAAACTTGACACCACAACCTCTTCTGAGAACTCTCAGGGAACCTGACGTTGCTCTAGGTTGGTCAGGTAAGACTTCCTCTAGTTGGGATCCTAAATAAACCTTCCCAACTACGATTTCGACTTTGAGGTCATGAAACCGGTGGAGTACGTTTCTCAACTGAGTAACCTTTTCTGAGACTACGATCCTCCTAACCCCCGTCCTCCTCTTCCCCTGCTGTCTCCTACTCTACCGAGTTACCGTAGTGGCTGAATTACCTGTACTCAGACTCACTTGAGGTCCTCAACCACTACCTGTCCCTCCGGACCGCAAGACGTCAAGTACCCAAACGTTTCTCAACCTGTGTTGACTCACTGACTTGACTTGACTTGACCTGACTACAGGAGTTGAAGACAGTTTCGTTGAGACACCCGGCTACTTTTTCATCTTAACACATAAAATATATGAAGAACTTTTCAACTTATAACCATAGTAGATTTAACTGAATGAAAATAGGACATGAATCATCGTAAATACATAGATCAGTCGTGAGAAACGGAGACACTTGTACACGAAACTTTAACCAAGGTGATCAAGTGAAATAATTATAGATAATCTAAAGTCAAGACACCTGGTCACACTTCTGGATAGTTACAAATTCTATCAAGAAAGAGAGTCTCTTAAAAGTTATCCGTTTTTATATATATATATATTTTAATCATTAAACACAGAAGACTATCCTACGTCACCTTCAAATAAAATGAAGATATTAGTCTAATAAAATGTATTACTTTTGTTATTAATTAATTTAAGTTATTTATAATTTATTAGAAGATAATACATCACTTACGATAAATCCATGAATTACATGTTGTCACTTCCTTCATCTGTTTATAGGGACGACATACCTCAAATTTTAATCACTCCTCTGTATATTTTTGGTTGTGTACTTGTTTACTAATTTTATTTACTTACTTCTTTACGATGAGGTAAGATACAACTTCTCATTGACGAAACTTCATTTGAATTCAATGTTAACGAGTATCCCTATATACCCGACCCTTTCTCTAAAAACAAAGTAAAAGTTATCCTACTAATCATTTCCATAGAGACTCTTCAATTTTGAGTTCAATTTTGGACTTTCTCCAATCAATATGAATATAAACCCTTTGAAAAAAAAAACCATTGGATTATAAATTCACTTTTCGGAACTTCGTTCCTGTATGGTAGGGTCATTTTCCTTATCGTTTCTCGAGTCAAATAGAGTTAGTCTTATTATATTTCCCTCTGATTGTCCCCTACTGAGTTCTTTCCATTCCCTTAAACATTCGGGAACCCTTCCGAAACCGAATGTGAGACTCTCTTGACTTTTCAGTAATCTCCCAAACTCGTTTAATTACGGAACTTGACAGGATATCGAATTGTCCTAATGAGAACGACAACACATGGTTCACCTTTTGTTCTCTCCGTTCACGTCTTCGTTTCTGTTGTATCTCCCTTTGACGTTGTGAGGTCTATTCTCTACTAGTACCGAACTTTGTCACTCTATTTCTGTACATGAGGCTGACAACTTTACAAAACTTCTTCTATGTTGACTGTCTACATAACCATTACCCTATACTCTACTCTCTTCAGTTCCGTCATAGAGTCTATAGTCGTAAATCGACTCTCTTCCTTTTACATAGGTGAATGTATAGAAACTGTTCTAACACTTCCCTATTTTCAACCTCTATTCTGGTCATCCAGACACACATGTACTTCAATGTATAAAGTTATTTCAAATTATATTTTATACCTTTATCAATGATACTGATGTTACCTTTATAGTTTCAATAACCTTCGAGATTATGATTTACTATTATGACTCTCTGTTTCTCCCTTTCCCTCTCTTCTCTTTCTTCTTTTATTCCATGATAACGTAAAGCTCTGGTTCCTTTATTCAACTTTATTACTTCCTTATTAGTAACTCAATCCTTTTTGTCCTAAAAAAAGAACATGACTTGGCTTCACTTCTTTCACAAAGATACTCTTCTGTTCCTTAGAAATTTGTCAGCAACCATGTAATTTTTTTTTTTTAGTCTCTAAGATTCATATGTCAATATATATTAATTTATAAATATTTATTGTACACGATAGAGTTCTAACCCATACGTTTTCTCATACTTGATTCTCATACATGATTCTCATCATGTCATATCGATTTTATTATGGAACGAATCTTCCTTTACCGTTGGGTGAGGTTATAAGAACGGACCTTTTTTTAGGTACCTGTCTCCTTGAACCACCCGATGTCAGGTACCCCAGTGTTTATCAGCTTGTGTTGACTCACTGATTTGAATTTGATTAAAAGATAATAAGTATAATAATGGTTGTCCCTACTTAAATTAGAAAGACAAAGAATTACTTTTTTATCATTCACAAATTCGTAAAAATGTCTAATATGATGTAAGTGGTTTTATATAATCTTAGTGTTTAAATTCACTTTATTTTATACGTTAATTGAGAAAATTTCATTGTACAATTAACGGGTTAGAGAAAGAAAAAGAAGAGGTAACATGATGTGCGATTATACAGTACTACTCTAGATAAAGGATATCTCTTCATCTTAATAATACGTACCTTAATAAAAAAATCAGATTTAATAACACGTGTACAAATATTCATTTACTTTTTTAGAAATAAAAGAGAAAATAATTAAGTCAGAAAGATATATTTAGTTTTGAACGTTCCTTTTTCGTTATGTTCAGATGTATTCGATCTATTATGTTAGATTTCTTAAAAGTGTTTATATAAATACGTTTTATTTTATAACGTATTACGTTATAGTATAGTTTTCTATTTGAACATATCTTCGTATAAAATACATAATCTCTTTCTCTTTGGTATATTCTAAGTCTTCATAAAAACAGATTTCCCAATATGTACATAAAAGATTAACACGTTTAATAGAAGTATCATAAGGACCTTTTCAAAACTTTATACATTCATTAGATGTTCAGTGTTCTTGTATCGTATCAGTACCTCGTATTCGATGGTAATCATTTCTCTTGAGAATGTCAGGATTCTTCACTTTTACAGATGTCAGAATTTAAGGACTTTAGTGAGACTTTTGTTTAAAATATTTCTATTTTTATAAAATTTTTGAGTATAATACTCTATTTATTTAAAGGTAGTAAAACTAATTTATTTTTCTAACTTTTTTATGGGGTATCTATTAAAAGACGTAGTACGATAACGACTAATCATCTAAAATCCATCCTTTTATATCCAAACATAAAAGATAGATTAAGTGTTCATCTTTTTTTACATATATATTAAAAATACAGTAAATCTTTGTTTACGAAAGACTTAAGTGTAAAATTCGACTACCATCTCATAAAATGTCTCCAGATACATTTCTCGAGTGACCTTTTAACTAAGAAGGAATTAGTATGGTTGACAACGGTTAGAGTTCATTAAGGTCCTCCCTAAAAAGAGAGTATACCCGTCGTCGACGTATTACTGAGACTACTCGGGAGTCTTACCCCCTACACACGGGATCTAAAGGCAAAGGATGAATTTTTAGTTGACTCGTCCTGGATTCACTCGTGTACGACAACATTGTTTTACGGATTACAGTAAACGGAGATTCAAAGTAATAGATTATAGGAAACTGTATACTAAATATTGTGATAGAAAATAAAAAATACACATTTAAGACTTTCGTTCTCTTCTATCGAATAAAGAGACATACGAAGAATTCATTATGTTTCATAACGTAATCTTTGTATTTCTTTATATGAGGAATAAATATTACGTAGTAAGATGTTTAATAGTACTTTTCATTAGAATTTAACCATTTTTCATTTTGTTTGGGTCATTTTCTTTGAATTTAACTTTTGAATGGAAATCGTAAACAACTTCTCGACCAAACCACCACGTCTTAAGAGACTCGAAAACGAACGGACATTTCGAAAACTAAAGAGGAAGTATAAACTTACTCTAGGAACGACCCTTGTCATTAGACCTAACATCCAAAAAGAGAAAATAGTGAAATTCATACAGGACGGTAAGGGAAAACCGAACTTCTCAAAGATAACTTTCTAGTCGACAATAGGAATACCCTTAGGGGAACATTCAATAAACAATAAAAAGGGAACGACGAAAATTATAAACAAGAAACACAAACTAAAAGCAATTAAACTAATTATACACAGAACCCCACAAAGTGGAACCCAAATAGGACAAACCCTGAGAGACCCAAAGAACCTGAACCCACCGATAAAGGAAGGGGTTAAATCCTTTCAAAAATTGATAATAGAGGAATTCATAAAAGAGTACCGGAAAGAAAAACAGAAGAAGAAGTCCTTGAAGATACTAAGTTTACAACCCCGTAAATTGTAACAGGGTCTCCAGAGACTCCAACAGGAGTAAAGAAAATTAAGGAAAAAAGAAAAAAGGAGAGACGAAGTAAATAAAGGTGGTAAGATAGAAGGTGGAGTGAATAGGATAGAAGACGGGGTCAATAAGATGACAACTAAGGGAGGTCTCACGAAAACTATAGTCAATAACGTAATAAGTAATAACTAACTGAGAAAAAATAAAGAAGATCCAGGAACAATTTGAAAAGAACGTAGAAGAGTTAGGAAAAGAGGTCTAGTAAATAGACATTGAGGTAAAAAAAAAAAAAGTTTTAAAACCTAGTAAAAATGATAGTAAAAAGGTTTAATAAAAAGTCCATCTGAGGGATAGAGGAGGAGAAACCAAACCAAACCATGTCTACCGATTGTTTGGGTACTTTTCTAAGAGTTGTAGTGAGTGATAGTCTCTTTACGTTTAGTTTTGGTGTTAAACCATGGTAGGGTGCGACCAGTCTTACCGACGATAGTTTTTCAGGTGTTTGTCATTTACGACTTTCCCACATCTCTTTTTCCTTGGGAGAATGCGACAACCATCCTTACGTTTGATCATGTCGGTGATACCTTTTGTCACACCTCTAAGGAATTTTTTGACCTATATCTTGACGGTATACTAGGTCTTTAGGGTGATGACCCGTATGTGTGACTCCTTTGTTCTTAACTTTCTCTGTACACGTGGGGTTATCAGTAGTGTCGTGACAAATGTTATTGGTCCTGTATCTTCGTTGGATCTACAGGTAATCGTCTACTTACCTATTCTTTCGACATCATGTATATATATTACCTTATAATGAGTCGATAATTTTACTTACGTAAACTTAGTCAAGTTTACTCCACCTACTTTGACCTCGGATAATATGTCTCGTTTCATTCAGTTTTTCTTTTTGTGGTAATGTAACATAATTACGTATATATACTTTAAATCTCTCTACCATTGTTATTGGGATATACACTCTGTCGTTTTCTCTGTGTATACATTTCTTGTCTGAAAACCTGAGACACCCTCTTCCTTTCCCACCCTACTAAACTCTCTTATCGTAACTTTGTACATGTAATAATATACTCTTTATCTAACGGTCAGGTCCAAACTACGTACTATATCGTACGAGTCTCGACCACGTGACCCTACTGGGACTCCCCACCCTATCCCTCCCTCGACACTCCCTCCCAGTTCTACCCCTTGTGTGCATGTGGTTACCGACTAAGTACACTGACATACCGTTTTTGGTGGTGTTATAAAATTTCATTAATCGGAGGTTAATTTTATTTAAGTCAAGTCAAGTCAAGTCAAGTCAGTGAGTCAGTAGAGGTTGAGAAATTTATTTATTTATTATTTTTATTTTTGAATGGTAGTCCCGAACAGACTGTCGAGTCAACCATTTCTTAGACGGACGTTACGTCTACTTGGGACAAAGTAAGGACCCAGTTCTTATAGGCGACCTATTCCCTATCGGATGGGTGAGGTCATAAGAACCCGAAGGGAACACGGAGTCGACCATGTCTTAGGCGGACGTTACGTCTTCTGGACCCAAGCTACGACCCAACCTTTCTAGGGACCTCTTCCTTTTCCGATGCGTGAGGTCACAAGACCAGACCTTTTAAGGTACGTGTCATATCAAGTGCCCATAAGTTTCTTAACCCGTCCTCACTCACTGAAAGTGAAAGTTAAAGTGATTTGTCATTTTCCTTGGGTTTCACAAATATATTGAGATGAAAGTATTAAACAGAAACACCCTTTTGTATTAAATTAATTTGTAATACTCTTTATTCCATAATAACCATTAAAATTATGACACCAATTGTAGAACTAATGTGACAAAAGACTATATCAGAATTTAATCCTAAAGTAGTATGTAACATAAATATTTAAATAAATAAATAAATAAAAATAAGACACTATCGAGTCAACCATTCCTTAGGTTGAAGTTATGTCCTCTGGGGCCAAGGTAAGTACCCAACCCTCCTAGGCGACCTCTTTCCTATTCGGTGGGTGAGACCATAAGAACCCGAAAGGAACTCGGGTCGACCATTTCTTAGACGGACGTTACACCCTCTAGACCCAAACTAGGGACCCAACCCTTCTAGGGAACCTCATTCCCTTTCCGATGGGTGGGGTCATAAGACCGGACCTCTAAAGGTACTTGATGTCAGTTACCCCAGTGTTGCTCAACCTGTTCTAACTCACTGACAGTGAAAGTACGATTCTTATTAAAAACTACTGATTTCTCATAAATCTCTCTGTACGAATTGTTTGTCAGGTCATCCCTTGTACATAAACGATTTAGTCTTGTTTATAACTGACGTTTGATAGTCATGTGAACTAGGTCGGTCTGTGGACTTATAGTAATTCATACATAATGTACCCTACTTATGATTATTTAGTTAAAATTGGTGAAAACGATCAAAAAAAAACAACAACAACAACAACCAAACATAACAAAATTTTGTCATTTTTATTACGTCTTACTACAAAGTCTTTTGACTAAATAGTAATTATTCTATAATTATAACAAACATATATACTGGTTTACTATACTAAATTTGTTTATTGAATTACGAATAAAATCATCAAAATTAGTAGAACGAACAATTTACCTTGATTTTTGACTTATGTAGTGTCTTTGTGATACTTTACTGTATCAGAATATACAATCGGACCACGGTCAACTATTCCTTAGCCTATAAAGGTAAGATTCTGGTTCCAGTTATTACTGGAAAAGTTGAAGTATGTCACTCAAGATCAATCACGTTATTGTTTTATTTTTCTTTATTCTACATATGTCAAATTCTTCCTTCTTTATTTGGTCGAAATTTGAGTTTACTGTTCCACAAGATGTATTCTATTAGGGTTTCTTAGTTTTCTATTTGAGGACTGTGTATTCGTTTATATCTAACGTCCTATGTCTAGTAGGAGAAGAAGGGACAGAAAGGGTCGTAGTCCTAGAAAAGGTTACTCAACCGAGAAGTGTAGTTCACCGATTTCATAACCTCAAAGTTGAAGGTGTAGTCAGGAAGGTAACTAATAAATCCCAATCCAAAGAAGTCCTAACTAACCAAATTAGAGAAACATCAGGTTCCCTGAGAGTTCTCAGAAGAGGTCGTGGTGTTAAGTTTTCATAGTCAAGAACCTACGAGTCGAATGAAACACCGGATTGAGAGTGTAGGTATGTACTGATGACCTTTTTTGTATCGAAACTGATCTGTCTGCAACAACCGGTTTCATTACAGAGACAAAATTATACGACAGATCAAACCAGTATCGAAAAGAAGGTTTCTTGTTCATAGAAAATTAAAGTACCGACGTCAGTGGTAGACGTCACTAAAACTTCGGGGTTTTGTATTTCAGAGAGAGACAAAGGCAACAAAAGGGTAGATAAACGGTACTTCACTGTTTACTAGAATCAAAAGACTTACAACTCAAAATTCGGTTGAAAAAGTGCGAAGAGAAAGTTGAAGTAGTTCTCCGAGAAATGAATGAGAAGTGAAAAACGGCAATCCCACCACAGTAGACGTATTGACTCTAAGAAATATAAAGAGGGTCGTTAGAACTAAGATCGACCACTAAGTGGGTCGGACCTTAAAGTGTACTACATGAGACATATATTCAATTTGTCCGTCCCACTGTTATATGTCGGAACTGTATGAGGAAAGAGTTGAAACTTAGTTAGGTAATAAGATACAGTCGAAGATTGACAACGAAGAACTGGATGTGTGTCCAAAGAGTCCTCTATCCATTGCACCAGACCGTAAAGGTAGAGAAATTCTTAAAGGGTGTCAAACAACACTATGTGTGTCAGTTTCAGAGACCTTGAGACTCTCGTCTGAATACCTCGAAGAAAAACTAATGGAGTTCTTTCTAGACAATCCTGTTTGAAAAAAAAAAAAAAAAATTCACCACGTATCCTGAGATTTGAAAACTGTATAAAGTGATTGAGAATTCGGTAACTCATAAAAAAATTAATTTTGAAAATTACTTCGAAACTTTCACAAGTAACGAGTCGGTAAAGGTTGAGAAACGGTGTTGTCCCTGACATGGGACGGTCCAAGGAGACAGGTACCTTAAGAGGTCCGTTCTTATGACCTTACCCATTAGTAAGGGAAGAGGTCCACTAGAAGGGTTTGGTCCTTAACTTGGAGTAAAAAAAAAAAAAAGATAACGTCCGTCTGAGAATTGGTAGACTCAGTAACAAAGTTAAAAATTACTTGATTAGTAATGTAAACGAATGTTAAATGAACAGATAATGTAATTTTTAACATAAGTCTCGGTTCGTTTGTATGTCTGAAGGGACCAACAGGACACCAATTCTTAGGTGGACGGTTACGTCCCCATACCCAAACCAGGGACCAGGTCCTTCTGGGGTGTACGTAGTCCCATTGATTCGAATACGTGGTGTTCATAACTCGTGTGTGAAATCTCACACGTTCGACGTTGATGGTTTCGGACACACGAGACCTCTGGTACGAGACGTTGTCCTCTTCGGTGGCGTTACTCTTAGGGTACGTGACGTCGTTTCTGATTGGGAGTTAACGATATTGATCTCTTTCGGGAGCTCGTCGTTGTTTCTGGGTCCCGTTGGTTTTTATTTATTTATTTATTTTACTTTAATTTTTCAACTTTTTTCTTGTTCTGTTGGTATTTACATTGGATACATCTAAACAATACTAGTTGTATAGTGGAGTGTCAATAGTAACACACTTACCCCTTCCCTACTCTTGTGAACTCTAAATGACGGAATCGTTTAAAACTCATATGTTATACAACAATAATCAATATTAATGGTGTTGATCTTTAATAAAGGTCTTGAATAAGTAGATATCGACTTTCGTACATAGGAAACCGATCATAAAAGGTAAAGATAGTTCGAGGTCGTAACTAGGATTATTGTGATGAGAAAGACGATGATAATCAAACTATAAAAATCTAAAACGTACATTCATTCTGGTACTTGATACACGGTCATATTGGAGAGAATTACGTTACCAGAAGTCCAAATAGGTACAACGACATTCGTCGTCCTAAGGAGGACAAAAAATTGTGGCTTTTATGAGATGACACAAACATACGGGACAAAAGGAATGGGTATGTAAAAAATTTTCTGTTAAGTCAACAAAGGTATAGAACCAATGATACCTATTAAAACGTCACTTGTACACCCATGTCTATACACAAATTAATATAAAAAAGTATCACTACAAACTCAGTGAATGACCGATCTCAATTACTGTTCGACATTGTTAGAGATAAAGGTTCATGGAATAAACCACTTATAGACCTCCTCATTCTCCTCTTTCTCCCCTATGTCTCTCTCTCCCACTTTTCCCCCGTACAAATCGTTACTTCGCGGTTTTTCTCTATATCAAATCTAAAAAAAGAAAGAAATTTGGTTAATTTTAATAGTATTTATACAGAACAACTTATATAGTATTTCTACTGTAGACCGACTTTGTGTTAAATAGAGGCATTACAGACGTCGTCGGTTAAGGGTCCGTCTCACACGTATGAGTGAGATCGATTAGGAGATAAAGTGGTCCCCAACTAATACTCCCAGTTTTATCTCTTAATAAAGAAGTCCAACATGAACTAAAGAGATTTAGGAAAACAAGGTGTAATGTGAAGTAGACGAAATAAATAAAAGGTAAGAACCGTAATCCATAAGGGACCTATAAGTAATACGGTGATTCTTTTTACTTATATTAACTATTTACTTGATATCGATCGTCGACGAAAGAAAGGTAGATAGTCGAACTAAGAGATGAAGACGTGTACCGGTTTGTCGATTTAAACAGTACTAAGGGGTCAAGAGATCGTTAGATTACTATCAACATAGTATATGATTAGGTTGATTTATATAAATATTGTAGAAATAGAAAATTTCTTGTCTATCCTAATATTTCATTATATATTTTTATATGAGTACTGAGACTCTTCTTTACCTTTTTTTTTTTGACTTTGTTTTGTGGCACACATAGTAGAGAGAAAACTTATTAAAAACAAGAGTTGTATGAAATAAAAATCTTAAATGAAAGACTTTACGACTTACTGTTTAACATGAGATTTATTTAATCAACATATTCAAATAACACCTTAATTTGTACAAGTGAGATTTCTCACGACTGTTTATTTTACATCCTATTTGTCTATTTAAACCATAAACCGTTTTTTACTTATTAATAAATTATATTTTACGAGGTTTATGATATACCTTGTATGTATATTTTATATCCAATAAATAGACTATTAGTTAATTCATAAAAATAAAAGACCTTTAAAAAGGACATCTAATCGAATTTAGTCACATAAAAAAGTGGAAACCTCTTTAGTTATGAGAAAAATTAAGGTCGACAACGAAGATCCAATTAAAAAAAGGAGAGTTTTTTATTTGTTTTCTCTTTTTTAATAACATTTGTATAAAGGATAAAAGGAAGAGTCAATGTACAGTAGAAGACTGGACACATTTTTCAAACATAGTCAGTAAACCTTAAGTTTTGGAGTCAGAGTAGTACAAAATAGGAAAATAAATTACGGAACGGAATCTTAGAAGGAAGAAACTACTTGATTCCTTTCGCTAATTAAGTGTCTTCCCCTTTCTTACTACAGAAAGACCTAGAGATGTAGAAGTACGGTTTTGACCGGAATATAATAAAACCAAAAATTAAAAAAATTATTTAATAAAAAATAACTTCCTACTAACGAAATGTCTTAAAACAGTAAAAGATAGTTAGAAGTTGTGCTTAATCAGTATATATATATATATATATATATATATATATAGGGGAGGGAAAACTTGAAGGGAGGATAGAGGGAGGGGCTGGGGTGGGGAGATCCAAGTATGACCCGGGGACAAAATAAAAGGACTCGGTATCTCGTTTAAGGGCAACCGATAGATAAAATGTATGCCATTACATTCAAAGGTACAATGAGAAAGGTGTGTAGAGTGGGAGAGGAGGGGAGAGGGGTACAGGTGTTCAGATAAGAGATACAGATAAAGGGGTAACGACGGGACATTCATTAAGAAGTCATGGTAAAAAGATCTAAGGCATGTATGTGCAATCTTGTACTATAAATAGAATGAGAAAGACTGAATGAAGTGAGACATATTACCCAAGATCCAAGTAGGAGGAGTAATCTTGACTGAGTGTCCGCGAGGAAAAGACCGACTCATTATGAGGTAACACATACACATCGTGTTGAAGAAATAGGTAAGTAGACAGTTACCTGTAGAACCAACGAAGGTACAAGATCGATAACATTCCTCACGACGTTATTTGTTGTCCCATGTACACAGAAAAAGTTTAAATCAAAGGAGTCCCATATACGGATCCTCACCCTAACGAGTCAGTATACCACCAAAATAAGGATCAAAAATTTCCTTAGAGGCATTGTAGAAAGTATTACCGATAAAGGTAAATGTAAGGGTGGTTGTCTCGTTCTCGTG
Organism: Capra ibex; assembly: GCA_006410555.1. NCBI lineage: Eukaryota > Metazoa > Chordata > Mammalia > Artiodactyla > Bovidae > Capra > Capra ibex. The sequence continues at coordinate 44,974,858 of SJYO01040405.1, read as the reverse complement.
AGGGAAAAGAGGGTGGGAGAGGTCGTAAACAACAAACATCTAAAAAGCTGTTACTGGTAAGACTGACCACAGTCCACTATAGAGTAACATGAAAACTAACCGCAAAGAGATTATGACTCACTACAACTCGTAGAAAAGTACACAAACAATCGGTAGACATACAGAAGAAACCTCTTTAAAGACGAATCCAGAAAAGGGGTGAGAAACTAACCCGACGAACAAAAAGACCGTAACTCAACATACTCGATCAACATATAAAACCTTTAATCAGGAAACAGTCAATAAAGTAAACGGTATAAAAGGAGGGAAAGACTCCCAACAGAAAAGTGGAACGAATCACAAAGGAAACGACACGTTATCGAAAATTCAAATTAATCCAGGGTGATCAAATGAAAACAAAAATAAAGGTAATGAGACAGTATCTCCTAGAACGAAACTAAATACAGTAACTGATAAGACGAATACAAAAGGAGATTCTCAAAATATCGAAGACCAGAGTATAAATCCAGAAATTAGGTAAAACTCAAATAGAAACACATACCACAATCCTTCACAAGCTTACAGTAAGAAAACGTACATCGATAGGTTAAAAAGATCGTGGTAAATAACTTCTCCGACAGAAACTGGATAACATATAAGAACGGAGGAAACAATTTTTATTCAAAGGGTTTCCACGTACCCAAATAAAGACCCGAAATATAGAATAATGTGACCAGAAATATAGACAAAAATACGGTCATGGTATGACAGAACTACTGACATGGAAATATCATATTAGACTTTAGTCCTTCCAAAGAAGGAGGTCGAGGTAAGAAACAGTAGTTCTGAGGAAACCGATAAGTTCCAGAAAACACAAAGTTTTCTTAACACTTAAAAAAACAAGATCAAGACACTTTTTACGGTAATCATAAAACTATCTCTAACGTAACTTAGAAATCTGACGTCAACCATCACATCAGTAAAAGTGTTATAACTAAGAAGGATGGGTCCACGGTCCTCGGTCGCACTCGTTAGTGTGGGTACTGTCCCAGTACGCCTCTCCGGACTACCCGTTCCGATCAGTCCGGAATCCCAAAGGGGGACCTTAAAGGACTCGTACATGGGGGTTTTGGTCTTAGACGGACGGAATAACATGACACGAAAAGGTGAGAAGACTGTGTGAGACCTTTTTTAATTGAGTCCCGAAATCAGAAGCCGTAAACTTTCCCTACAAAGTCAAGTTTGTGGGAGACTATTGAGAGATCGAACGGACTTTCCAAGAGGACCTTAAAATGTCGAACACTTAACAAATGTCAGAGGGTTGGTGTTCTCCGTGTCTTTCGAATTTTGTAGGATCCTTACGCCCCCGAAGGTTCCACAGTTCTAGTAATCTTATTTTGACTAATTCGTAAAGTAACAACTCGGTTATGAACGACGGTTTAAAAGTATAGAAAATAAACAACTATGTACCTTCTTGACATGTTTTTTCTAAAAGTGCTGGGTCTATTGGTACTACTACACTAGTAATTAGATCTCGGTCTGTAGAACCTTACACTTCAGTTCACCCGGAATCTTTCGTAGTGATTTTGTTTCGATCATCTCCACTACCTTAAGGTCAACTCGACAAAGTTTAGGACTTTCTACTACGACACTTTTACGACGTGAGTTATACGGTCGTTTATACCTTTTGAGTCGTCACCGGTGTCTTGACCTTTTCTAGTCAAAAGTAAGGTTAGGGTTTCTTTCCGTTACGGTTTCTTACGAGTTTGATGACGTGTTAACGTGAGTAGAGTGTACGATCATTTCATTACGAGTTTTAAGAGGTTCGGTCTGAAATCATTATGTAGTTGACACTTGAGGGACTACAAGTTCGACCAAAATCTTTTCCGTCTCCTTGGTGTCTAGTTTAACGGTTGTAGGCGACCTAGTACCTTTTTCGTTCTCTCAAGGTCTTTTTGTAGATAAAGACGAAATAACTGATACGGTTTCGGAAACTGACACACCTAGTGTTATTTGACACCTTTTAAGACTTTCTCTAGGTTTATGGTCTGGTGGATAGGACGGAGAACTCTTTAGACATACGTCCAGTCCTTCGTCCTCAATCTTGACCTGTACCTTGTTGTCTGACCAAGGTTTATCCTTTTCCTCATACAGTTCCGACATATAACAGTGGGACCAATAAATTGAAGATACGTCTCATGTAGTACTCTTTGCGACCTGACCTTCTTCGTGTTCGACCTTAGTTCTAATGACCCTCTTTAGAGTTATTGGAGTCTATGGGTCTACTGTGGTGGGAATACCGTCTTTCACTTCTCCTCGATTTTTGGGAGAACTACTTTCACTTTCTCTTCTCACTTTTTTCAACCGAATTTCGAGTTGTAAGTCTTTTGCTTCTAGTACCGTAGACCAGGGTAGTGAAATACCCTTTATCTACCCCTTTGTCACCTTTGTCACAGTCTGAAATAAAACCCCCCGAGGTTTTAGTGATGTCTACCACTAACGGCAGTACTTTAATTTCCTACGAATGAGGAACCTTCTTTTCAATACTGGTTGGATCTAACATATAAGTTTTCGTCTCTGTAACGAAAAGACTGATTCCAGACACATCAGTTCCGATACCAAAAAGGACACCAGTACATACCTACACTCTCAACGTGACACTTCTTCCGACTCATGGCTTCTTAACTACGGAAACTTGACACCACAACCTCTTCTGGGAACTCCCAGAGAACTTGACGTTCCTCTAGGTTGGTCAGGTAAGACTTTCTCTAGTTGGGACCCTAAAGAAACCTTACTTACTACGATTTCGACTTCGAGGTCATGAAACCCGTGGAGTACACTTCTCCAACTGAGTAACCTTTTCTGAGACTACGACCCTTCCTAACCCCCGACCTCCTCTTTCCCTGCTGGCTCCTACTCTACCGACCTACCGTAGTGTCTGAGTTACCTGCACTCAGACTCACTTGAGACCCTCAACCACTACCTGTCCCTCCGGACCACACGACGCTAAGTACCCCAGCGTTTCTCAACCTGTACTGACTCACTAACTTGACTTGACTTGACTATCAACCATATATCTTTTTTGTTCTCCGTTGTAATCTAGAAACTCAATTCACGGAAGACACAATATTGGGTGACACGGAAACAAGATATCTCTACGTTGAAATCACGAAAATCCTTGACGTCTAATTTCTTTTTGTGAAGTCCCCTTTACTCTAATTGTAAGTAATTCCTTCCCTCGGTTTTCACAATTGTTCGGAGAACCGGTCTTCTATTACATTTAGTGGACTCTGGAAAACATATCCTTTTCTATATGTCTTTCCCAGTCCTGACCACGGGGACGTACTGAGACATAGAAGGTAATATATTTTAAATCCCATATATTTGTGGAAAATTTATTATTTCAACCTCCCCAAAAACGTGTTCGGACCGGAGGGGGTTCAGCTAAGAGAACGAGGGAAAGGGAGGGAGAGGAAAAGTCCGACTAGGGAACCTTGCGTCTCCGAGTGACTCAGATGAATGAACTGGTCCGAAGACTCTGGGTACGCTCTCCCTCGGGTTCCGTCCCGTGGGAGACGATAAGTTCACCCACGGACACCGGGTTGCATCTGACACGTTCAAGGAACAGACCTTGAAATAACCAAAAGGTGCATTTTAGTTCAATTAGTCGGAGAAAAGAGGTGAGTAAAAGGATGGTGTGATGAAAGAGGATTAGATTAGAATATAAAGATTAATTTATTTAGAGAGGAGCGGATGAGACAGGTGGGAACCTTAATGGGACCTAGGTGACCCCGACCTGGGGCCGTAGGCCCTTGTACCTTATAGAGAGGTAGACAAATACAGTAGAAACTAAAGAAAGTAATCACAGAATATTAAAAGATACGTGTCAAGAAACCAAAGGAAGTCAAGTCAAGTCAAATCAAGTCAAGTCAACGAGTCAGCACAGGTTGAGAAACACTGGGGTCAGAGGAATCCATTCAAATAAAAATCTATAAAGTAAGAAAAATAACGTTACCACTTACCCTAACTAAGGAATTAAAGAGAAAGACTAAAAAATAACAATCATATATCTTTACTTTCACTAAAGACTTAACTAAAACATAGGGCGTAGAAACGATTTAAGTGAGTAATCGAGATCATTAAAAGACTATGATAGAAATCCCAAAAGACACATGTCATAGTAAAGTGGATGTCTCACTCTCGAAATGAAGAAAAGACTAGACCCAGGGTAAATAAAGAAAAAGAAGAGACTAACGACATCGATCCTGAAGGTCTTAATATAACTTATTATCACCACCTTTACCTGAACAGAACAAGAACTAGAAACCCCTTTACGAAAGTCAAAAAGTGGTAACTCCTATTACAAACGACATCCGAATAATGTATACCGGAAATGAGATAGCTCCATCCAAGGAAGATACGGGTATAAAACTTCTCAATATTCGTATTTACTCACGACTTAGAACGTTTCAGAAAAAGACGTATATAACTCTATTAGTATACCAAAAATAGGAGCAGAAACAATTATACCACATAGTGTAACTAACTAAACGTATATAACTTCTTAGGGACGTAGGGACCTTATTTGGATTGAACTAATACCACATATTCGAAAAAATATACAACGACTTAAGACAGACGATTTTAGAACAACTCCTAAAAACGTAGATACATGTAGTCCATATAACCGGACATCAAAAGAAAAACACACAATAGAAACAGACCAAAACCATAGTCCCTCTAACACCGGAGTATCTTACTCAAACCTTCATAAGGAAGGAGGTTTTAAAAAACTTTCTCAAAATCTTCCTATCTGTAATCGAGAAGAGATTTATAGACTCTCTTAAGAGGACACTTCGTAGACCAGGACCCGAAAACAAAATACCCTCTAAAAACCAGTGTCTAAGTCAAAGTCACGAACATTAACACAATAAGTATTAAAAACAAAGAAGGACCAAGTCAGAACTTTCTAACTCGAAAAGATTCTTAAACAAGTAAAGAAGGTCCAATAGGTAAAATAACGGTATATCAACAAGTATTATCAGAGTATTAGGAAACATAAAGACGTAACAGACAACATTGGAGAGGAAAAAGTAAAGATTAAAATATGTAAACTAAGAAGAGAGAGAGAGAAAAAAAAAAAAAAAAGAACTACTTAGACCGATTTCCGAACAATTAAAACAAATAGAAGAGTTTCTTGATCGAAAATTAAAATAATTAGAAATGATACCAAAGAAAGTAAAGAAAAAGTAAATAAAGACGAGTCTATAAATACTAATGAAAGGAAGACGATTAAAATAAAAACAAAAACAACAACAACATGTAAAAGGTCAACAGAACCCACATTTTAATCCAAAAGTTAAACTACAAAAAGAACAAAGAACTCCATCCTAACATAACGATATTTGAAGGGAAAATCCTGACGAAAATGACGTAGGGTTTCCAAAACTCAACAGTACAAAAGTAACAGTAAACCAAGTTCTTTAAACAAATAAAGGGAAAACTAAAGAAGTCATTGGACTACCAATAAATCTTTACACGACAAATTAGAGGTACACAAACACAAAGAATGCCTAAAAAAAAGAAAATTAACTATAGATCAGAGTATAACAACACCAGTCTCTTCTAAGAACTGTACTAAAGTTGAAAAATTTTAAATGACTCCAAACTAAACACTGGGTTCTACACCAGATAGGACCTCTTACAAGGTACACGGGAACTCTTCTTCCACATAAGAAGACGTAAACCTATCTTTCAGGACTTCTATAGTCACTCTGAGTAAAATAAATTACACAGTAAATTCTGCACAAAGGAATAATTAAAACACAAAACTACTAGACAGGTAACCGCACTAACCCCACAATTTCAGAGAATGATAAAAACACAATGACAATTAAAAAGGAAAACAAAGACAATCACACAAACAGTACATGACTCCACAGGGAAACAACCCACACATCTATAATTGTTAACAATACAGAAGGAGAACCTAACTAGGAACCTAGTAATACATCACAGGAAGGAATAGAGAATATTAGAAGAAATAAAATTCCAGATAAAACAGACTATACTCCTAACGATGAGGTCGGAAGAAAAGGAAGGGTAAACGTACTTTATATAAAAAGGTAGGAGAGTGAAAGTCAGATATACACACAAATCCAGACTTCACCCAAAGAACTTCTGTCGTATATATACCCAGAACAAAAACATAGGTAAGTCGGTCTGTGATGGGAGTATAATAAAATAAAGTGTGGTTATTAAATACGTTCACAAATATAAGGGTTTCCTGAAAGTTCTTTTATACACTAGTTTGTCAACCTATAACAGTTAGACTATCCTCTTTGTATTAAGTACAATAAAACCAATCCAAGTGTAAATCCTTTTAATATAAAACGTCTTCCGTAAATCAGAAGATTATATATTTAAAGGTAGGATACGTTTCTATAAGGAAAATATGGACTCTATTATTATTTTTAGAATTATTCACTAGAGAAAAAGAGATGTACGTACACGAGTACGTGTGTGTGTGTATGTACGATGTATATTGTATATAGATATAGTTACTAAAAATAAAAGAAAGATACTTCTAAAAAAAATTAAAAATTTTAAAACAATGGAAACATAATAATAATTATGGAGTTATTACACTAGTCAGTGTAGATTGAGAAACGCAGGGGCACCTGACATCGGACAGTCCAAGGAGACATGTACCTTAAAAGGTTCTTATGACATCATCTACCTGTTAAGGTAACGATAAAGATGGGTCTCTAGCTTGGGAGTTGAGAACGTAGGGGACGTAACCGTCCACCTAAGAAATGGTGACGTGGTGGACCTTCAGGATGTTACTATTATTGTCATCGAAATCATCAGAATTAGAATGAACAAACTTTTCTCCAGGAAATAAGTAACGAAAGGGTAATCCCTGTTACAATTTTGAGTCATGGTTGACGAAGAGAAAGTAGGGACGGTAATGGGACTCTTAGTGTATTATCATGGAGTAATGTATTGACGACTGGTAAAACGAAGATAAAGGGTCCAAACGTTACTCAAGAAAGTGAGGTGTGAAATTCATTAGAATTTAAATAAAATCCTTATTATTCTATTGTTACTATTTAAATAAACTTTATTGTGATTAAAATAATATAAAACAACTGAATATTATAATTATAGATATGATTAAGTATACAATTTTTCAAAATTTTTCATATGCATGAAATCTAAAAGAATTTAAGAAAGTCGAATAAATTTTATAATTTCGTAGTCAAAATGAACAAACCGTCTACACATAAAGATCATACGGAAGTAAAAGAATCCTCGTAATCGACTAAGAATATTGGATGTCATTTGAACTTACCTTAATCTGTGTCAAGAAATAACTACGAGTCAACATTCTATATATTTTAAAAACAAGAAAGTCATCCCTTTCCAGATGGTTCCATTAACAGGTGGGACATATTGAGTCGTCAAGAGAGAAGAAAAGAAGACACTTCACCATTTTGTACACAGAAAGGTGAAAAACTTTAAACGGAGGTGACGAAAAGAAAAGGTGAAAACAGACATGACAGAGAAAGTAAACAGGAACAAAGTCAAATGAATAAAAACTGAGATTCTTTTTAGGTGTCGGAAACAAGATCTTTCCTCGAATCTCCCAACCAAAGTCTTCAAGTATCGTGATTCTAAAAATAATAAACGTCTAGAATAGTACCAGGAGAAGTATGGGAGACTCCACTTAAATCCACATGTTTAAAGGTAAAAAAAAGGCGAGAAAGTCTGGTGATTTCAAAAGACTCTTCTCAAACGTACAATATTAATAGAAGTAACAACCTTTCGTTAAGGGAAGGAATCGGAATAGGATGTAAAAACAATGTTTTTCGTCTAATCAAGAGAAATGGACTATGGACATAAAATATAAAATACCCATATAGAACAACAGTTAAAATAAAATCTATAATAAAAGGTAAGTTACATGAGTTAGTACAAATTTATTTAAATTTTAAGTTATTTTACCATAAATACGTACAAAGTTAAAAACGTCAGAAGTAAATAAAGATCCAAGAATAAAGGTATCCATATGTAAAAGATGAATTTCTTGACGAAAGTTGTTAGAAATGTCTTATCGAGAAGGTTGTTAATTATGAGACAAAAATAAATATAGTTTACACAAATAAAACAGAAATTTATCCTTCCTGTAAAGTGACCCTTATATTAATCTTAAGATCCAACTTTCAGAAAAAAAAAAAGGGGGAATAAGAAATCGTTCTAGTAAGATAGTAGTGAAACGAGTGAATCAAAGACTTTTTTTACAGACTACAGAAGTAATCCAAAATGTATTATAAAGAAAAGGAGATCGACTGAAGTTCTAAAATAGAAACCCTAAGTTTACAGTCTGCTAATACACGGTTCAAATAAGAAGAACGTAAGTCCCATGTGTTTAAAAACAACAAGTAACATAAACCTTTAAAATATAAGTAATTGAGAAACTTATGTAAGAAGGAACAATAGAGAGGAGGTTTAAATCATAAAGTTATCACAAATACACAGACATCTGATGAACTATGAGTATATCAAAAGTTATTAAACAAGGAATAACAGACACAAAGGTAAACTTTTTTTTTAGTATAACCAATAAGAAGTTAAAGTGACTATAAATAAAGAAGACATATAATAAAACACTATTAAAATAGTTTCCGTAAAGAGTTGTAACTATAACGAGGAGTAAAGATTATGAAAATGAAGTTCAATAACATATCGAATACGACAAAAGCATTAGATAGCGTCTATAGAACAGAAAAACAGGGGTGCTCTAGAAAATTGTGTAAATATTCTTAATAAAATTTCAAACATAAAGTATAGTCACAGAGAAAACCGACTCATAAAACAGAACTGTTACAAAAAAAAGGGAACATTAAAACACATAACGAAATAAAAATTAATTAATACCTGTAACACACATTTTTGTTTTTGTTGGGTTGTCTCTGACAATTTCTTATAAATACAAGTTTCGACCCGTACTAAAAGAAAACAGTCTCATAAACACACCTCCTAACTCAGATCAATTAGATCAATTAGACATAAACAAAACACAATGTTAAACATTATAAACTTCAATGCAAAATAGTGAAGTGAAATATTCCCGAAGTGACCACCGAGTCTACCATTTCTTAGTCGGAAGTCACACCTGTGGACCCAAGTTAGGGACCCAATCCTTCTAGGGGACCTCCTCTCATACCGTTACGTAAGGTCACAAGAACGGACCTCTTAGGGGTACCTGTCTCTTCGGACCACCCGATGTCAGGTACCCCAGGGTTTCTTAGTCTGTGTTAACTCACTAATTCGTGACGTGTGTGTAAAATATTTCAACGATTATTATGATTTAAACACTTATGACTTGGTAACGAAAGTCTCCTTAATGTTCTATTTGAGGATTTTTACAGTCCAGTACAATAAAAGTAATGGTCTATTTATGCGTCGAAAAAAAAAAAAAAAAGACAATTTTCTTCAACATAAATTACTACAAAACAAATAGTCAATTGTACTTTGAGTACTGATGTATACGTAGTTATATATACACATATACATATATACATATATATATATATACATATCGATATAATCGTGATATTATGTATGGATTTACTTCGATCAGTTTGTGACTATAAAGGAGGCACTCCTGATAGTATCGGAAGAACGTGAGATATTGTGATCTGTTGTGTGATCGTCACGTGAATGCCTAGTAAATTTTGTCGTTTTAGTGGTTTCTTTTGGTATGCTAATACTTTGTTACATCGTGATCATCTGGTACTACTGTCTCGTAATAGAACCAACCGGAGTTATTCTTTATATTTACAGTCCAATTGAGTTTAAATAGTTGTGAGATACACAAAAGTTTTTACTGTCGTTTTCCCGACAATACAAACTAAAACTTCAACATTCGTTTAAGGTCGTTGATCCTCTTAAGTTTGTAATTCTTCGGTGTTTATTACTTATGACCGTTATAAATACACCACTGGAAGTCACATGGTATCCTCAGGTCTAGTGTCACATTTATTGCCGGTCAAAGTTTGCGATTTGAAGTTAACGAAGGAACACAAGTAACACTCCAGACCTTCTGATCTATCTATAACAGTCATAAGGACGAAGTAGGAGTCTAAGTCGTTCAGTGCGTAGTCAAGTCAAGTCAAATCAGACAGTCAGCACAGGATGAGAAACGCTGGGGTACTTAGCGTCGTGCGGTCCGGAGGGATAGGTAGTGATAGAGGGCCTCAAGTGAGTTTGAGTGTAGGTAGCTCGGTCACTACGGTAGGTCGTTAGAGTAGGAGACAGCAGGGGAAGAGGAGGACGGGGGTTAGAGAGGTCGTAGTCTTAGAAAAGGTTACTCAGTTGAGAAGCGTACTCCACCGGTTTCATGACGTCAAAGTCGAAATCGTAGTCAGGAAGGTTTCATGTGGGTCCCGACTAGAGGAAATTTTACTTGACCAACCTAGAGGAAAGTCAGGTTCCCTGAGAGTTCTCAGACGTATAGGGGTGGTTTTTCCTTCAGAAAAAAAAGAATTGGTAAGTAGAACGAACTTAATTCCAAGTACTACCCAAATATTTCCAAAAAGTTAAAAAGAAAGGGTCCAAGTCAGAGTATACCGTGACACACGTAAAACACTCGTAATTTTGAAAGAGGTGAAAGACCCGGGAAAGGATCACTGTCCATTGTATACGAATCAAAATTGTTATACAAGATCCAGTTATAAAATTTTATAAAAGACACTTCTTGTTCTGTCATCTATGAAATTCGAAACATAGTATATTAGATTTATATAACTTCTACATTTTTTCTTTGTTTTTATCGTATATAAGAAATTTGTGTTCACGTATATAAGACACTTGAAAATCCCTTTATGAACCGTTCATTTACATATGAAGGAGATAAGTCCATGGATTTTCTAGATTTAAAAAGTACGTTCTGGACTATTTGGAATTATATGTTGGGATACAAGTATCGTCGTGATAAGTGTTATTGGTTCTGTACCTTTGTTAGACTTACGGGTGGTTATTTCCTTACTATTTATTCTCCATCATGTATTTTATTTACCTTATAATGAGTCAGTATTTTTCTTACTTTATTATAGTAAACGTCGTTATCCTTACGTTGATCTCTAATAGTATGGTTCACTTCATTTAGTCTTTCTCTTTCTATTCATGGTATACTATATTATTCACCTTAGATTTTATACTGTGTTTACTAGAATAGGTACTTTGTCTTTGTCTTCGAGTCAGTATTCCTTCTCTAACCATTCACGGTTCCCCCTCTCCTGATCCACTACCTGTCTCACCCTTCAACCCCAATCGTCTACATTGGAAAGTGTATATCTTACCTAGTTATTGTACCATGATGACATATCGTGAGGAAAAGGATAAACCTTGGTCAGACTACAAGGTACAGGTCAAGATTGAGGACGAAGGACTGGACGTATGTCTAAAGAGTTCTCCGTCCAGTCCACCAGACCATAAGGGTAGAGAAAGTCTTAAAAGGTGTCAAATAACACTAGGTGTGTCAGTTTCCGACACCGTATCAGTTATTTCGTCTTTATCTACAAAAAAGACCTTGAGAGAACGAAAAAGCTACTAGGTCGCCTACAACCGTTAAACTAGAGACCAAGAAGACGGAAAAGATTTTGGTCGAACTTGTAGTCCCTCAAGTCCCGAGTGCATAACGACTTCGGACAGAACCTCTTAAAACTCGTAATGAAATGATCGTACACTCTACTCACGTTAACACGCCATCAAACTCGTAAGAAACCGTAACGGAAAGAAACCCTAACCTTACTTTTGACTGAAAAAGGTCATGACACCGGTGACGACTCAAAAGGTTTAAGCGACCGTATCACTCACGTCGTGAAAGTGTCGTAGTAGAAAGTCCTAAACTTTATCGAGTTGACCTTAAGGTAGTGGAGGTAATCGAAACAAGTATCACTATGAAAGATTCCGGGTGAACTGAAGTGTAAGGTTCTACAGACCGAGTTCTAATCACTAGTGTAGTAGTACTAATAGACCCAACACTTCTAGAAAAAACATGTCAAGAAGACACATAAGAACAGTGGAGAAGAATTATAGAAGACGAAGACAATCTAGGTATGGTAAAGACAGGAAATAACTCGGGTAGAAACGCACTTTACAAGGGAACCATAGAGATTAAAACAACTTCTCTAGAGATCATAAAGGGTAAGACAAGAAAAGGAGATAAAGAAACGTAACTAGCGACTTCTTCCGAAAGAATAAAGAAGAACGATAAGAAACCTTGAGACGTAAATCTGCGAATATAGAAAGGAAAAGAGGAAACGAAAAGTGGAGAGAAGAAAAGTGTCGATAGACATTCCGGAGGGGTCTGTCGGTAAAACGAAAAGAAGTAAAGAAAAGGTACCCCTACCAGAACTAGGGACAGAGGACATGTTACAGTGTTTGGAGTAAGGTATCAAGTAGTCCGTTAGATAGTCTAGATCCGGGAATTTAGATAAAGAGTGAAGGTGACATATTAGTATTCCCTAAACTAAATCCAGTATTGACTTACCAGATCACCAAAAGGGATGAAAGAAGTTAAACTCAGACTTAAACCATTATTCCTCAAGTACTAGACGCGGTGTTAGTCGAGTTCCTCATACAGTTCCGAGATATAACAGTGGGACGAATAAATTGAATATACGTCTGATGTAGTACTCTTTACGACCTGACCTTCTTTGTGTTCGACCTTAGTTCTAACGGCCCTCTTTACAGTTATTGGAGTCTATACGTCTACTGTGGTTGGAATACCGTCTTTCACTTCTCCTTGATTTTTGGGAGAACTACTTTCACTTTCTCCTTTCGTTTTTTCAACCGAACTTCGAGTTGTAAGTCTTTTACTTCTAGTACCGTAGGCCAGGGTAGTGAAGTACCCTTTATCTACCCCTTTGTCACCTTTATCACAGTCTGAAATAAAACCGCCCGAGGTTTTAGTGACGTCTACCACTGACGTCGGTACTTTGATTTTCTGTGAATGAGGAACCTTCTTCTCAATACTGGTTGGATCTGTCGTATAAGTTTTCGTCTCTGTAATGAAACGGCTGATTCCAGGTAGAACAGTTCCGATACAAAAAGGGACACCAATACATACCTACACGCTCAACCTTACACTTCTTCCGACTCGTGACTTCTTAACTACGAAAATTTGACACCACAACCTCTTCTGAGAACTGTCAGGGAACCTGAGATTCCTCTAGGTTGGTCAGGTAACACTTCCTCTAGTTGGGACCCTAAAGAAACCTTCCTTACTACGATTTCGACTTCAAGGTCATGAAACCGGTGGAGTACACTTCTCAACTGAGTAACCTTTTCTGAGACTACGACCCTTCCTAACCCCCGTCCTCCTCTTCCCCTGCTGTCTCCTACTCTACCGACATACCGTAGTACCTGAGTTTCTTGCACTCAGACTCACTTGAGGCCCTCTACCACTACGTGTCCCTCCGGACCGCACGACGCTAAGTACCACAGAGTTTCTCAACCTGTGCTGACTTACTGACTTGACTTGACTTGACATATCGTGTCTCTTGATATAAGTAATAGGCTACTATTCGGTATTACCTTTGTTCATGTATATATACACACACACATATATATATGTATATATTATATATATTTGTAATATTTTGTTGATGTAAAGTATTTTTTGTTGAATTAAAAAATTTCGGGACCAGTTCGGAATCATTTTAAAATTTATGAAGTCAAGAGGAGTAGAGTGAATTAAAATACCGAAGGTAAATAAAGAGGATACGAGATGGTTTCAACTTTATTCATTGTAATTGACAGTAAAGAACTTCTTTGAACAGTGAGAAGTCTTAAGTCACATATACTAACGAAACTCTTAAGTCGTGAGACCATCTGAACTTAATCTTAAAATTTTAGTGAGTAAAAAAGAACGAGAATCTCACCGTAAGGGAGTACCGAAAAAAACAAAGTTCCTCTACTTTTTATGATTCAAGTTTTTTTAAAAAATTTGACAAAATCAGAAGAGTTATATATATCCCGGAAGGTTCATCGAGTCACTATTTCTTAGGTGGACTGTTACGACCTTTGAGTACTCTATACTCAAACTAGGGACTTAGTCCTTCTAGGGGACTTTCTCCTTGATCGTTGAGTCACATCATAAGAACGGACCTTTTAAGGTACCTGTCTCCTCGGTCCATTCTATGACAGGTGTCCCAGCGTTTCTCAACCTATGTTGACTAGTTCATTAGTACGTGTGTATATAAACCTAAATTAAAGAGTGAAAAAAAAAAAGACAAATATTGAAACTTTAACTTGACTTAGCGGGACCTTCAGGATAGATACGGGACAATCTGTGAAAATTATTATGATAGAGAAATCAGTTGATTCAAAATAGTAATGTATTAGTATACCCATAATAGTCTTAGAGAAAAAGACATTTGTATAATACGTAATAACTCAATACTGAACCCCTTATGATCGGTATAACCTAAAAGGGTCTTATTCCTATGAAGAATATAGTGTAGTTGTCAATTTCTCTAACCGACACCATAAAGAAGATACGAAAATTCTTAAAGTTGTTACTTGGGGTAAAATTGTAGACATGACATACCACTTTCACTGTAAATAGATATTTGGAATGGTACTATATCAGAAGTTACTTAACTATGTACGTAAATGGTACAATAAATAGAAAATTTTTTAAAAATAAAATAAAATAAATAATGAAGAATAAGTAGACACAACTAAGAAAAAAATATGGAAAAACCTGTAATAACACTTAAATAATATTAAATAATTTAAATTAATAAATTAAGTTGTACGTAGGAGTTTAGGGGTATAAAGAAGACCCAGTCAAAAAATATTAGGTATAAAACCTAGTGTTATTTGACACATTTTAACAATTTCCCTACACAGAGGACTTTTTGGACATACGTACAGTTCTTCGTTGTCAATCTTAACCTGTACCCTGTAACCTGACCAAGTTTTAACCCTTTCCTCATACAGTTGTGATATATAACAGTAGGACGAACAAATTGAACACATGTCTCATACACTACTTTTTACGACCCGATCTACTTAGATTTTGACCTCAGTTCTAACAGTCCTCTATATAGTTGTTAGAGTCTATACGTCTACTATGGTGAGATTATCGTCTTTCGATTCCCTTGATCTCTCGGAAGACTCCTTCCATTTTCTTCTCTCACTTTTTCGACCGAATTTTGAGTTTTAGGTTTTTTGATTCTAGTACCGTAGGTCAGGGTATCGAAGTACCGTTTATCTATTCCTGTTTCACATTTGTCACTGTATAAAATAAAAGAATCCGAGGATTTAGTGACTCCTGTCACTGACTTCGGGACTTTAATTCTGTGAACGAGGAACCTTCTTTCCGAACTGTTTGAATCGTATCATTTTTACTCTCTGTAGTGAAACGGTTGTTTCTAAGTATATTAGTTTCGATACCAAAAGATAATCAGTACATACCTACACTCTCAATCTATATATTTCTTCTATTAACCTATATTTCTTCTGACTCGTGACTTCTTAACTACGAAAGTTTAACCCCACGATATCTTTTGATCTCTTTCAGGAAACCTGTCATTCCTCTAGTTTGACCAGTTAGGATTTCCTTCAGTCGTGACTTATAAGTAACCTTCCTGACAACGAATTCGATTTTGAGGTTGTGAAACCGGTGAACCATCCTTCTTGGTTGAGTAACCTCTGACTTTCCTAACTCCTGTCTTCCTCTTTCTCTTACTCTACCAACCTACCGTAGTGACTGTGTTACCTGAATATTCAGACTCGTTTGAGGTCCTCTATCACTTCCTGTCCCTTCCGACCACACAAGGTAGGTACCCTAATGTTTCTCGACCTACACTGAATCGTTGACTTGTTGTGTCGTTGTTTCTTATTTCACTTCATTTCACTTCAACGAGTCAGCACAGGCAGAGAAACACTAGGGTACCTGACATCGGATGGTCCGAAGAGGAAGGTACTCTAAAAGGTCCGTTCTCATGACCTCACCCAACGGTAAAGGATGAGGTCTTATAGAAGGGTTGGGTCCCTAGCTTGGGTCCGGAGGACGTAACATTCGTTCTACGAAATGACAGACCCTTCAGTAATTACTCATTAACTCATTAATTACCTCATTAATTAGACTAATCACTCAAAACACTTGTTAAACTATACACTTTGAGTCGTGATACCATATCAAACAAATATCTTTAAGAATGACCCTACTTAGAGAGTACAAAATCACTATGATCTCAGTACATTAAATCTGATTACTTCCTTTCTTTGTACTCGTGGGGTTGAATCGGGTATAACTTTCGATCAGAAGTAAAAAAAAGGTTCGACAGACTAAAGACAGAAAGAAAGAAACGAGTCTTAAGGTCATCTCCTCTTTTTTTACACAACAAAAAAAAAAAAAACACACCAAAAGAAAAAAAAAAAAAAAAACGATTTACTTACTCCTCCTTCACTGTTATATGGTAAAGGTTCAAAGTCGGACTCCTCTTAAGTCTAAACGATTTATGATTAAGTGAAACGTTACGATTAAGTGATCTTATTAATTGAGTAACCTTTTATTGAACCAAGACCCTTTCTAATTTCCGTCTTCTTCCCCGGGTGTCTCCAACTCTACCAACCTACCGTAGTGGCTGAACTACCTGTACACAAACTCGTTCGAGGTCCCCAACCACTACCTGTCCCCTCTGGACACATGACGTTAGGTGCCTCAACGTTTCTCAGTATGTGCTGACTCGCTGACTTTACTTGACTTGATTTGACTTAAGTGAAACTTCGACGACGGGAAAGTATAACCCAGGAACGGGTTCGTGTGTACTCCTCCCTGTCTAAAATGTCGATTAGAGTCAGTGTAGATTCACGAACGACTTGTATAGGACCTAGTTGGTTAAGAGACGACTAGATGTTTGACAACTCTTATGTCCCATCATCAAAGTCGGTACGACATCACACTTGTATTAACGTCGTTATCGATAAAATTAACTGCATTCTCCACAATAAATTGAATCGTGAGAAATTAAGGTTATATAAGTTTCTTACTTGTTCTGTGATACTTTTATGTACATTACTGACAATAATCCGTAGTTTACGACTTTGGTCTAAAATGTAGTAACTGATACCGTATCTCTTTTAGTAGACGTCTAAAAAAAAGAAAAATCAAAATCTATGTACGTCGTTTACGTCTTTAGTATTTATATATCGAGTCTATTAGTTGACATGACATATTTGTGAAGGAATCAGTACTTTAATTTTGAAGATCGTGGAATTGGGTGAAAGGAGGGTCTTTGACGTACTTTCCTACCCTGATCTTCAACATTATAGACTTTTCAATTTCACAAAACTTCGAGTCTAAGTATGTGGGTATCTAAGTTTGTGTTTTCGTTGACAACACTCGAATTTTTCTTTCTTCATAGAAAAATTCGGTGTAAGGATTTTACCGAAGGGGTCGTTACAAAAGTTAAGGAACAATATTTTACCCTTTCCTTTTACAGTTAATTTCCTATAAGTGTCTCAATGATAATATGATAACCATACCATGGACTGTCAAGATCTGAAGAACATAAAATTTTTCTATTGAATATTCTTAGATATATAAAATTACCATGATGACGTTTAATTTAGTTACTTTAGTAAGTAAATGGCATTATTTATATCGTATGTTATCGTGTCTTGTGTTTGACTTTTAAACATACTGTTTATCAGGATTACGTATACAATACTTTACAATTTAAAGTTGAATACACTGTAAAAAGTTTCAGTCCGTTTTTATTTTATAAATTTACAGTCGTATTATGACATGAGTCAATTTAGAAATAAGTTTACTTTAGTATAAAGAAATGAAAGTAAAATTTATGGTCAATTAATTATACAAGAATGGTCTTAAATGTCATTTCATTTACACCCTTGACTGTGTTACTTACACAACTATTCATAGAACCTCTTTTTAGTTATTTTAAGAAACACTGTTATTATAATGGGGTAATTTAAATATCGTCGACCAATTTGTTATGTGTAGGAGGAGGTATGAAGACTCAAAACGAGGTCCTAGAAAAAATATTTGGTATAATAAAGTACCATCTTAACATTTCTCCGTCAATTTTATTAAAAAGAATTGTAAGTCATATGGAAGTTCTTTCTAAGATAAAACTTCTAAAGAGGTTTATTATCGAATGAATTTATAGAGTCCTTGTCAAAAGAGACCCCGCGTACATCTAAAAGTGGTACCCATTAAGATTTTATCTTGCAAAAATGGGTTTTGTCCTCCGAGGGTGTCCCTTTCAATTGGAAAATTTCCATATTAGTTCTAGTTCGAACTATATCCTCCCGGTGACTCAAAACTGTAGATAAGAATTCAGTAAAGGCAAAAGTAGACTGAAGGAGTATATTATATTTATATATACATATATATAAAAAAGACAACCTTGACCGAATGAAATAATCAGTTTCAAATAAAAATTCAAAGTTTTATAATTTAGAATTTGGTAATAAGATATCATTACCTTGTAATATTGTTTGTCGGATCAGCTTTGACAGTGATAACTATTCTATCATTATGACGTTTTAGGGTGACGAGGTCATAAAAGAGATTTACCTGTTTTTCTTTTTGTTTGAGTTAAAATGGTGGATCTTTTGAACAGAACATGAACTGGTCAAATAATAAGATAAATAACGGACGATGACCAAACTACAGATTTCTTTGTAGTCTAAATACCAAGTAAAAAATGTCTATATATTATGACATAAAGACAAAAATTATAGTATTAAATAATAAGAATAATTAAACGTACTTAACTAAAAATTAAAATACAAAAAGTGGAGAGTTGGATTGATAATATCTATGAATATAAGTATATATAATTTAGAATATTAAAGGACTATACTTTGACGTTGATGTAACTTCTCGTTGACGTTACTTTTCTAGACATTAGGATAATAGACTTTGTTTTTATATGGTTTAGATAAGGAAACTTACTCAAATATTTATGTACGTATTAATGTACATCACATATACAAAGCATATAAAAGATACAAGACATTTATCCAAAATCTACATATGTATGTATGTATACATAGTATAGAGAGACGAATATATTTATCCTTACATCAAATGTCGGTACTACATCACACTTGTAAAACGTCGTTATCGATAAAATTAACTATATTGAATTAGTGTACCTTTTTATTAAATGTATTTATAAAGAGTTACCGAAATATCTTAAAATACAAAAAGACATACATCTAATATTTTGCGACAAAATAATGAAGGATCTATATCTTTGTAACTTAATTTAAAACATGTTTTAGAATTTTATATACGATATGAAAATCTTTCTCTTCATTTATGGAACGTACATAGGAATCGTACTTCTCCAAATTCAAGTTCTACTTCGAATCTACAGATTGAAATAATTGAATTAATAATTCTACTACCGGTCACTTAATTTAGTATCTGACATTGTGTCATTATAGAAATAATACATAGTTTAATATGTGAGACCGTTGTTTATATCTCTTTGTATTAATATGACTATTATTATAACGTCATAAACATTTTACTAGATATCTAATTACATCGGTAGTATAAAATTTTGTATTTAAGTCTCATATATGTATTTTTCTAGATAGTTGTTTACCTTTCTATACGTTGAAGTTAGTAAAAATTTTCTTATGTAAAATTTTCATTAATATCACAAAAGTAGATAGGTCTCCCGATTTCGTCATTAGACCGATTTGACTCATTTTTTATTTAACCATTTGTTCATTAAAGTTTTGAGACACCATCACCTTCACCTACACCGGAGTGACCTCCCATACCTCAGTTAAGGTAATTACCATGTGTACGGGAAACTGTGTCTTCAATGTGCGGACCCTTATGTAGGACTATGTCTAACGTACACTTGCAGTTCAGTACTTTGTTATCTAATTTACGATAAAAGAAAGTGTAAAAGGAAAAAAGACATGGTGCAACGTTATAGGGTCTTAGGATTTCGGTCGACAAAGTGTCGAACCAGATTTGTACAATTCTTTAACACTTTGATTTAAAGGATTCTGTTAAAAAAGGAAAGACCAGAAATATCCTTTTACAATTCTAAGACAACTGACAAAGTCCTCCGGTCACTACTCCCATTGAAATCTTTTTTAAACTCTTCTGAAGTCATGGGACGATGTAAGACAGGAACGTAGACACTCTCCTCTTCCCTTATGAATAGAAAGAGTTCGAATCACTACTCCGAAAGTTGTTGGACGATACCGACGACCTATACAAATAACACGTCAACTTCCTTGTACCACAGGTGACGGACTTAATATGGATTTCTTCAAATGTCTTTAGGGACGGACACCGTTTCGTCTCTGTCCCCGTTCAACCCTAACGTCAAGGTTTTCACAAGTTCAAAGGTCACTTCGTCTATTACTGAGGTATTATTCATGAAGTCCGTAAGACTTTAGTATAAGTTTTTCCCTACAAGACTACCTTTGAGGTTTCACTCCTCCCTAAAAATTCAATGGTCAACCTCTACCGTGACCGGTACTATTTAAATAATGTCTATTTTAGGTACTATCGGTTCTTTCTTAGTCGTGACCTAAGACGGTATACGTCTCCAGTTATCAAGTCTAATTTTAAAACGGTCTATTTCAAGAATGAAATAAAAAGATGGTCATCTATTTTATAAAGACTACAAGATAGAAGAAACGAGTTGTGAGGTTTAAATTTTCTGGGGGTTTGACGTCAATAATTTACCTTTTCAGTCGTCATTTTTTTCAAATGGAAAAAACAATAGAAGTGACGTTAATGGATCAACTCCGTAAGTGTTTGACCTTTTCTTTTCGTTACAAATTAATGTACTTTTAATTAATGTAACTAAAATGTAAACAATCCTACAGAACGGAATTCACTAACTCTCTATAAAATAATACACTCGTAATGACTGATTGATATCCTGGACGTGTTCACAAAGGTATGGTATCTCTTCAAACCTCGAGTGTAGTGTGTGTACTTCCCCACCAGTCATTCTTTCTTACTTCAAGTCAAGTAAATCATTTGATCTAACTCTAACTCTAGTCAGATCAGATCTAACTAGAAAAGTAACTTGGATGTTATCTGACACCTTTTATGACTTTCTCTACCCTTATGGTCTGGTGGACTGCACGGAGAACTCTTTTAACATACGTCCAGTCCTTCGTTGTCAATCTTGACCTGTACCTTGTTGTCTGACCAAGGTTTATCTTTTTCCTCATGCAATTCCGACATATAACAGTGGGACAAATAAATTGAATATATGTCTCATGTAGTACTCTTTGCGACCCGACCTTCTTCGTGTACGACCTTAGTTCTAACGGCCCTCTTTATAGTTATTGGACTCTATACGTCTACTGTGGTGGGAATACCGTCTTTCACTTCTCCTTGATTTTTCGGAAAACTACTTTCACTTTCTCCTCTCACTTTTTTCAACTGAATTTCGAGTTGTAAGTCTTTTACTTCTAGTATCGTAGACCAGGGTAGTGAAGTACCCTTTACCAACCCCTTTCTCACCTTTGTCACAATCTCAAGTAAAACCCCCACAGGTTTTAGTAACGTCTACCACTAACGTCGGTACTTTAATTTTCTACGAATGAGGAACCTTCTTTTCAATACCGGTTGGATCTATCGTATAACTTTTTATCTCTGTAATGAAACGGTTGTTTCCAAGCAGATCAGTTCCGATATCAAAAAGGTCACCAGTACATACCTACACTCTCAACTTGACACTTCTTTCGACTCACGGCTTCTTAATTACGAAAACTTCACACCACAACCTCTTCTGAGAACTCTCAGGGAACCTGACGTTCCTCTAGGTTGGTCAGGTAAGACTTCCTCTAGTCGGGACCCTAAAGAAATCTTCCTTACTACGATTTCGACTTTGAGGTCATGAAACCGGTGGAGTACGCTTCACAACTGAGTGGCCTTTTCTGAGAGTAAGACCCTCCCTAACCCTTGTCCTCCTCTTCCCCTACTGGCTCCTACTCTACCGACCTACCGTAGTGACTGAGTTACCTTCACTCAGACTCACTTTAGGTCCTCAACCACTACCTGTCCCTCCGGACCGTACGACGCTAAGTACCCCAGCGTTTCTCAGTTTATGTTGACTCGCTGACTTCACTGACTGACTGACTGGAAGACTCGTTGACTCGTACGTGTGTAATAAACATAAGTATTTTCTATCTAATTTTGGAATCGTCTTTTAACCAATTACTTTCATGTTATATATAAATTTTACCTTACGTTAATTAAGTAGTCTTTTATACGATCTAAAATGAACCCCAATAAATTTTGTTACGTCTTCTGTCTAAGAATTTACCTCCTTGTATCTGTATTGAAGTCTCGTAACAATTAATATTATTCAAGAAGTAAGGTTTTAAAATTGATCTACAAGAACTTTGACGGACATGTTTACTCAAAGAAATCCGTAATTGCAAACAAAGAAGTAGTCCAACTAAACAAAACAATCTCTACTAAAGTAAAATTATCGAAAGTTTGACACGGTCACTCGACAACAATATAACGTAATTGTTTTCGGAATATATAAAATCAACGAAAGTTGTTGTTTCCAAATAAAAAACAAGGAGATTGTATAGAACTACCGTGTGGACTTCAAGAGAAATAAACTCCTGTTTTTTTGTTTAATCGAACCCTTTTAAACCGGAGTACTCGTTATCCTCGGTACGGAGAAAAGTCCTCACTATCCATATATAGTGAGAACAAGTCTAAGGTGACCTTTTTCGTTCTGTGTATCCTTTAAGACTATAAATATCTCGTTTCTTCAGATCATGAGAATGACCTTCTCCTTCATTTATGAATGTTGGTTGTTATTCAATTGGATGGTTTACTAATTGTCATGAAAAAGGAAAATTATGTTATGGTATTTTAGTACGGATTTAATAACTCCCAACAAAAAATGTTGTGTTGTTATGGACTAAAATTTAATTTTTCTTTTATAAAAACGTGTATATCATTTAACTTATTTAAATTGTCGATTGTGTATATATGTGTTGTGTAGTTTTAAACTAAAAATCAATGAAAAACTCCAGATCTTTCAGAAAAAAGTAAATATTCATATGTTCTGTCCACAATAATTCGAGTAAAACGTTTATTCCTTTGAGTCTAAGTCTCGGTCAATGATCCAGGTGAATGATCAAGTCACGTCCAAAGGTAAGGAGCTGGAATCAACATGTTCCAAAAGTAGATCCTTAGGAATTTTTTTTGGACTATGAACCTAGGGTAAGGGTCTCTGACTAATATATATATTATAAATTTAATATATTTAATTATAAATAAAAACAAGTCAGTGATCCAGTACAGACTCAGAAACGTTGGGGTATCTGAGGTCGTATAGTCCGAAGGGACAGGAAGTGATAGACCCTCGTCTCAAACGAGTTTAAGTACAGGTAACTCACCACTACGGTAGGTTGGTAGAGTAGGAGACAACGGGGGAAGAGGAGTACGGAAGTTAGAAGGGGTCGTAGTTGAAAAGGTTACTCGACCGAGAAGTATAGTCCACCGGTTTCATGACCTTAAAGTCGAATTCGTTGTCAGGAAGGTTACTTATAAGTCCCAACTAGAGGAAATCCTACCTGACCAAACTAGAGGAACGACAGGTACTCTAAGAGTTCTTAGAAAAGGTCTTAGTGTCAAACTTTCGTACTCAAGAAACTCTGAGTCGGAAGAAATACTTTGTTGACAATATAGGTATGTACTGATGGTCTTTTTAGTATCGAAATCAATCCACCTGGAAACAACGGTTTCACTACAGAGATGAAAAATTATATGACAGATCCAAGTAGTATCAAATTATATAAATTATTTTATAATACGTTAATATATAATTTTATTATATATAGTATATTTTATATACGTGTATTTATATTTCAGTAATAATAACATTATTTTATAACGTTTTAAATAGAATTGGTAAAAATTCATATGTTAAATCATTACAGATCATATAAATGTAACAACATTTTGTCTAGAAGTCTTGAACAGTAGATCGTTTATACTTTGATATGGATAATTTGTTGACGAAGACAAAAGGGGAAGAGGATTGGGGACCATTGGTAGTAAAATGAAAGATAAAGATACTGAAATAAAAGATTTGGAAGACGTTTACGTTAATATCATAAATGAAAAAACACTGACCGAATAAATTAACGGTACTACGGGAGTCTAAGTGACACAACATCGTATACCGTCACAGAATAAGGGAAAATTCCGAATTATTAGACAACATAATATGTGATGTAAAACAACTAAGGAAGTAGACAACTGTCTTATTCTGACAAAAGTGGAAAACCTACAATACTTATCACTACGATAGATACTAGTAAAACATGTTCATAAAGACTCACGTTGTGAAAACAAAGGAACTAAAAAAAAATAATTAAAGGATAAGAGATAAAGTAAATAGGGACAAGGTTGGAAATAAAGGAAAGAAAACAATCGAAACCCAACTCAGATTATCAAAAATAAGATCAAATTATTACACGTCAAAATCCATCAAATAAAACCAGTAAGTAAAAATTACATATGTAAATAACTATATTTAAAGGGAGTATCGTGTGTAAAGTGACGTAATGTGTTTAAAACCATACTCCACAAAAAATAAAGTAAATACTAAAGTGAAGTAAAAAATAAAGTTCCGTAACTTTCTGAAACCTCTGAAGTAAAAACTGTAAGACCTTTAAATTCTCACATAACTCAAAGGTTTATAAACATCTAAAAAAAATCAAAAGGTAGATGGTAACTTAAAATCAAAGTAAATTAACACTAGTCTTTACTAAACATACTAAAGTTAGAAGAACTTAAGAAAATACCCAAGTTCTTAAACAGATGTCAAACGAGTTCTAGAGATAAAGACATAACTAAAATACAGACCAATAAAATAGGTAATGATTTTATCTCCGTGATAATACAAGGATAGAGAATAGATAAGTTAAGACAGTCACATGAAACATATAATGTTTCTAGACTACTGACTCCGTATTTGTCAATATTAAAAATATAAAAGAACCATTTAACCGGGAAAATAGTAACATATTACAACGAGTTTTTGAGGATATTGTTAAAAACTGAATTCAGATAAACAAATAAACATATCTGTAGGGGAACAAGAAAATTAACAATAAACGTACCCAATAGAAAAAGAAGTAAAGTGAAAGTCGGAAACACACAGGAATTTAGATCTTACTCAAAGAACATTTAACGTACATCAACCTAGTCAAGTCCAATAAGTCAACGAGTCAGAATAGGTTGAGAAACGCTGGGGTACTAGACGTCGTACGGTCCGAAGGGACAGGTAGTCGTTGAGGGCCTTAAATGAGTTTGAGTACAGGTAACTCTGCCACTACAATAGGTTGATAGAGTAGAAGGCAGTAGGGGAAGAGAATGACGGAAGTTAGAAAGGGTCGTAGTCCCAGAAAAGTTTACCCAGTCAAGAAGTTTCATCCACCGGTTTCATAACCTCAAAGTCGAAATCGTAGTCAGGAAGGTTACTTATAAGTCCTGACTAAAGGAAATCCTACCTGACCAACCTAGAAGAGCGTCAGGTTCTCTGAGAGTTCTCAGAAGAGGTTGTGGTGTGAAGTTTTCGTAATTAAGCAACCGTGAGTCGAATGAAATATCAGGTTGAGAGTGTAGGTATGTACTGATGACCTTTTTGATATCGAAACTGATCTACCTGGAAACAACCGTTTCATTACAGAGACGAAAAATTATACGATAGATAGAACCAGTATCGAAAAGAAGGTTCCTCATTCGTAGAAAATTAAAGTACCGACGTTAGTGGTAGACGTCACTAAATCTCGGTGGGGTTTTATTTCAGAGAGTGACAAAGCAAAGGGGTAAATGAACGGAACTTCACTACCCTGGTCTACCGTACTAGAATCATAAGATTTACAACTCAAAATCTTAAAAAATTAAAAAAGTGAGAGGCGAAAGTAAAAGTAGTTCTCCAAGAAATCAGAAGACGGTATTCCCACCACAGTAGACGTATAGAAACCAATAACTATAAAGAGGAGCGTTAGAACTAAAGTCGAACACGAAATAGGTCGGGTCACAAAGAGTACTAAATAAGACGTATATTCAATCTATTCGTCCCACTGTTATGTATCGGAACTATATGAGGAAAGAGTCAAACCTTGGTCAAATAACAAGGTACAAGTCAAGATTACAACGAAGAACTAGACGTATGTCTAAAGATCCTCAGTATAGTCAACCAGACTATAAGGGTAGAGAAATTCTTAAAAGGTGTCAAACAACACTAGGTCTGTCAATTTCCGAAACTGTATCAGTTATTTCGTCTTCATCTATAAAAAGACCTTGAGAGAGTGAAAAAACTACTAGGTC
This sequence comes from Capra ibex, assembly GCA_006410555.1. NCBI lineage: Eukaryota > Metazoa > Chordata > Mammalia > Artiodactyla > Bovidae > Capra > Capra ibex. The sequence goes on along the minus strand of SJYO01040405.1, from coordinate 44,948,469 downwards.
ACCTACAACCGTTAAACTAAAGACCAAGGAGACGGAAAAGATTTAGGTAGAACTTATAGACCTCCAAGTGTCAAGTGTATGAAACTTCGAACCGAACCTCTTAAAACTCGTTATAAAACAATCGTACACTCTACTCACGTTTACACGTCATCAAACTCGTAAAAAACCGTAACGGAAAGAAACCTTAACCTTACTGCGATACTTTCACTACATCAACCTATGATAGAGGAAAATAGGTAAGTCAGTGAAATATTAAAAATAATCATTCTAATTATGTAAATATATTTTACATTAATATCTATTTCATTAATGATAAAGGTAAAATAATTAGTAAATACGATACAGTATATCTGCAAAACAGGTAAAACACAGAATGACGAAACGAAAGACTAAAGTGACTAAACAAAAAGAGTAGTATTTGAAGTTCGAAAAGAATAAATAAAGACACACATAAGGTATACATCAAAATAACACCAAAGGTAACATTGATATGTATAGAATTTAAATATTTAGATGATTTTAACTAAAACGTGTTTTTAGTGATGTAAAAGTGGGAGGGTGGGTGGACCAAAACCCAATGACTTCATTGATTAACGTATAAATATGTAAGAAATGGGTAATTGTATCTAAATATTAAATACCTAATCGTAAATCGTAGATATGTTGTCTTAACATTATAATATCCAATTATGTAAACGGGTGAAGAACTAGAAAGGACCTCTTGAAAAAAGAGACGGAACACAAGGATAAATTTAAGAAAATAAATTTGAAATTCCTGGAGAAAATTGTAAAGAACATCTCATCCAGATCACCATTACTTAACGAAGTTGAAAACAAACGGACCCTATTAAAGTTAAAGATGAAGTAAAAACTTTCTGTCCAAAAGGTCTATGTCATAATAAACAACTATTATAAAAATTAGAAGATAACGAAACTTGTATAAGGTAAGGGAAGACTAGTCGTTCCTAAGACGACTCGTTTGGAAACCAGAGATCTCAAGAGTGTCTGGATAAGACCGAACATATAAAAATAATAGAGTCACAGAGGTACCTCTTCCCTCCTGACTTCAAAGGATCAGGAGGTAAATAGTGGAACTGATGAAACTCTATTCACAGTAAGAGTAATGAGTCGTATAACCTCACTTACGATATTACACGGTGGATGAAGAAAAGTCTTAGGTAAGGAGGTCAAAGATCCTCACAACCGATGAGCAACGAGTCTTACCTCAGAGAAGGAACCTTGACGGCATCCCTCTATGGAATACGGTCAAATGAGAACGACTTTCGTCGGTTGGAGCTCACTGATAAAGGAAACCATCAAGATTCTGAAATGACCATCCAGTCCCCTTATTAAAACTACTACATATACTCAAAATCTCGAGTAATAACTTAGTAGACTTCGACTTGACAAGAGGAGAAAGAGTCAGAACGAAGAGAAAAAGAGAGTGACTACAATTATTCTCGTGAAGAGTTGAATGACATACGCTTAAACACAGAGTCAGAAAGGGTCCTTTAGACCGAGTTTATTAATTTTATGTAAAGACAGAGATGGTTTTATAGAGATTGAACGAAAAATACTTTGACGTTTGCAATGATTTAATAAAAAACATCGATACAAATACGTATATACATATACACGTACATACATAGAAACTAGAAAAGACATCGAGTCTAACATTCCTTAGACGGACGTTACGTCCTCTGGGTCCAAGGTGTGTACCCAACCTTTCTTAGAGACCTCTTTCTTTGTCGTTAGATGAGGTCATAAGAACGGACTTCTTGGGTACCTGTCTCCTAGGAACACCCGGTGTCAGGTACCCGAACTTTTCTTAGTCTGTGTTAACTCCCTGATTGTGATATTGAGATACAGACATACAACACACATGAGATGGGGTGTATCTTTACGGAAAATAGAGACTAATTAGATTCTTAATTAGTCTTTAGTTTCTACTTGATTTCTGGGAGAACTACTTCCTCTTTCTCCTATCATTTCTCGACTGAATTTTGAGTCTTAAGTCTTTTGATTCTAGTACCGTAGACCAGGGTAATCAAGTACCGTTTATCTACCCCTTTTTTTACTTTTGTTACTGTCTGAAATAAAAGAACCCGAGGTTTTAGTGGCACCTACCAGTGATTTCCGTGTTTCAATTTTCTACAAACAGGAAACATTCTTTTAATACTGTTTGGATCCGTCACAATTTTTCGTCTCTGTAGTGAGACAACTGTTTCTAGGTATATCAGTTTTGATACCAAAAAGGTTTCAGTACATGTCTACACTCTCAACCTAGGATTTCTTTCGACTGGTATTTTCTTAACTACGAAAACTTGAGACCACGACCTCTTCTGAGAACTCTCAAGGAACCTGTTGTTCCTCTAGGTTGTTCAGTTACGATTTCCTTTAGTTGCGTCTTATAATTAACTCTCCTGAGTACGACTTCGAGGTTATGAAACCAGTGGACTACGTTTCTCGACTGAGTATTTCTTTTTCTGGGACTTCGACCCTTTCTCACTCCCTTTCTCCTTTTCCCCCACTGTCGTAACCTACCATAGTAACTGAGTTACTTATACTCAAACTCATTTGAGATTCTCTATCGCTTCCTGTTCCTTCGGACCCCACGACGTCAGACACCCCAGTGTTTCTCAACCTGTACTAACTCACTGAACTCTTGGGGTACTTGTCATACTTTTCCGTTTTATTATCCTATGACTTTCTCCTTGAGGTGTCCAGTCATCCACAGGTTATACGATGTCCTCGACGATGTCTAGTTTCCTCTTTGTTGAGGTCTTTCTTACTTCCCTACCTCGGTTTGTTTTTGTTATGGGTCAACACCTATACTGACCACTATCTTCGTTCCAGGTTACGACATTTCTCGTTATAACGTATCCTTTGAATTTACAATCCAGGTACTTTATTCCGTTTAACCTTCACCAGTTTGTCCTCTACCGTTCTCACTTGTAGTTGTAAGATCCTTAGTCGTTTGATTTCACTTGACCTTACCCACTTAAATTGAGTCTACTAGTAATATAGATGATGACACCCCTCCTTAGGGAATCTTCTTTACGTCATCGGTAGTATAAGCTGTTTTCTCAGGTTTGACGTCATGAACCTACGTTAGAGTTTTTGCTGTCTTACTAGAGCTGAGTAAAGGTTCCGTTTGGTAAGTTATAGTGGCACTAGGTTCGGATACAGGGTTTGTCATGGTGACTTCTTCGACTCCAACTTGCCAAGATACTTCTTGATGTTCTGGAAAATCTTGATTGTGTGTTTTTTCTACAGGAAAAGTAATATCCCCTCACCTTACGTTTTCATCCTTCAGTTCTTTGTGGACTTCATTGTCCGTATAAACCGGAACCTCATGTCTTACTTCGTCCCGTTTCCGATTATCTCAAAACCGTTCTCTTACGTTTGTGGGAGAAGCTTGTTGTCTTCTCTTCTGAGATGTGTACCTGTAGTGGTTTACCAGTTGTGGTTTTAGTTTACTTAATATAAAAAAAGTCCGTGTCAACCTCTTCGAGATATGTCAGTCGTTTTTGTTCTGGCTCGCGACTGATACCGAGTCTAGTACTTGAGGAATAACAGTTTAAGTCTGACTTTAACTTCTTTCATCCCTTTTGGTGATCTGGTAAGTCCATACTGGATTTAGTTTAGGGAAGACTAATATGTCACCTTCGCTCTTTATCTAAATTCCCTGATCTAGACTATCTGTCTCACGGACTACTTGATACCTACCTCCAAGTACTGTAACACGTCTCCTATCCCTATTTCTACTAGGTGTACCTTTTCTTTACGTCTTTTCGTTTTACCAATAGACTCCTCCTGAATGTTTATCGACGCTTTTCTTCTCTTCACTTTTCGTTTTCTCTTTTCCTTTCTATAAGGGTAAACTTACGTCTCAATGTTTTTTATCGTTCTCCTCTATTCTTTCGGAAGAAGTCACTAGTTACGTTTCTTCATCTTCTTTTGTTGTGTTACCCTTTCAGATCTCTAGAGAAGTTCTTTTTATCTCTATGGATCCCTTATAAAGTATGTTTCTACCCGAACTATTTCCTGTCTTTACCAGACCTGGATCGTCTTCGTCTTCTATAATTCTTCTCCACCGTTCTTATGTGTCTTCTCGACATGTTTTTTCTAGAAGTGTTGGGTCTATTAGTGACACTATACTAGTGAGTGGATCTCGGTCTGTAGGACCTTACATTTCAGTTCACCGGGAATCTTTCGTTACGATGCTTGTTTCGATCACCACCACTACCTTAAGGTCAACTCGATAAAGTTTAGGACTTTCTACTACGACACTTTCACGTCGTGAGTTATACGGTGGTTTAAACCTTTTAAGTCGTCACCGGTGCCCTGACGTTTTACAGTGAAAAGTAAGGTCAGGGTTTCTTTCCGTTACGGTTTTTTTACGAGAGAGTGTACGATCATTTCGTTACGAGTTTTAAGAGGTTCGGTCCGAAGTCGTTATGCACTTGGTACTTGAAGGTCTACAAGTTCGACCAAAATGTTTTCCGTCTCCTCGGTCTCTAGTTAACCGGTTGTAGGAGACCTAGTCGCTTTTTCGTTCTCCCAAGGTCTTTTTGTAGATAAAGACGAAATAACTGATACGGTTTCGGAAACTGACACACCCAGTGTTATTTGACCTTTTAAGACTTTCTCTACCCTTATGGTCTGGTGGACTGGACGGAGAACTCTTTGGATATACGTCCAGTCCTTCGTTGTCAATCTTGACCTGTACCTTGTTGTCTGACCAAGGTTTATCCTTTTCCTCATGCAGTTCCGACATATATCAGTGGGACGAATAAATTGAATATAAGTCCCATGTAGTACTCTTTACGATCCGACATTCTTGGTGTTCCACCTTAATTCTAACGGCCCTCTTTATGGTTATTGGAGTCTATACGTCTACTGTGGTGGGAATACCGTCTTTCACTTCTCCTGGATTTTTCGGAGAACTCCTTTCACTTTCTCCTCTCACTTATTCAACCGAATTTCGAGCTGTAAGTCTTTTACTTCTAGTACCGTAGACCAGGGTAGTGAAGTACCCTTTATCTACCCCTTTGTCACCTTTGTCACAGTCTGAAATAAAAAAACCGAGGTTTTAGTGACGTCTACCACTAACGTGGGTACTTCACTTTCTACGAATGAGGAACCTTCCTATCAAAACTGGTTGGATATATTTTATAAGTTTTCGTCTCTGTATGCAACAGTTGTTTCCAGGTAAATCAGTTCCGGTACCAAAAAGGAAACCAGTACATACCTACACTCTCAACCTGACACTTCTTTGGGCTCACGGCTTCTTAACTACGAAAACTTGACACCACGACTTTTTCAGAGAACTCTCAGGAAACCTGACGTTCCTCTAGGTTGGTCAGGTAAGATTTCCTCTAGTCAGGGACCACAAGAAACCTTCCTTACTACGATTTCGACTTTGAGGTTATGAAACCGATGGAACACACTTCTCAACTGAGTAACCTTTTCTGAGACTACGACCTTCCTTAACCCCCGCCATCCTCTTCCCCTGTTGTCTCCTACTCTACCGACCTACCGTAGTGGCTGAGCTACCTGCACTCAAACTCAATTGAGACACTCAACCACTACCTGTCCCTCCGAAGAACACGACGCTAAGTACCCCAGCGTTTCTAAGCTGACTCACTGACTTGACTTGACTTGACCATCGAGTCTACCATCTCAGACGGACGTCACGTCCTCTGTTCCCAAACTAGGGACCCACCCCTTATAAAGGACCTCTTTCTTTACCGTTGGGTGGGGTCATAAGAACAGACCTTTTAGGGTACGGTCCTACCTCCTCGGACTGTCCAGTGTCAGGTACCCCGGCGTCTCAGTCTGTGGTGACTCGCTGAAGTGAAAGTGAAAGTCCATAGAGAATCTTCCACGGAAATTTATTACTTATATGTTAAATAATTTCTATATTCTAAAGAGAGGAAATAGTTACAATAGAGACACAAATGGACATTTGTAGTATTCCAAATTAAGGACTTTGGTCGGGGCACCCTTATCGTAAACAAAGACGAACTGATAAAAGTTTTAATATTTGTACAGTTGAACAAGTTTGATACTACTTGTTCTTTAGTCCGTTTTTATATTTAACAATAATCTTATAAGTAAAATTTATATGAATAATTATTAAATTGTGACGTACGTTAAGTCATAAGTTTATGGTATGACATTAATTTAATTGTGACAAATGTAAAAGTCATAAATTTCAGACTTTAACGTTCGTCATTGGTATTTTATTTCATTATTTATTACTATTATTGATTAATAGGTGGTTTTACCTTAATTTGGTATCATTATTAGTGTCGAAAATAACTGTTGTCGAGGAAATAACGTAAGGTTTACTGACGTATTAAGATGTTTCTAATAAAAATAATGGTTGTTTTGAAAACCAATGTAGGTAATTTATTTAGTCCGTGATTCAAAAAGGTGATGAATGTATTCTCGTGATAGAAAAATAGTAAAGACAAAACATTTAATAGGACTTCGTCACAGTAAAGTATGTATAATACCGGACACAGTATCTAATGTGTACTATTACATTGACTGGGGGAAGTTTAACATCTTAAACTTCAGAAGGTTTTATTTATGTACTTCTATATTTAAATTGACCAGTTTAATGTTTTATCATTAATAGTTTATTTCATTTAAAAGGACAAATAAGGAAAAGAAATGAGGGACACAACGTAAAAATTAAGACCTTTTTGTTTGTCTTTCCAATGTCTTTGAAGGATCTTCGATCCTTTCATACTCTATTTCGACCAATCTATATACTAAATCCTTTTTATTACCGATTATTTTTTTATTTTTTATTTTAATAGTTTATTTTAATTATTAACACAAAAATTTTCGTGTTGAATTCTTTTACTTCAGTTCCTTTTATCAAGTCAAGTCAAGTCAACAAGTCAGCACAGGTTGAGAAACGCTGGGGTACTTAGCGTCGTACGGTCCGGAGGGACAAGTAGTGGTAGAGAGTCTCAAGTGAGTGTGAGTGTAGGCAGTTCAGGCACTACGGTAGGTCGGTAGAGTAGGAGCCTTTTATCACCCTTGCACCATTATGAGTATGTTATGTATTTGTCATTTCTTAGACAGGGGATATACTCTCCCGTACACACATGGATTATATACGTACAAATAAAGTTAATTTTTTTGTGTGTCTTATGATTCATTCTTTTAATACTTTTATAAAATATTTTCTTTTAGGGGTTACAAGTAATTAATAAACTTTTTAAGTAGTTATAATTGTCTTCAGTCTATTTACGTTACATGTGACATTACTCGATAGTGTATGTCCCTCACTAATTTTTACTGTATAACTGTGAAAATCCCAATAGTTTTTCCTCTCCCTATCCACGAGTGTTGATGTGTACTCTTACATTTACCTTCTGATAAACCCTTTTAAAATATGTAGTAGTTATTAACAACTTTTCTATGTATATAAAAATAAAAATAGGGAGGGTTCATATTTCATTTTTCGTAACACAAGTATACACACGGTTTTTAAAGGACCTCAAACGAGTTTGAGTACAGGTAACTCAACTATTACTGTAAATCGGTAGAGTAAGAGATAGTGGGGGAAGAGGAGGACGGGAGTTAGAAAGGGTCGTAGTTCCAGAAAAGGTCACTCAGTCGATAAATGTAGTCTACCGGTTTCAAAACCTCGAATCGAAGCCATAGTCAGAAAGGTTAGTTATAAGTCTCAACTAACAGTAATTCTAACTGACCAAACTAGAGTAACGACAGGTTCCCCGTTCTGTCAAACTTTCTTAGTTAAGAAACCACGAGTCGGAAGTAATACTAACTTAGGATGTTAATATGGACTGATGACTTTTTTAGTATCGAAACTGATATGTCTGGAAACAACCGTTTTCTGGAAACAACAGAGACGAAAAATTATGGGACAGATCCAAGTAGTATCGAAAAGAAGGTTTACCGAAATACGACACGACACGATTCAGTGAAGTCGATACATACTGAGAAAGGTTGGGATACCTGATATCGGGTGGTCAGAGGAGACAGGTACCGCTAAGAGGTCCGTTCTTATGACCTCACCCAACGGTATAGGAGGAGGTCCCCTAGAAGGACTGGGTCCCTAGTTCGGACGTCTAGAATACTGAGGACGTGACCGTTCACCCAAGAAATGGTGATCACGGTGGATCCTTCGGACTACAATAAAGGTTTACCGTCACTATCTGTTTATATACTTTATTTTAAAAATTTTTTTGGAGTTTGAGTTAGAGGTCACGTTAACTATTTTATAACCTATATAAGTATTTTATCCTTTTCCATGGTGTGACTTTACTTAGTTAACTCCAATGTGTATTGTGTCTCTACGTAGAGTATTAGTATATTGAACTCACACTTACGGATCCGGAAGACGTGTGAAAAATAACTCAACAAATATAACTCGACCTACTCGATGAAAATATAAAACCTTTAATTAGGAAACAGTCAATAAAGTAATCGATAAAAAAAGAGGGGAAGTCTCCCGACAAAAAAGTGGAACAAATAGCCAAGGAAGTGACACGTTTTGGAAAATTAAAATTAATCCAGCGTAAACAAATAAAAACAAAAATAAAGGTAATGTGACCCTCCCCCCAGTATCTCCTAGAAAGACACTAAATACAGTCTCACAAGACGGATACAAAATGAGATTCTCAAAAATATCAGACCAGAATATAAATCCAGAAATTAAGTAAAACTCAAATAAGGACACATACCATAACACTACACGAGATTAAAGTAAGAAAACGTACATCGATAGGTCAAAAGGGTTAATGACGTCTCTGATAGAAAAGAGGTAACATATAAGAACGGAGGAAACAACTTCTATTCCACGGGTACCCACACACCTGTCTTTAAATAGGTTTCTTCTGTACGTCTACCGATTATTGGTATACTTCTCTACGAATTGTAGTGAGTAATAATCACTTTACGTTTAGTTTCGATGTTACTCAATAGTGGAGTGTCACCAGTCTTACCGGTAGTAGTTTTTTAGATGGTTGTTATTTACGAACTCTCCCACACCTCTTTTCCCTTGGAGAACGAGACAACCACTCTTACGTTTGACTATGTCGGTGATACCTCTTGTTATATCCCTAAAGAATTTTTTTGATCCTTATTTTGATGGTACACTTGGGTTGGGTTTTCAGAGTGATGACCCGTATATGGGACTTCTTTGAGATTAACTTCTTCTATGGACATGGAGTTGTAAGTAACGTCGTCATTAATATTATCCTGTACCTTCGTTGGATCTACAAGTAACTATCTACTTACCTATTTGTTCATACCATGTATATATGTTACCTCATATGAGTCGTTATTTTTTCCTCGAGTAAACTGAGTCAACTGAGTCAAGATTACTTCACCTACTTCGTACAGACAATAAGTCTCACTTCATTCAGTCTTTCTCTTTTTCTTTATAACATATAATTATATATGTATATATATATACCTTAGATCTTTCTACAATGACTACTTAAATAGACATCCTGTTGTTACCTGTGTATATCTTTGTCTGAACACCTGTGTTCTCATTCCTTTTTCCCTTGTTTGACTCTCTCATGGTAATTTTGTACATATAATGGTATACATTTTAATCTATTGGTCACCTATAAACGACATTTTACGTCCCTCGAGTTTTAAGCCATGAAACGAAGTTGGATCCCTCTACTCTACACCTCCCTTCACTCTCCCTACAAGTCACCCTCCCCTGTACCCATTTGGATACCGAGAAAGTATAATTACAGACCATCTTTGGTTACGTTATGACATTTCGTTAATAGGAAGTTAATTTTAAAAATTTTTGTAAATTTTTTAATTAATTAATTTCCTTTATATAATGGATTTTTTATTTTTCTTTGGATCTCTGTCGTGACACTAAGATAGTTATGTTCTAATTAAAACAAAAAAGAATTTAGTCGTTTATAATTCGACCATGTTTTCATTGACGTCAAAAAGTAGTAACTTTAAACGGTAAACTATAATCTTATGTAAGAATTTGCACCAAAACAATATGGAGTAAAATTACGTGGAAAGATTAGTAGAGAATAATGAACGACACATAAAATATAAATAAAATCTGATACCTTTACTGTAATCTGTTTTTCATGTAAGTTCACTAAAAGAACTCAAGTTTTACCCACTATTTCGTCGTCTCTGTTGAGTGTTATAGTTGTTATGTAAACCGAGTTCTTTACGATTACTTGTGTGTCACGTTACCACCAAGTTCTTCAAAACGTTTCCTCGACTCTCGGAACTTCAACTCCTCGTATCATCGACCGGTAACCTTCAAATGTTACTGGTTGTCTCAGGTAGTAGTTTCGACTAAGAGAATGTTGACGTGTTCTTCAAGGACTTCTTGAGTTGTAGTTGGTAGGATACCAATAAGACGTAAACTTCGTTTAACCTTTCCACTGTTTTTCACCCACCGAGTACTCAACTGGTTTTTTTTTTTTTTTTTCAGTAAAATTTGACAGTAGAAGAGAATAAGATACGTATTTATTGATTAGTAAAGAGTTAACATAATACTGTACACTGTTTTTCACCTAAAATATGTTGTCCTGTTGACCGTTACTCGTCGAGTCTCCAACCGACTCTTCTTCGAGGTTTTGTGAAGGGTTTGGGTTTGAACGTAGTTTTTTTTCCAGTACCAGTGACCACCAGACGATGGATAGACTAATTAAAGTCGAAAGATTTAGAACCACTTTGGTAATGTAGAGTCTTCACACGAGTCGTTTAACTACTCTACAAGGGACTTTGACGTTACGGACAACGACAAGAAGAGGTGTTACTGTGAACTGAAGTACAACGTGTTAGTTGTAAGGTTTTCAACTTATTTAACCCGATGTTTCAAAACGGAGTTAACGGTATAAGTGGACTGGAGAACGGTTGACTGATACTGGAGAAATTCGTAGAGTTATGAAAACGTCCCTTTTACGACGGTGTTAGTCGTCTTCCTTCTTTTACAGAAGTTCTCAAACAACTTAACTCGAGTTCCATACCTAAAAATACGATGTCCTTATTTAGTTGAACAAAGAACAACCGTTTTTACACAACTAACGTTACTAAGGATAATATTAATTATTTCTATACAAACTTGGATCAAATTTAATAAACTTTAAGGATGAGATTTGTAAATATGTATATATATATATATATTAAAAACATATATAAACTTCACGTAAAATATATAAAACATATATAGTTTAAATCATATATTAATTAATTTATATAAACTATTTATTTAATTGTATATAAATTTTATATAAACTTATATAATATTAATTTAAGTTATAAATTCAGAGAGATATATATTTATAATACATATAAACGTGGTCGGATTATGAAAACAAAAGTAAGGTTAGGGTTTCTTTGTGCTACAGTTTCTTACGAGTTTGATGACGTGTTAACGTGAGTAGAGTGTACGATCATTTCATTACGAGTTTTAAGAGGTTCGGTCCGAAGTCATTATACACTTGACTCTTGAAAGTCTACAAGTTCGACCAAAATCTTTGTCGTCTTCTTAGTCTCTAGTTTACCGGTTGTAGGCAACCTAGTAACTTTTTCGTTCTCTCAAGGTCTTTTTGTGGATAAAGACGAAATAACTGATACGGTTTCGGAAACTGACACACCCAGTGTTATTTGACACCTTTTAAGACTTTCTCTTCCCTTATAGTCTAGGGGACTGGACGGAGAACTCTTTGGATATACGTCCAGTCCTTCGTTGTCAATCTTGACCCGTACCTTGTTGTCTGACCAAGGTTTATCCTTTTTCTCATGTAGTTCCGATATATAACAGTGGGACGAATAAATTGAATATACGTCTCATGTAGTACTCTTTGCGACTTGACCTCCTTCGTGTTCAACCTTAGTTGTAACGTCCCTCTTTATAGTTATTGGAGTCTATACGTCTACTGTGGTGGGAATACCGTCTTTCACTTCTCCTGGATTTTTCGGAGAACTACTTTCACTTTCTCCTCTCACTTTTTCGACCGAATTTCGAGTTGTAAGTCTTTTACTTCTAGTACCGTAGACCAGGGTAGTGAAGTACCCTTTATCTACCCCTTTGTCACCTTTGTCACAGTCTGAAATATAAAAACCTACGGTTTTAGTGACGTCTACCACTAACGTCGGTACTTTAATTTTCTGTGAACGAGGACCCTTCCTTTCAATACTGGTTGGATCTATCGCATAAGTTTTCGTCTCTGTAATGAATCGGTTGTTTACAGGTAGATCAGTTCCGATACCAAAAGGTCACCAGTACATACCTACACACTCAACCTGACACTTCTTTTGTCACGACTTCTTAACTACGAAAACTTGACACCACAACCTCTTCTGAGAACTCTCAGGGAACCTGACGTTCCTCTAGGTTGGTCAGGTAGGATTTCCTCTGGTCAGGACCCGCAAGTAACCTTTCTGATTACGACTTCGTCTTTGAGGTTATGAAACCGTTGGAGTACACTTCTTAACTGAGTAACCTTTTCTGGGACTACGACCCTCCCTAACCCCCGTCCTCTTCTTCCCCCGCTGTCTCCTACTATACCGACTTACCGTAGTGACTGAGCTACCTATACTCAAACTCACTTGAGACCCACAACCACTAGCTGTCCCTCCGGACCACACGACCCTAAGTACCCCAGGGTTTTTTCTCAGCCTGAACTGACCCACTGACTTGATTTGACTTGACTTGACTTATAAAAACAACGTCTAGTCTCGTCAATAGGAAGTACTCCTCCCTTCTGGATCACTAGCTCGTCCTGATATTTCCCAAAAAATAAGGCATGAATTAGGGACTGAGATTTACCACAAAATGACTATAAATAAAAACTATTAGGAACTCATTCATACGAATCTCGATTCATTGAAAGAGACGTAATATAATTTAGATAGAGAAAAGAGTCAGAGAGAGTACAGATGGATCCAGTATACCTATATATGACTTTAAATACGAGATGCTTACGGAGTAAAACGTTGTAGTTTTTACTGTTATCTTGATACAAATTGGAAGTTAAAAGTTATTTTAAATTGTCGTCTGTAACATACTCAAGATATACTAAAACTCCCACCAGTATCGTTTTATGTGTAAATTTTACTTAATGTAACCAACCTTTTGAAGAACTGGTTCTTTTATAAAAGTCACATTTTCTTTTAATAAGGTGATCTTTTTAATTTGTCGTATAACATAGATTCTTTAACTTGTTTAAGTTTCTGATAAAGCCTTCATTATGTACTTTTATGTTTAATTATATAAAATAGGAAGAATTTTAGTTAAAGATTCGTGTCAAAAATCAATGATAAAAAGTAGTAAGTGTCCACAAATATGTTATAAAAAGTCAAAAAGATATCATGGTATATGACTGTTACTTTACCAAAGTGTAGTTACCCCTTTATTTACTTAGTAAAACACATCAACTATTCTTCTATATACGATCGTGATACTTCAACTAAATTTCCTAAAGGTGACACACTTTAATTTACTCTTATTTTCTTCTATATCTCTGACATATAATCTAATAAAATTACTTTATTATTTATTTTCGATATAAATGTTACTTTAATGTAATTAAGATATATCTACACAGGTACGTATATTGTCTCATACCTAACAAGTACGTTTCTACCGGTACTTTTACTTTACTACCACCTTATTCAAAACATAAAAGTAAAACGAAAATATATAATAAAGTTAATACTTTTATAAATAAACTAGTTAATGTCATATTACCTCCATTAAACAATCTCTTCATAAATTAATATTAATCTCGTAATAAAATTACATATGTCATAAATTTAATATAGATTATATTTAATTCACTAAAAACACTGAAAATGAAAAGACTTAAACATGAAAGAGGTGTAAAAACTGAGAACACCAAAGAAGAGAGAAAAAAAAAATATCAAACCAATGTATAAATTTCTCTTAGTTGTTGTGTGTAGGTGCAGAGAAGTCTTATAAATGAGAAGGTACGAAGACTATATCCCATTTACTTAAAATAAAAATGATTCTAAAACTCAGTTACCCAAATTTTTTACTTATTATTATCTTAAGGGGATATGTTATTAAAATATAAAATTTTATATTAAATAAACATTATCTCGAAGTCTCTTTTTATTGATAATACTATGTGAATATCCAGAAGAATCAATCCATCTAATTCATTTTTATAAAGAGAAAAGAGATCCATCCATAAGAAACATAAAGTAGACGTTTCGGTGGTCAATCAGTTTACAGTGAATCGTGACCGTATGTATTACTCGAAGGGTCCACCACGATCATCATTACTTAGACGGAAGGTTACGTCCTCTACGTTCTGTGTTCAAGTTAGGGACCCCAGACCTTCTAGGGGACCTCATCCTTGACCGTCAGGTGAGGTCATAAGAACGGACCTTTTAAGGTACCTGTCTTCTCGGACCGTCAGTTATCAGGTGTCCCTACGTTTCTCAACCTGTGTTGATTCGTGAAGAAGGAAGGTTGTGTTACCATTTAGTAAATACTATCAAGAAAAGTCGAATATTCTAGGATATAGGGTGATTTAGTAGATTGTTCTATAAACTAATAAAAATATAGTGAGTAAAATTTTGACATTAAGGACCCCTTTGTAACTTAACTTTCTGATTACTATTTCCTCACAGAGGTAGACGTTAATTGTACGAAACTAAAGTGAGAAGGAAGATAGTATGTAATCCCCATGATTTAACAAAAGTACTAACCCTTAGTAGGTAAAGTCTTAAAAGTCAGTGTCTACTAAAACGAGGGTACCTTTGTAGATCTCTGCTAAAAATAATCGTGTTGACCTTCCACCTCCCCGGAGGACCGTCATTCTTCTCCGGTCCCTACGACGATTTGTGGCATGTGAAGTGTCCTACCAAGGGCAAGGTCGTTTCTTAATAACCTTCGTTTACAATTACACAGTTTTAACTCTTTGGGATAAGATATAGGACCCGAATGGACCATCGAGTTAACCATCTCTTAGGAGGACGTTACGTCCTCTGGGACCAAACTAAGGACCCAACTCTTCTATGAGACTTCCTTCCGTACCGTTAGGTGAGGTCTTAAGAACGGACCTCTTAGGGGTACCTTTTTCTTCCGATCACCCGATGTCAGTTACCCATCGGTTTTTCGTCTGTGTTGACTCGCTGATTCGTGACGTGTGTAAAATATAGGATTGAAGTACAATGAATTAAATCGTAGTTTAATCGTTTTTATACGATAGATGAAGTAAATGTGTTTAAATAGAGAAATCCTTTATCAATTGGACCTCAAATCTTTACACCTTTAGACGATTTTTTAAACTGAGGTCTTAGTGATATTTAAGAAACTATTACTACCTTATTTGAGTTATCGCACATATGAAAGTTATATGGTATATATCTCTCCCTTAATAATTCCTTAAATTACATTTAGAGGAAAAACCTACACGGAAACGAGTAAAGGGGTACCATACTTATGTGTAAATCGGATTATAGACTCGTAAGGGTCTGATAGGTCGAGGGATACGTAATCTGAACCTTTTTTGAGGTTACGACCCTCCCTAACCCCCGTCCTCCTCTTCCCCTGTCTCCTACTCTACCGACCTACCGTAGTGACTGAGCTACCTGTACTCAAACTTATTTGAGGCCCTTAACCATTACCTGTCCCTCCGGACCGCAAGACGCTAAGTGCCCCAGCGCTTCTCAGTCTGTGCTGACTCGGTGACTTGACTTAACTTGACGTACGTATTCTGTTAAGCTCCCTAATCTTTCGATTTTCAAATCTCTTAATTGTTACACTAAACACCTCACCATTTTAGGTGTAAAATGTTATTCTTATATGTATAAAGGTGGAAGATAATGGAATAGTTGGGAAGACAGTCGTAAGTAACCGAAAAGGGACCAGTACCTAGACCGTACTGACGCAGAACAAAGTCCCTGGTATAGTGATTTAAGGAAATGGAAATTAATCCAGGAGATAATAGTATACGAAAATTTATAACTCAAAGGTACGTAATTAAAGAGACTAAAAATTATTGTGAGTAACAGAAGGTAGAGCGACAGTAATTATATTTAATGGTGACAACAAGTAAACAAATAATTACAGAGTCTTGTCGAGTTCTAACATTTGCAACACTTGAAAGATACTTTACCACTAAGAGAGGGGGATCTACAGAAGTGTCAAGTACTAAGGTAGTAAGTGTAGATAGAATGTATGGGAGAATAGGTCAGAATGTAAATACCATTGTAAATAAGACTGAACTGCAGTATTAGAGAGTTTTAATTTTATAGACCATTCACTCTCACCTCAGAACTGAGAAAATAACACTTAAACTCTGTTGGTAAATAATCTTTGATTTATATACTCCATCAGTATGAGTTATAAAGGTTAGAGACATAAGTCTTTGGGATATAACCCAAGTGTTACAAGGGACTTTATCGTAGGGGTTCTTGAATTACAAAGACATATCGACATGGTATATTCTGGGAGACTCGTGTCAACAACAAAGGACAGTAGATAACAATATATCATTTATATTTGGGTTTACTCAAGATTTATTTACGGTTTATTTATTTTAATTACTTAAGTGACATACTGTAAGGGAGACACATATATAAAAAGATAATTATAAAACTATTAATAAAGTATTTTTAAAATTTATAAAGTTACATAAATAAATTATAAATAGGACTCTTCACCAGATATCCGTAATAATCTAACGGTATCCTAAATAAAATATAAATAAAAGATTAAGGGGATCATTAGTAAGTGGAAAACCGTCTCGATATAGGAAATCTTAATATGGATCCCTCCGAAATAACATTAATTAAAAGTATATATACACACGAATCTTTGAACATAAGAACAAACGGAAACCTTATGTACAAAATGATTAGAAGATTAAGATTCAACCATAAAGTAGCGAGTGACCTTTTTATTAAAATGACATAAGTCCACAGATGATCTGACATTCCTTAGAAACCAGAATGACTATGAGAATTCCATGAGACAAAATAAAGAACCCGATCACGAGTGGAAAGTAAAAGAAACAAAGAAAAGAAAGAAAATGGTCGTAAGTACAATCATACCTTGATAAAAGAAAGTAGACGAAGTATATGTAACACTTAAACGTAGACCCAGAACATAGAAAATAGTCAAGTAATAAAGCAACTGAAAACGGAGACAAAATTAAAAAGAAAGGAAAGAATATAAGGTGTTTTTACATAGAACCAGGAACAGTACGTTAGTAGGTTTAAAGATTTGAAGAAAGAATACAATTTATGAAAACAGAGACTCAACATAAGATCTATTATAGAGTGATAACGTGGCATGAAAACCAGTTTGACCGGTACCCCAATGATAAAGTACTTAGTGTACGAAGAATTTATTCACTGTTGTACAAAATATCAAAGGAAAGAAAATGTCTATAAAATTTACACAAAATAAAGAACTTTTATAGTTTGAAATAATAAAATACTAGATACAGACTATAAAGGAAATAGACTTCATAAACATACAGACGATAAAAACGTGGATAGAAAATATCTTAGTACGAATATATTAAACAAAAACCGAGGAGTTCTGAGGTTTACTTCTAACAAAAGTTCTCACCTAACAGAAATTGAGGACGTTCCATAATTTCGGAAACCTTCAGTCTTTATTAGAATATATTGTTAAGTGATACCGTGACTTTTGATATCGATGTTTTTTTTTTTTTTTTAGTACTCTTTCGACTTAATATCGGTGTTAAGGAGTCCTTAAAACAACAAAAACAACAAGAAACAAAAATAAATCAGGTGAGAACGATAGAGGACTTTCCCTTCTAAAAGTACCCTTCTTTGTCCGAAAATTAAAAGTAAGATCAAAACACTGAGACATAAGTATATTTCCACACAAAGGACATTAACCATTTTGGACTTGGATTAGAAAGTAGAGAAAAGAGGAGTTCCAGTGACCGGATTTCGGAGTCAAACACAACCGGAATTTTATATCTCGTTCCTCCCTGAAAAGAATATAAAAATCAAAGAGTGTAGGAGGATTTAAATCAATCGTTGATAAACAAGAAAGGAGTTGAAATATTGTAAAAATTCTTTAATCTTTTTATTAACGTTTTAACTTTTTTTTTTATTAAAATTGACCTTTAAAAGAGGTTCTTTCTTTCATCTTTGTCTTTGTTTTTCGTTGTTGTTGTTGTTTTTTTGTGACAAGGAGGTTCGTCTCTAAAATATTTCCGAAATAAACAGAATGTACGTGGTGGTGACCTTTATTTAATTCGTCTCCAGAAGGTCCATCGTGTCACCATTTATTAGATGTACGGTTATGACCTCTGTATTCTCTACGTCCAAACTAGGGACCCAGTCCTTCCAGAACACCTCATTCTTTACCGTTCGGTGAAGTTACGTAAGAACGGTCCTTTTAAGGTACCTGTCTCACCGGACCAGCCGATGTCAGGTACTCCAGTGTTTATCAGTCTGTACTGACTTATAGGTACGTACGTTTCCATTTATATAAATATATAAAAGTTTAAAAGAATACCATATTTTGATTAATATCAGGAATAGTCATCTTAACTTGACATTCTTGTACTGGAGTTTAAACAGATTTTTTGTGCCTATATAATACGAAATAATCGTGGGGTGAATTTATCTTGGAGTTTTTTAGGTCTCTTTTCTCAAATACGAATTAGTATTCTATTGACTAGAATCATAGAATCGTTATATGAGTAATATGTAATCTTAATCATCAAATTAATAATTTGTTCATAAGTTCCCTAAAACAAAAAGTCAAATGTACATTATATTTTACTCGTAGTTTCTATATAATAATAAAGAAGTTGTTACTTTTGAATGTATAAGACAATCATTTTGTATTGACTCATGAAAATCTTAAAATTCGTTAATTTTATTTTATAAAGTTTTACTATCTAAGATGAAAGTATTAATATATACGTTATATACGTGTACATGTGTGTGTATATGTGGAAAAATAAACTCCTCTCGATTCCTAAGTGTCCAGAGGTTGCTAATAAAATTCAGGAGTTTATTTTCAGTTCTATATCCATATTACTAGAATAAAAAAAATTTCGATACTTCTTTCTTTTATTTTATTCCTTCGATATAATTATTATTATTATCGTCGTTTTTTATTTTTATTTACTTTCAAAAGACTCTTAATATCAGTTATCACATAGTAAGGATTTCTGTCAACTTTTCAACCATCTACGTACTCTTTGGTGTGTGTAGCGTTGGGTAATACACAATTCATATAAAATAACGACCTTTATAAACCCCTTTCTCTTGGTGTCTCTCTTTATTTGGTGAAAGAAATGACCTCGGGATGACGTGAATTTCATAAAATCTCATATAACTCCATTTTTATTATCGTAGATGACTCCGTTTTACGAAAAATCCCAGATCTCTAAAAAGGGAGGTCATTTTTACGAAAACCATCAGGTTACACTAAAAAACCTCTATTAAGAGAACTAGACTTGTACCTAGTAAACTCACAAGGAACAATTTACAAATTTTTAGGTTAATAAAATAAGTCAACACTGATAATTTTCTACTCTCTTACGTACTGAAAGAAGTAACTTTTGACTTATTACCTGGTAACAAGAAAAAAGAGAAATAGAACATTATATGTAGTCCGTAATGTATTTAGACCGTGAAACCCTTTTTATTTTTCAATGTAATTTACAAACTTTCATATACCCTCATGGGGTACCATAAGATCACTTTATCTTAGTTTAAATAGTTGGAAACGACAAAAAGAAACGAATCAATTTTACTTTATCTACCAATAGAAGTCAAGTCAGTCAATTAGTCAAGTCAGTGAGTCAGCACAGACTGAGAAACGTTGGGGTACTTAACGTCGTGCGATCCGGAGGGACAGGTAGTGGTTGAGGGCCTCAAGTGTGTTTGAGTGTACGTAACTCAGTCACTAAGGTAGGTCGGTAGAGTAGGAGACAGCAGGAGAAGAGGAGGACGGCGGTTAAACAGAGTCTCGGTCTCAGAAAAGGTTACTCAGTTGAGAAGTGTACTCCACCGGTTTCATAACCTCAAAGTCAAAATCGTATTAAGGAAGGTTTCTTGTGGGTCCTGACTAGAAATCTTACCTGACTAACCTAGAGGGACGTCAGGTTCCCTGAGAGTTCTCAGAAGAGGTTGTGGTGTCAAGTTTTCGTAGTTAAGAAGTGACGAGTCGGAAGAAGTGTCACGTTGAGAGTATAGGTATGTACTGGTGACCTTTTTGGTATCGGAACTGATCTACCTGGAAACAACCGTTTCGTTACAGAGACGAAAACTTATACGATGGATCCAACCAGTATTGAAAGGAAGGGTCCTCGTTCGCAGAAAATTATAGTACCGACATTGGTTTTAGACGTCACTAAAACCTCGGGGGTTTTTATTTCAGACTGTGACAAAGGTGACAAAGGGGTAGATAAAGGGTACTTCACTACCCTGGTCTACGGTACTAGAAGCAAAAGATTTACAACTCGAAATTCGGTTGAAAAAGTGAGAGGAGAAAGTGAAAGTAGTTCTCCGAAAAATCCGGGAGAAGTAAAAGACGGTATTCCCACCACAATAGATGTATAGACTCCAATAAATATAAAGAGAGTCGTTAGAACTAAGATCGAACCCGAAGAAGGTCGGGTTGTAAAGAGTACTACATGAGACGTATCTTCAATTTATTCGTCCCACTGTTATATGTCGGAACTACATGAGGAAAAGGATAAACGTTGTTCAGACAACAAGGTACAGGTCAAGATTGACAACGAAGGACCGGACGTATGTCCAAAGAGTTCTCCGTCCAGTCCACCAGACCATAAGGGTAGAGAAAGTCTTAAAAGGTGTCAAACAACACTAGGTGTGTCAGTTTCCGAAACCGTATCAGTTCTTTCGTCTTTATTGACAAAAAGAACTTGAGAGAAGGAAAGAAGTACTAGGTCGTCTATAATCGTTAAAGTAGACACCAAGGAGACGGAAAAGATTTTGGTCGAACTTATAGACCTTCAAGTACCGAGTACACAACGACTTCGGACCGAACCTCTTAAAACTCGTAATGAAATGATCGTACACTCTGACACTAACACGCCATCAAACTCGTAAGAGACCGTAAAGGAAAGAAACCCTTTCTTTTATATAGAGTTCATATCGTTTATAGAATATATGAACATAGGATTCATATCGTTTATTTTTTCGTATTTCTTCTCTTCAATTCAGTGAAACTACGGAATTACTGTTCTAGTAATACTAAATCGTCTATAAAGGAAGATCCTAGTTATATAGATAGATAGGTGGTGGCAGAGACATTATCAATTTTGAAATGTGTATGTATCTTTATGTTAACTAATAAAGTATAGAATACAAATGAACAAGACCCTAAAGATTTTAACTTTTGGAACAGGAAATAACATAAGAAAGTAAACTAATTATTAATAATACAAGAATCGTATACGATTCTTAACAATAATAGTGACCCCTATGTCTTGACTTAATGTGTCTGTTTTTAGAGACGGAAGTCACTACCACCTTCCCCGGGGTCTACATCCTCGTTACACAAAGGTGAACCTTCAGGAACTTTCACTCACAGATAAAGACACGAAACCACTGAATGAAGTGAGATGAGGTGTAGGATTTATTTCGTTTGGGAGACAATAGGATTAAATTCCGATTTTAAAGAATCTATATAGGTGTTTTTATGTTATATATTTTACTGTATAATTACTCAACCTGAAGTGGTTTAATTTAACGAGACGATAATTGTACTATGATAATTTTGTTCTTTTTCTATGGTGTCTGACCTATTTTTATAAACATTCATTATACAGAACATTTGTCGTACATTTTATGAGAGTGTTAAGCCAATGTTCTTTTATTAGGTAAATTTTTTATCCGTTTTAAAATTTGTCTGTAAAATGGTTTTTTTTACAGTTTATTTCGGTACTTTTCTAAGAGTTATTGTAATCAGTAATCTCTTTATATTCAATTCAGTGTTACTTTATAGTGATGTGTTAATAATCTTACTAATTAAATTTCTTCTTTGGTGACGTACTTAACGACCGTTCTTATACCTCCGTGGTCCTGAAATATTTTGTAACCTCCTTAACACTTTATCCGTAAGTGAAATCCCCGAAGGGTTCACCAAGTCACCATTTCTTTCACTTTCACTTTCACTTTTACTTCAGCGAGTCGGCACAGGCTGAGAAACGCTGGGACACCTGACATCGGGTGGTCCGAGGAGTCAGGTACCCTAAGAGGTCCGTTTTTATGACCTCACCCAACGGTAAAGGAAGAGGTCCCCTAGAAGGGTTGGGTCCCTAGCTTGGGTACAGAGGGTGTAACGTCCGTCTACGAAATTGGAGACTCGGTGGTTGGATAGACAATTGAGTCGTTGACGTCCTCTGTACTTAAGCTAGGGACCCAGTCCCTCTAGGGAACCTCCTCTTTTACCGTTGGGTGGGGTCATAGGAACGATCTCTTAGGGAACCTGTCTCTTCGGACCGCCCGGTATCAGGTACCCCAGTGTTTGTCAACCTGTGTTCACTCACTGACTCTTGTCAGTATGTGTAAGTGAAACCTATACCGATGGATGTACACTATAAGATACACAGTCACAAATGACATTTTGTTTGGAGGGGTTTATCACTAAATATTGTAATAATGAACGTAAATTAAGAGTAAATGTATAAAACGAAAAAGATAAAATGAAACTTTAAACTGGTTCAACGGGACCTTTAAGTGAGAGATAATTCGTAGAAATCATTATTTTGGGGGAAGAGTCAGTTCTACCAAGGTGACATAGTATAAGTCCGCCTACAATGACTTGAGGAAAACATATTTACATGACTCGTAATACTTCCCTACTGAAGCCGTTATGATCGGTATAACCTAAGTCACTGTGAAAAAGTTATTATTCGGACGAAGAACATAGTGTCGTTCTAAAAAAAGAAAGTCAAAATAAGTCCATTTTGACTGTATGTTGTTACACACTCAAACTACACATGTTATTAAACAAAGTCACGGAACTGAATGTAAACAACGTCTCACTAATAGTGTTATTCAAATCAATTGTAGGTAGTAAAGTATATTAATGACTTGATGTTACTGATTTTTATTTATTTTCCTTCCTTCTTTACTTCCTACCTCTCCCACTCTTTCTTTCCTTCCTTTTCTTCCTATCTTTCTTTCTTTTTTGAAATTGAGCACTACTCTTGAAAATCCTCAATGAATCGTTGAAAGTCTATATGACACGGTGTTTTGTCACAATTGATGTCAGTCCAAACTGTACGTGTCGAGATTAATCCGGTCGTGCCCCGACCACTAGAACCAACTGTAATAAGTATACAGATCACAAACCGTAAGACTTACTAGATTCCCCAGACTTTACCTGATAATAAAGGGGTAGAGTACTAACGAGCGGTTACTAAAATTTCTTATAAAAAAATTTTTAGTAGAAAGTATTAACAATACTTGACATTAGAATCAGTTTACATTTGAATGGGCTGTTGTATGTTTATCTTTCAAGTTAACGTTTGTAAATTTTCAACCTGAAAATCATATATGTACAACTATTGTAAAGATAGAAGAGATATAAAATTTAAACTAAAACAAAAGACATAAAGACGATATATACAGATAAATTTTTTTTTCTCTAGAAGTTGTTCTAGAGTGTAGAGTTATTAAACAAAGACCAAAATAAAGTAAAAGTTTAAGAAATAGATTTTATAACGTGTAAAATACGAATACAGAACTATACTGAAAAGTATTAACGTTTATAATTCAAGTACGGGAGTCATCGAGGGAAAGTTACTAATGTTTAGATAAACCGAACACTAGTAAGAACATTGTCACATAGGAGTCAATAGATTAATACAAAGGTAATCAAGTAAAGGGAACGAATCGAGTCGGTGAAACTGTCAATTAAACATGGACTCCTCTCACCGTCCCGAGGTCCAGGGAGGAATACGAGAAGACCACTTAAATTCGACCCTACACCGTATTTCGTCTGTTGGAACACCGGCGTCGGGTCCTTCCGACGTAGGCAAACGACGTATGGTGTAGGACGGAAATACGTGGGACTCAGAGGTGTGGCTAAAAATGTTTTCGTAAAAAAGAAAAGTGGTAGAGACCGACCAGGATAAGTCTTCAAAGACTAGTCTATAAATACAAGATATTTATATAGAAAAGGTATAAACTGTGGACCTAGAAGATATTTGAGATGACAGTCAGGGAGGGTACCATCCAGTCTCGATAGAAAAAAAAAAAAGGATGCTCTCATTGTAGTAAAAATTTTGAATAATAATCAGTATAGGGACATGAAGGGTTATCGAAAACACCGTAGAGATCACTACCCAACTTTGTTTTCGGTGATTTTCGGGGTCAAAATCGAAAGATAAGTATTGTTATTTTATATGTAATAACTATCTGATATGAATTAACTTAAATACCAGAAATATGAAATAATACCAGTGTTTGATCCATTTTATTAATATTTATATTCGACGACGATGACGACGACGATTCAGTGAAGTCAGCACAGGCTGAGACACGCTGGGACAGTTACCGTCGGGTAGTCCGAGGGGGTAGGGGCCCTAAGAGGTCCGTTCTGGTGATCTCACCCAACGGTAAAGGAAGAGGTTACGTACTTTCACTTTTCACTTTAACTTCAACGAGTTAGTACAGACTGAGAATCGCTGGGGTACCTGACGTCGGATGGTCCGAGGAGGCAGGTACCCTAAAAGGTCCGTTCTCATGACCTCACCCCACGGTAACTGAAGAGGCTTTATATTCGATCGTGATACAATTTTATATAAACCAAAGGTTTAATTAATTATTTGGTACCAAAAGTTTGAAATCAGATATAGTATTAATGTGTCTCAAGAACGATTTTGTGTTCAAAGATTCAGGATCATAGTTCTCAGCGACTAAGATTCTAGACCCTAAAACGGGACTCTTAAACGTAAAGATTCTTCAAGTGTCCACGACGACGACATAGAAACAATATTTATTACTCTAAACTGAGTCTATGAATGTAATCGTGTTGTCTTTCTGTTTACTTTGTGTTGAAGTAAACTACAGACCCAAATGAATAACATCGATAAATTGAAAGTTTTCAAAACTAATAAGATAATCATAAGGGACCTTCTAAAGTTTGAGAAAGGTGGTATCGGTTAAACTATATAGATATACGTTTCTGAACATGTGTTTAGAACGGACATTCTTAAACTAACCACGGGGGAATAGGAAACATGTTCAATCTGAAAAGGTCCCTTTACCTTGTTTGACATTTATATGTAACGACGAGAAATCAACGATTTAATACAGACTGAGAAACGTTGGAGTACTTGACATCGGGTGGTCAGAGGAAACAGGTACCCTAAAGGGTCCGTTCTTATGATCCTACCCAACGGTCAAGGAAGAGGTCCCCTAGAAGGGTTGGGTCACTATCTTGGTCCCAGAGGATGTAACGTCCATCTAAGAAATGGTAGACTCAGTGGTCCTTGGTGGGGGGTGGTGGTGGTATATATATACACTCACGTACACACACATACATATACACACACTCTCTCTCTCTACTCACCTCTCTACAAATGTAATAAACCCACCGAACGGTCATTCGAACTTTAAGACCGTTCTGAACTACCACTTCAGAACTTAACGTTCATCAGATCTCCACCTTAAGAAAGGAAGATCCCCCTAGTGTCAGAAAAGAAGATTTTAGAAAATAACCTACTTCGTATATGTAGAGTACTTTATATTAGACGAAATGATTACCAGATGATAATATTAAATTTATAACAACAACAAGTCAGTGAATCAGTACAGACTGAGAAGCGTTGGGGTACCCGACGTCGTACGGTCCTAAGGGACAGGAAGTGGTAGAGGGTCTCGAACGAGTTTGAGTACAGGTGATTCAGTCACTACAGTAGGTCTGTAGAGTAGGAGACAGTAGAGGAAGAGTAGGACGGAAGTTAGAAAAGGTTGTTGTCCCACAAAAGATTACTCAGTCGAGAAGTGTAGTCCACCGGTTTCATGATCTCTAACTCGAAGTCGTAGTCAGGAAGGTTACTTATAAGTTCTGAATAAAGGAAGTGAAAAGTGAAACTACGTAACCTCTTCCTTTACCGTTGGGTGATGTCACAAGAACGGACTTCTTACGGTCCCTACCCCCTCGGACCATCCGACGACAGATACCCCAGTGTGTCTCAGTCTGTGCTGCCTTCTCTGAATCGTCGTTGTCGTCGTAAAGGAAATCCTAACTGAGAAAGCAAGAGAAACTACAGGTTCACTGAGAACTCAGAAGAGGTTGTGGTGTCAAGTTTTCGTGGTCAAAAAGTTGCGGCTTGTAAGTATGTACTGATGACCTTTTTGGTGTCGAAGTTGACATACCTGGAAACAGTCGTTTCGTTGTAAAGACTAAAAATTACACGACAGATCCAAACAGTATCGAAAAGAAGGTTCCTCTTTCACAGAAAATTACAGTACTGACTTCAATGATAGACGTCACTAAGACTTCGGGTTCTTTTATTTCAGACAGTGACAAAGGTAACAAAGGGGTAGATAAACGGTACTTCACTACCTTGTCTACCGTACTAGAAACAAAAAACTTACAGAAAACTTAAATGTACAATTAGTGTCGAATTTTTTGTGGAAAGGTCTTTGTATATGTGATCCTAAACCGGATTTTAGCCCATGATTTCATATCGGATTAACTCAATATTTTAATTGGAGATAAGAGAGACTGTAGATGAAATCAAATAAGTTACCATTTGAGATTGTCCTTTTCATTTTTTCCAGACACTCTTATCGGGAACCAAAGGAGGATCGGGAACCCGAAGTGCACATCGAGTCAGCCATTTCATAGACGGACGTTACGTCCTCCGGACCCAAGTCAAGGACCCAGACCTTCTAGGGGACCTCTTCCTTTACCGTTAGGTGAGGTCATATGAACGGACCTCTTAGGGTACCTGTCTCCTCGGACCGTCGGATGAGAAGTACCCTAACGTTCTCACCCTGTGCTGAATCGCGATAGAAAGAAAGATCTACACAATCGTATCTAGGTCGAAGACTACTCCTGTGAGAAAAGTGAACTGGGAGTCAAAGGTTAAGGTAATTACTGAGAGACAAAGAGAGTGGGTAAGGGTACCACCTCATCTTGGTTAAAGAAGAAGAGTGGACAAGGGACAAGGGACCAGGATATGATGGGAAATACCAAACGAGTTCGTAAAGAGTATAGAAACTATTCTCGGGAAAATTTTGAGAGGAGTTTAACAGGTTAAACTGGAACGAGAGGAAAAGGAAGACCTTGATCTGTCTGTTTTATTTTACAACCTTACCTGTAAAAATCTGATAAGGACACATATAAGTTTAGAGATATTGTTTAAATGGGTATAAAGAAGGTGAAAAATTCCTAAAGGAAAACTGAGAATCTCTGAAGTTGACGAGTAACACTAAAGGTCAAAATGAAATTTAGGGGAAATAAACGTCTCTATAGTAAAAAGTTCGAAGGTAACTGTGATCTTTTGTCCGAACTAGAAACCTTTATGTTGTTTACGACTATAACTCGACCTATTATGATATCTTGTATCTTATAAGAGAAGTGATAGTTTGACGAAGTTAGTGCGGACCGAGACGACCTTCGTTTTCTGACCCACAGGAAATCCAGTCGTCAACTATGGTTAATATATTAACATCACCCTATTATACCATGAAAGTGAGTGAAATAGGTAGAGACAACCGAGAAGAGTTACCCTTTATATTACTAAAAACTGACCAACCAATCCCAAACATATCGGTCGTGAGATAGACATTGACGAACGACACGTCTCATTAAGAGGAGAGGGAGGGACGGAACACTTTGTCTGACATAAGATCGAAGTCACAGTTTCGTTCGATCACTATCTTAAAAAATATCCTGATACTACATTTTTGTTGTCTTTTCGATGAAATATTCGAATGATATGTCAAATCCGATCTCAAGCATTGTACTATGTAGTTTCGGTGTCTTTTACGTCTCAGAAAGGTAAATAAACGATAACGTACACATGAACCTCTTCCGTTACCGTTGGTGAGGTCCCAAGAACGGACCTCTTAGGGTACCTGCCTCCTCGGACCATCCGACGTCAGATACCCTAGTGTTTCTCAGTCTGTACTGACTCGTTGAAGTGAAAGTGAAAAGTGAAACTACGTAACCTTTTCCTTTACCGTTGGGTGAGGTCACAAGAACGGACCTCTTAGGGTCCCTGACCCCTCGGACCACCCGACGGTAGATACCCCAGTGTGACTCAGTCTGTGTTGACTTCACTGAATCGTCGATGTCGTCGTCGTCGTACACATAA
This sequence comes from Capra ibex, assembly GCA_006410555.1. Classification (NCBI taxonomy): domain Eukaryota; kingdom Metazoa; phylum Chordata; class Mammalia; order Artiodactyla; family Bovidae; genus Capra; species Capra ibex. The sequence goes on along the minus strand of SJYO01040405.1, from coordinate 44,920,141 downwards.
ACAAAAAAGTTTATCTCAAAAATCTTGAGTAATCACGTAGTACTTTTTGCGGTCCGATCTACTTCGTGTTCAACCTTAGTTCTAACGACCCTCTTTATCGTTATTGGAGTCTATACGACTACTGTGGTGGGAGTTCTCTTCTCCTTGATTTCTCAGAGAACTTTTACTTTTTCTTCTCACTTTTTCGACCGAATTTTGAGTTGTAAGTTTTTTGAATACACATAAGTATGTATCTGTAATAGAAAATCGATTACGTAAACACTCATATAACTTCTTTAGAGACAAAATGGTTGTTTGTGAAGTTTCTTGTTTTTTTTAGTTGGAAGATGTATTTCTATCATACACGTATAAAGAGTTATTAAATTGTAACTAAGTACTTTAAAAGGTTAACAGGGTTATTGTTTGTAATCTTTATAAAAGGAGAATAAGATTCCAGATGAATTTTCATATTATGCGACTTAAACCAACCAAACATGAAAGTCAAGTCAAGTCATGTCAAGTCAGCGAGTCAGCACAGGCTGAGAAACGTTGGGGTACTTGACGTCGTGCGGTCCGGAGGGACAAGTAGTGGTAGAGGGCCTCAAGTGAGTCTGAGTACAGGTAGCTCAGGCACTACGGTAGGTCGGTTGAGTAGGAGCCAGCAGGTAAAGAGGATGACGGGGGTTAGGGAGGGTCGTAGTTTCAGAAAAGGTTACTCAGTTGAGAAGCGTATTCCACCGGTTTCATGACCTCAAAGTCAAAGTCGTAGTAAGGGAGGTTTCTTTAAGGTCCCAACTAGAGGAAGTCTTACCCGACCAACCTAGAGGAACGTCAGGTTCCCTGAGAGTTCTCAGAAGAGATTGTGGTGTCGAGTTTTCGTAGTTAAGAAGTCGTGAGTCGGAAGAAGTGTCAGGTTGAGAGTGTAGGTATGTACTGGTGACCTTTTTGATATCGGAATTGATCTACCTGGAATCAGCCGTTTCATTGCAGGGACTAAAACTTATATGATAGATCGAATCAGTATTGAAAAGAAGGGTCCTCGTTCGCAGAAAATTAAAGTACCGACGTTAGTGGTAGACGCCACTGAAACCTCGGGTCTTTTTATTTCAGACTGTGACAAAGGTGACAAAGGGGTAGATAAAGGGTACTTCACCACCCTGGCCTACGGTACTAGAAGTAAAAGACTTACAACTCGAAATTCGGTTGAAAAACTGAGAGGAGAAAGTAAAAGTAGTTCTCCGAAAAATCGAGGAGAAGTGAAAGACGGTATTCCCACCACAGTAGACGTATAGACTCCACTAACTATAAAGAGGACCGTTAGAACTAAGGTCGAACACGAAGAAGGTCGGGTCGCAAAGAGTACTACATGAGACGTATATTCAATTTATTCGTCCCACTGTTATATGTCGGAACTGCATGTGGAAAAGGACAAACCTTAGTCAGACAACAAGGTACAGGTCAAGATTGACAACGAAGGACTGGACGTATGTCTAAAGAGTTCTCCGTCCAGTCCACCAGACCATAAGGGTAGAGAAAGTCTTAAAAGGTGTCAAACAACACTAGGTGTGTCAGTTTCCGAAACCGTATCAGTTCTTTCATCTTTATGTACAAAAAGACCTTGAGAGAACGAAAAAGCTACTAGGTCGTCGACAACCGTTAAACTAGACACCAAGGAGACGGAAAAGATTTTGGTCGAACTTGTAGTCCTTCAAGTGCCAAGTACATGACGACTTCGGACCGAACCTCTTAAAACTCGTAATGAAATGATCGTACACTCTACTCACGTAAACACGTCATCAAACTACTAAGAAACCGTAATGGAAAGAAACCCTAACCTTATTATTGACTGAAAAAGGTCAGGACACCGGTGACGACTCAAAAGGTTTAAACCACCGTATAACTCACGTCGTGAAGGTGTCGTAGTAGAAAGTCCTAAACTTTGTCGAGTTGACCTTAAGGTAGTGGAGGTGATCAAAACAAGCATCACTACGAAAGATTCCGGGTGAACTGAAGTGTAAGGTCCTACAGACCGAGATCTAATCACTAGTGTAGTAGTACTAATAGACCCAATACTCCTAGAAAAAGTATGTCAAGAAGGCACATAAGAACGGTGGAGAAGAATTACAGAAGACGAAGACAATCCAGGTATGGTAAAGACAGGAAATAGCTCGGGTAGAAACGTACTTTACAAGGGAAATCAGATGTAAATTAAATCTTCACAGAGAAAAGGATTTGATTGAACCTAAACAACAACAACAACAACGATTGGTCATATCCGGTCAATAAAAATTTATGTATACACAAACTAACAGACTATCGACAGAGTACTAACCTAGGTTAAATTTTACAAAACCGTCCTTATGTTATTCACAGTATACAAAAATAGTATTGTTCCCTAATAGGATAATAATTGGATATAGGACTAATAGAATAATTAGTCAAACAGGACAATGACTACGATAATTAAATATCTCTCGGACACTTATAGGTTCAGTGACTTACAAGTTAACTACAAAAGATTAAAACAGTAGAGAACATGTAAATAACCGGAGGGACCACTGAGTCTGTAATTTTGGAGACGGATGTTACGTCTTCTGAGTCCAAGTTAAGGACCCAGTCCATATAAGGGAGCTCTTCACTTACCGGTGGGTGAGGAACGTACCTATTAAGGATCCTCTCTTCTTGGACCGTCCGATGTCGGGTACCCTAGAGTTTCTCAATCTGTACTGACTCACTGAGTATCAAAGAGAAAGTTTGCAAATAATCGTAAACAAACAGACAAATTTTACTTAGTGGAAGAAATTACAAATAAATCTAATAGGTACACCTTGAATACCCATGAGTAGAAAATGTAAATTCATTTCAATTTGAATTAATTTTCAATTTTAGCGGTTCTAGTGATAAATAAAACTATATATTTAAAAGGAAAATTTATAAGGAATCAGAAGTTCTAAAAAAAAAAGGGGGTTTGTTTAATAAACCCTTGTTTAACGTAATATAAACAAGAGAGATCTGGACATTAGTCGTATATTTTTAAACCATTTTAAATTATTCCCTATCATTCTCACCGAGTCAATACACTTTACTTTAAATCTTTAGTTATAACCTCATGATTGAAATAAGTAATGATGGTTTTATGTTAACTCAAACTTGATAAAGTCACCACTCTTCATCCCTTGTGTACCATTTTTTTAGTGTTCCAATACAATTACGGAGGTTCATAATCGGTTCTTTTGTCCCAAAAAGAGGTGTCATATATAAATATACCACTCTTAAAACTAAGTATCCTCTACAACGGACTTTATTACGTTGTGGTATACGTATTCCTATCAGTCTACGTGGAGACGATTGTCATTTCGATGAATTATCTCAAGTTATCAGGATACGTTAGGAAACAGAAATCATATATATATATATATATATATATATATATATATATGTGTATAGAATATCTTTTGTACGTCAATCTCATTCTATAAGTCTTTTTCATCCTAATTAAAAGAAAATTTTACAAGAAGGCCCACCTATGACACTTATACCACACATGAGTTCCAGTAAGTCAAGTCAAGTAAAGTCAAGTCAGGGAGTCAACACAGACTGAGAAACGTCGGGGTACTTTGTGTCGTACAGTCCGTAGGGACTGGTAGTGGTTAGGGACCTCAAATGGGTTTAAGTACACGTAGTTCAACCACTACGGTAGGTCGGTAGAGTAGGAGACAGCAGGGGAAGAGAAGGACGGGGGTAAGGGAGGGTCGTAGTCCCAGAAAAGGTCACTCAGTTGAGAAGTGTACTCCACCGGTTTCATGACCTCGAAGTCGAAATCGTAGTCAGAAAGGTTACTTGTGGTTCCTGACCAGAGGAAATCCTACCTTACCAACCTAGAGGAACGTCGGGTTCCCTGAGAGTTGTCAGAAGAGGTTGTGGTGTCAAGTTTTCGTAGTTAAGAAGTCACGAGTTGGAAGAAGTGTCACGTTGAGAATGTAGGTATGTACTGGTGACCTTTTTAGTATCGGAACTGATCTGCCTGGAAACAACCGTCCCATTACAGAGACGAAATATTGTACGATAGATCCAACCATTATTGAAAGGAAGGTTCCTCATTCACAGAAAATTAAAGTACCGACGTTAGTGGTAGACGTCACTATAACCTCAGGTTTTTTTATTTCAGACTGTGACAAATGTGACAAAGGGGTAGATAAAGGGTACTTCACTACCTTGGTCTACGGTACTAGAAGCAAAAGACTTACAACTCGAAATTCGGTTGAAAAATTAAGAGGAGAAAGTGAAAGTAGTTCTCCGAAAAATCGAGGAGAAGTGAAAGACGGTATTCCCACCACAGTAGACGTATAGACTCCAATAACTATAAAGAGGG
>SJYO01040405.1:44825007-44915284 GCA_006410555.1 Capra ibex | reverse complement strand
ATATATATATATATAAATTCCTTTCCTTTGTTCCCAGTACTTCTCTATAGACGTGTCGAATAATGTAGTAATAATTGTTATCGGTTCTATACCTTTGTAGGATTCACCACAGACAGTAACATACTTTATTATGTCGCACGTATATATACGTATATACATATATTTGTGTTACCTTATAATATATCAATACTTAGTTTCGTTTAACCTTCACCAGTTTGTTCTCTACCGTTACCACTTGCAGCTGTAAGATCCTTAGTCACTTTATTTTACCTGACCTTACACACTTAAATTGAGTCTACTGGCAATGTAGATGATGACACCCGTCCTTAGGGAGTCTTCTTTACCTCATCGGTAGTACCAGTTGTTTTCTCAGGCTTTACGTCAAGAACCTACGTCAGAGTTTTTGCTGTCTTATTAGAGACAAGTAGACGTTCCGTTTGGTAAGTTATAGTGTCAATAAGTTCAGATACGTGGTTTGTCATTGTGACTTCTTCGACTTCAACTTGTCAAAATACTTCTTGATGTTCTGGAAAATCTTGATTGTCGGTTTTTTCTACAGGAAAAGTAATATCCCCTCACCTTACGTTTTCATCCTTCAGTTCTTTGTAGACCTCATTGTCCGTTTAAACAGGAACCTTACACCTTACTTCGTCCCGTTTCTGATTATCTCAAACCGGTTCTTTTACGTGACCAGTATCGTTTGTGGGAGAAGGTTGTTGTGTTCTCTTCTGAGATGTGTACCTGTAGTGGTCTACCAGTTGTGACTTTAGTCTAACTAATATAAGATACGTCGGTTTCTGCCTCTTTGAGATATGTCAGTCGTTTTCGTTCTGGTCCTCGACTGACACCGAGTCTAGTACTTGAGGAATAACGGTTTAAGTCTGAATTTAACTTCTTTCGTCCCTTTTGACGATCTGGTAAGTCCATACTGGATTTAGTTTAGGAAATACTAATATGTCACCTTCACTCTTTATCTAAATTCCCGGATCTAGAGTATCTATCTCACGGACTACTTGATACCTTACTCCAAACAATGTAACATGTCCTCTCTCCCTACTTCTGGTAGGGGTACCTTTTATTTACGTTTGTTCGTTTTACAGACAGACCCCTCCACTTTTTATCGACACTTTTCTTCTCACCGTTTTTCGTTTCCTCTTTTCCTTTCTATGTTCTTAGACTTACGTCTCCAGGTTCTTATCGTTCTTCTCTATTCTTTCGGAAGAAGTCACTAGTTACGTTTCTTTATCTCCTTTTCTTGTCTAATCCTTTCTGGAGAAGTTCTTCTAATCTCTATAGTTCCCTTGTAAAGTACGTCTTTACCCGAGCTATTTCCTGTCTTTACCATACCTGGATTGTCTTCGTCTTCTATAATTCTTCTCCACCGTTTATGTACCTTCTTGACATGTTTTTTCTAGAAGTGCTGGGTCTATTAGTACTACTACACTAGTGATTAGATCTCAGTCTGTAGAACCTTTCACTTCAGTTCACCCGGAATCCTTCCTAGTGATACCTGTTACGATCACCTCCACTACCTTAAGGTCAACTCGATAAAGTTAAGGACTTTCTACTACGACACCTTCACGACGTGAGTTATACGGTTGTTTAAACCTTTTGAGTCGTCACCGGTGTCCTGACCTTTTTCAGTCAAAAGTAAGGTTAGGGTTTCTTTCCGTTACGGTTTCTTACGAGTTTGATGGCGTGTTACCGTGAGTAGAGTGTACGATCATTTCATTACTAGTTTTAAGAGGTTCGGTCCGAAGTCGTCATGCACTTGGTACTTGAAGGACTACAAGTTCGACCAAAATCTTTTCCGTCTCCTTGGTGTCTAGTTTAACGGTTGTCGACGACCTAGTAGTTTTTTCGTTCTCTCAAGGTCTTTTTGTACATAAAGACGAAAGAACTGATACGGTTTCGGAAACTGACACACCTAGTGTTACTTGACACCTTTTAAGACTTTCTCTACCCTTATGGTCTAGTGGACTGGACGGAGAACTCTTTAGACATACGTCCAGTCCTTCGTTGTCAATCTTGACCTGTACCTTTTTGTCTGACCAAGGTTTATCCTTCTCCTCATACAGTTCCGACGTATAACAGTGGGACGCTAATGGAATATACGTCTCATGTAGTACTCTTTACGACCCGACCTTCTTCGTGTTCGACCTTAGTTCTAACGGCTCTCTTTATAGTCATTGGAGTCTATACGTTTACTGTGGTGGGAATACCGTCTTTCACTTCTCTTCGATTTTTCGGAGAACTACTTTTACTTTCTCCTCTCACTTGTTCAACCGAATTTCGAGTTGTAAGTCTTTTGCTTCTAGTACCATAGGTCAGGGTAGTGAAGTACCCTTTATCTACCCCTTTGTCACCTTTGTCACAGTTTGAAATAAAAAAACCCGAGGTTTTAGTGACCTCTACAACTGACATCGGTACTTTAATTTTCTGCGAATGAGGAACCTTCTTTTCAATACTGATTCGATCTATCGTATAAGTCTTCGTCTCTGTAATGAAACGACTGATTCAAGGCAGATCAGTTCCGATACCAAAAAGGACACCAGTACACACCTACACTCTCAACCTGACACTTCTTCCGACTCGCGACTTCTTAACTACGAAAACTTGACACCAAACCTCTTCTGAAAACTCTCAGGGAACCTGACGTTCCTCTAGGTTGGTCGGGTAAGACTTCCTCTAGTTTGGACCCTAAAGAAACCTTCCTTACTACGATTTCGACATTGAGGTCACGAAACCGGTAGAGTACGTTTCTCAACTGAGTAACCTTTTCTCAGACTACGACCCTCCCTAACCCCCGTCGTCCTCTTCCCTTGCTGACTCCTACTCTACCGACTTACCATAGTACCTGAGCTACCTGCACTCAGACTCAATTGAGGTCCACTACCAATACCTGTCCCTCCGGACCACACGACGCTAAGTACCCCAGTGTTTCTCAGCCTGTGCTGACTCGCTCACNTCTCTTCGATTTTTCGGAGAACTACTTTTACTTTCTCCTCTCACTTGTTCAACCGAATTTCGAGTTGTAAGTCTTTTGCTTCTAGTACCATAGGCCAGGGTAGTGAAGTACCCTTTATCTACCCCTTTGTCACCTTTGTCACAGTTTGAAATAAAAAAACCCGAGGTTTCAGTGACCTCTACAACTGACATCGGTACTTTAATTTTCTGCGAATGAGGAACCTTCTTTTCAATACTGATTCGATCTATCGTATAAGTCTTCGTCTCTGTAATGAAACGACTGATTCAAGGCAGATCAGTTCCGATACCAAAAAGGACACCAGTACACACCTACACTCTCAACCTGACACTTCTTCCGACTCGCGACTTCTTAACTACGAAAACTTGACACCAAACCTCTTCTGAAAACTCTCAGGGAACCTGACGTTCCTCTAGGTTGGTCGGGTAAGACTTCCTCTAGTTTGGACCCTAAAGAAACCTTCCTTACTACGATTTCGACATTGAGGTCACGAAACCGGTAGAGTACGTTTCTCAACTGAGTAACCTTTTCTCAGACTACGACCCTCCCTAACCCCCGTCGTCCTCTTCCCTTGCTGACTCCTACTCTACCGACTTACCATAGTACCTGAGCTACCTGCACTCAGACTCAATTGAGGTCCACTACCAATACCTGTCCCTCCGGACCGCACGACGCTAAGTACCCCAGTGTTTCTCAGCCTGTGCTGACTCGCTCACTTGACTTGACTTGGCTTGACTACTCTTTCTCTTAAGGACGGTGGACTCTGTTGTACTCACATGTAACTCCCGAAATACGACTAACTTTATTGTCTGTGTCTTTCTGTTTATGATATATGGCAGTCATTACACACCTTAGACTTTTTACCTTTGTGTATTTTTTCCATCATCTTACCATAAAGTATCCCAACTATCCATCTCTTCTTCTGTTCAACAACTAGTTTCCATATACAAAGGGTAATATTCTAGTTTATCCGAAATCCTACGTAATGTTAATTATTTCGATTACCTCCACATGACAAAGTCGACTTGATAAAGCTTAGAATTTTCTACTACGATAATTTCACGACGTGATTTATACGGGTGTTTAAACCTTTTGAGTCGTCACCGGTATTGTGACCTTTTCATGTTAAAAGTAAGGTTAGGGTTTCTTCCCGTTACGTTTTCTAACAAGTATGATGGTGACTTAACTCGAGTAAAGTGAACCATCATTCTGTTACGAGTTTGAGGAACTCCGATCTGAAGTTTTCACCCAGTTGACTCTTCAAAGTCTACATGTTCAACCTAAATCTTTTCCGTCTCCTTGGTCTCTAGTTTAATAGTCGTGGGTGAACTAGAATCCTTTTCGTGCTCTTAAGGTTTTCTTTTAGATGAAAACGAAGTGACTGATGTGATTATGTTAACTGCGACACCTAGTGTTGTTTGACTTTTTAAGAATCTCTCTATCCTTGTGGTCTGGTGGAATGGACAGAAGACTCTTTGGACTTACGTCTTGTTCTTCGTTGTCAATTTTGTCCTGTACCTTTTGTCTGAACAAATTTTAGTCCTTTCCTCATGTAGTACCGACATATAACAGTGGGACGAATAAATTGAATATACGTCTCATGTACTTCGTTTTACGACCCGAACTACTCCGTTTCTGACCTTAGTATAACGACCTTCTTTATAGTCGTTTGAAGTATATATGTTTACTATGGTGAAATTACCGTCTTTCCCTTCTCCTTGATTTCTCGGAGAACGACTCCCATTTTTCTCTCCCACATTTACGACCGAATTTTAAGTTGTAAGTTTTTTACTTCTAGTACCGTAGGTCAGGGTATTGAAGTACCGTTTATCTATCCCTTTTTCACCTTTCTCACTGTCTAAAATAAACAAACCTTAGGTTTTAGTGACGTCTACCACTGACGTCGGTACCTTAATTTTCTACGAACGAGGAACTTTCTTTTCGATACTGGTTGGATCTGTCGTATAATTTTTTGTAATGAAACGGTTTTTTCCAGGTAGATAAGTTTCGATACGAAAAAGGTCATCAGTACATACCTACAGTCTCAACCTAACATTTCTTCCGATTCGTGGTTTCTTGACTACAAAAGTATAATACCACGAGGACTCTCAGGGATAGTATTTCCTTTAATTAAGATTTATAAATAACCTTATAACTCGACTTATAAGTCGACTTCAAAATCGAGGTTGTAAACCAGTGGACTACGTTTCTCGACTGAGTAACCTTTTCGGAAACTACGACCCTTTCTATCTCCCGTCCTTCTCTTCCCCGACCGACTGTGTCCTACTTTACCAACTTACCGTATAACTGAGTTACCTGTATTCAATCTTGCTTGAGGTCCTTTGTCACTTCCTGTCCTTTGGACTCCATGACGTCAAGTACACCAACGTTTCTCAGTCTGTACTGAATCCCTGACTTGTTGTTATAACCAAATAGAGACATATTTTAGAACAAGAAAGAAGAGAAGGATGATATGAAAAGTAAGGATAAGAAACATCCATTGATTAATCAAAGGACTTTTGATTTGTCAATATAAGTGAATAAGAAGAAAGGATAATATATAAAGAACGGGATCTTTATCATAAAATCTGAATAAGTCACCATAGACACAAAAAAAAAAGGGGTGAACTGTGTATATAATTTTGATGTTATAAGATCTTTCACACTAAATACCTAGTTTACCATTTACGTACAAGTAAAAGTATCTGTCACAGAAATGTCCACAATATGGTATAGTGTCAGTGTCGTCGTTATTATTTTACTATGATGTAAAGAGGTGTTGAACCGGTTGTCGTATACAACAGTACAGAAACTTAAGACAGTCAAATTATCATTTTTTGATACTGATTTATATCGAGATTAAACGTTTAGTAATTAAGTTTATATAAAAGTATATATAATCTTGATAGATTATAAAAACTCGTAAAATTTTTAATTAAAACTTAGAGAATAAACAATAGTGTAACTCAAAAATCCAGAAGGAAAAACTCTAAAAAAACTTAATTCTAATACTTGGTAAATAAGACACCATAATATTTATACACATGAGACAACCGGTAACGAAAACGATAAAGACACAAATTTTTACCTTAATAATATTTTAAGACACGTAGTGAGTTATACGGACGTTTAAACCCTTTGAGTCGTCACCGGTGTCTTGACCTTTTCCAGTCAAAAGTAAGGTTAGGGTTTCTTTCCGTTACGTTTTCTTACGAGTTTGATGGCGTGTTAACGTGAGTAGAGTGTGCAATCATTTCATTACGAATTTTAAGAGGTTCGGTCCAAAGTCGTTATACACTTGGTACTTGAAGGTCTACAAGTTCGACCAAAATCTTTTCCGTCTCCTTGGTCTCTAGTTTACCGGTTGTAGACGACCTAGTGGCTTTCTCGTTCTCTTAAGGTCTTTTCGTGAGAAAGACGAAATAACTGATACGGTTTCGGAAACACACCTAGTGTTGTTTGACACCTTTTAAGACTTTCTCTTCCCTTATGGTCTGGTGGACTGGACGGAGGACTCTTTAGACATACGTCCAGTCCTTCGTTGTCAATCTTGACCTGTACCTTGTTGTCTGACCAAGGTTTATCCTTTTCCTCATACAGTTCCGACATATAATAGTGGGACGAATTGAAGATACGTCTCATGTCGTACACTTTACGACCCGACCTACTTTGTCTTCGACCTTAGTTCAAACGGTCCTCTTTATAGTCATTGGAGTTTATACATCTACTGTGGTGTTAATACCATCTTTCACTTCTTCCTGATTTCTCGTAGAACTACTTTCACTTTCTCCTCTCACTTTTTCAACCGAATTTCAAGTTGTAAGTCTTTTGATGCTAGTACCGTAGAACAGGGTAATGAAGTACCGTTAATCTACCACTTTATCACCTTTGTCACCGACTGTAATAAAACCCTCCGAGGTTAGAGTGACGTCTACCACTAATGTCGGTACTTTAATTTTCTGTGAACGAGGACCCTTCCTTTCAATACTGGTTGGATCTATCGTATAATATTTCGTCTCTGTAATGAAATGGTTGTTTGCAGGTTGATCAGTTTCGATACCAAAAAGGTCATCAGTACATACCTACATTCTTAACCTAATATTTCTTAATTTCTGAAATTTTAATTTTTTTATTTTTTGATTTTGTGTTTTTTTTTTAATTTTTTAATTTTTTTTTTTTTCTTTCTTTCGACTCACGGTTACTTAACTACGAAAGTTTGACACCGTAACCTCTTCTGAGAACACTCAGACAACCTGTCGTTCCTCTAGGTTGGTCAGGTAGGATTTCCTCTACTCAGAACCCACAAGTAACCTTCCTGACTACAAGTTCGACTTTGAGGTTATGAAAACAGTGGACTACGTTTCTCGACTAAGTAAACTTTTTTAGGACTACGACCCTTTTTGTCTTCTGTTTTCCTCTTCCCCTGCCGTTTCCTACTCTACCAACCTACCGTAGTGGCTGAGTTACCTGTACTCAAACCCACCTGAGACCCTCAACTAACTGTCCCTCTGGACACACGACGTCAGGTATCCTAGTGTTTGTCAGTCTGAGTTGACTTACTGACTTGACTTGATTACGTAGTGTAAACAATAAACAAAAATAATAATTAGACTTAAAACTCTTTGTCAACTTTCTATGAATATGTATACGTCTAAAATTTCTTTCAGACAGTATTAAAAGGTTATATAAATACAACGAGTATAGATAGAAATCTAGGATAATTCAAAGTGACTATATAAAATTGCTCACTACGGTAAAATAGGAATATTTACCTACAGATTAGTATGGTAATGGTATATAATTATTCGTATAAAACTGGGATCGTTAAAACTTATATTTCAAATAATAGTATTATTTCAAAGTATAAAGAAATCATAGGAAACCTGAAAGTCGAAGACAAGATGAGCTAATAAATAAATAGTCGGTTTTAATAGTCAAAATTTTAAAATCTACTAGACACAAATTATAGACTAACGCAATCAAGTGGGTTAAAACAATTTTATAAAACAAAATACCGGTGTCATTCATTCGAGAACAGAAAGTAATATAAAAATTGAAAAACAACAAATACATACACTAGTAATAAGACAAAATATTCAACTATAATGTGAAGCGGTTTAATCACTTAATAAAAGACAAAGATCTATCATATATACTTATTAGGTTTCCTGAATTACTATTTTTTTAGTGTAGTGTTTATATATATTAAAATAAATAAGAAAATTTTCAAACTACAGACGTTTAAATAGAAAGAGGACTAATGTAAAGGATTAACATAAACTTAACAAAGGGGTAAACAAGATTATGACTAAAACCTTTGACATATAGAGTCCAAGAATGGTGTGTCTAAGGTGAACGACGGGGAGATGTACAGGGACTGTTATCTATTTGAGGAAACAGACAGGTAAGTATAAAATCAGAATGTCTCTTGTTTCTCGTATTACCACTAGAAACATTAAGAAGAGAAATGATGTATCTTCTAATAAAAGTGTTCCGTTCGACAAATTTACTAGATCTGAGTAGTGAATATTTTTATATACAAGTTTGTTTACATACGTATTCCATACCAAAAAATTTCTCACTTTTACGTATTCTTCATCTTTATAATGTCTTTTTAACATTTCTAAAAATAATCGACAATTGACCTTTTCGTTTTCGAATCCATTACACTAAAATTTAAGGTTATTCAAAATATGTGGACTTTTATGGATAGGTCTTTTACGAATATGATAAAATATAGGGTGAAATTCTTTACGTATGAAAGAATTTTTAGTTTTCTTATGTTCCAAGGGATACACGTGGAATTAAATACACTTTTTACATCGTTATAATTTTAAGTTATAATTTTTACAAGTCATAATTTTAACCCGGTGGTGAGACCAGAAATGTGTGGTAAGGAGGGGGTAGGAGAGGTATCCGGTAATGTAGAACTTTCAAAGATATTTAATAAATAAAATTTGACCAAAAGTGGTTCCTTACCGACTACAAGTGAAGTAAAACAAGTAAACTAAAACTCAAAAGTTGTAACATTTTTTCAAAACTGAACTCCTTTAAGAGTCTTCTAGACTCATAGGACCTAGATTCTTCCCGTTACAGTACTTCCTACGGGCTCAAGAACCTGTTTTTGATCGGTTGAGAGGGAACTACTTAATTTTAAAACAAGTTCTCCATATAGATACTTAACTTACTCAACTTTTCTAATCCGGATTTCACATAGAAACTTACTTACGGTTCTAGTGAAACAGTGTCCCAAGTTGTAATTATGTTTATTATTATGTAAAATTATAACGATGACACACACGTAGAGGAATTTGGTGTCGAAAAGAACAAGTTAAAGGGACAGGTAGTTTTAGTTACGATCTCACTTCTTTCAGACAATTTTTTCTACTCTTTAAAATAAATTTCAAAGGAAAATTAAGATACTTCTTTTATACACAAACACACTAGTATAGAAAATTGAAAATAACAACAACAACAACTGGATTTTTTATCCATCATCACCCTTTGAACGTTTTGGTGTTATCTACTTAAAAAGAATCTCACTTTTATTGGTGGAGGGGGGAGGTGTTTTTCTCATGAAAAACAATGTGTCAAATCAAAACTTAAAAAAAATAGAAAATCGTTGTGATATTTTATACCACAATCATAAATCTTTAAAGTTCGTACGAAGTCAAGTCAAGTCAAGTCAAGTCAGCGAGTCAGTACAGGCTGAGAAACGCTGGGGTACTTAACGTCGTGTGGTCCGGAGGGACAGGTAGTGGTTGAAGGTCTCAAGTGAGTTTGAGTGCAAGTCATTTAGCCACTACGGTAAGTCGGTAGAGTGAGAGCCAGTAGGGGAAGAGGAGGACGGGAGTTAGGGAGGATCGTAGTTTCAGAAAAGGTTACTCAGTTGAAAAGTGTACTCCATCGGTTTCATGACATCAAAGTCGAAATGGTAGTAAGGAAGGTTTCTTTAGGGTCCTGACTAGAGGAAACCTTACTTGACCAACCTAGAGGAACGTCAGGTTCCCTGAGGGTTCTCAGAGGAGGTTGTGGTGTCAAGTTTTCGTAGTTAAGAAACCGTGAGTCGAAAGAAGTGTCAAGTCGAGAGTGTAGGTATGTACTGATGACCTTTTTGGTACCGGAACTGATCTACCTGGAAACAACCGTCTCATTACAGACACGAAAACTTATACGACAGATCCAACCAGTATTGAAAGGAAAGTTCCTCATTCGCAGAAAATTAAAGTACCGATGTTAGTAATCTTTGTAACTTAATTAAACACAAACTTTTCTTTCACTTTCACCTAGAAAGGATGGGTAGAGACACCCTGGGGTACCTGATACGTAAGGTACTTAAGGGGTCTGGTCTTATGACCTCACCCATCGGAAAGGGAAAAGGTACCCTAGAAGGATTGGGTCCTTGCTTTAGGTCCAGAGGGTGTAACACCCGTCTAAGAAATGGTCGACTCGGTATTCCCTTTGGGGTATTTCCTCGGTGTTCCCTTCGGGACGTTCTCTCGGTCTCCTTAAACACAAAGGACCATTGATAACGAAGAAGTACCTTAAGGGTCCACCACGATCACCATGTCTTGTTGTGTCCTCTGTATTCTTTGAGTCTAATCTAGGAACCCAGCCCTTCTAGGGGACCTCCTCCTGTACCCTTAGGTGAAGTCATAAGAACGGACCTCTTAGAGTACCTCTCTCCTGGGATCTCTCGTTGTAAGGTATTCCAGTGTTTCTCAGTCTATACCAACTTCGCTGAATCGTGTGTGTGTGTGTGTAACAGAGTAGTATGACCAAACTATAAATTCGAAAATTGTCCTTTTACGTTTCACCCTTTTTTAAGGTCTTAGAGATTAGGGTTTACTAAATCGTATAGATGTATTGACATACCAATTCACTACACGTTCTTTACTTGTTGTTGTATTAATCCTATTATAAGAATGATCACGTCCTCTTTACATTAGTAAAACTTTATAAAAAATACTTAGTATTTCAGTGTGTATATTGAAGAAGAAGTGGTAATTAAGGAAGTAGCTGGGAACGATATGAAAACCTTTTCCGTATATATCTTTCTTCGTTTTATTTATTATATAAATTCTTGTTAAAAGTCTTTATCTTTCCTTTTGACAAATGCACAAATCCCCAATGTATCAACTTGCCAGTAAATACGTTATTTTTAAGTAAAGTTCCGGTCTTTCAAATAATCGGACCTTTTTAGTGGACAACCTTATTTCTCGGTGTAACAAGTCTTGTTGCCGGACAGTTTTCTCTTCTCGTTAAATGTTGGTGCGTAAGATGTTCAAAACCCTCCTCCCTTACGAAGAACTGTTGAACGTTGACTTTTTACTTGTCTTCCTTAAGTTTGACCAAAATCCAGAGACAAAGTAAATTTCTGTGTACCCCGTGATTATGTATAAAGAATAAGACTTTGTCTGAAAATTTTGGGGACCCTTCTGTTTACAGGTTTATTATTTATCCGACTGTTAAATCTCTGTCATCCTTAGATACCTGTATGTCGGAGATCTTGATAATAAATCGTATATAAATTTTGACGGTCATTTGCGTCTACTGGAAGGTCTGAAGGGGATATAATTAGACTTAAGTCTAATAATTTTTCTTTATATATGAGGTAAGTAGGTGAATGACTTAAAGAGTCTCGTAAAACCTTTTATGTTCAATTTTGGGTTCATTGTCGAAATGTAAGTTAGAACAAATTTACATGATGTAATGTATTAACGATGAAAAACCATAAGTATTAACAAATTTTTACCTTATATTACTTTAAATCTGAGTTGTTTCCATCACCTCCACTACCTTAAGGTCAGCTCGACAAAGTCTAGGACTTTCTACTACGACACTTTCACGACTTGAGTTATACGGTCGTTTAAACTTTTTGAGTCGTCACCGGTGTCCTGACCTTTTCCAGTCAAAAGTAAGGTTAAGGTTTCTTTCCGTTACGGTTTCTTACGAGTTTGATCACGTGTTAACATGAGTAGAATTTACGATCACTTCATTACGAGTTTTAAGAGCTTCGGTCCGAAGTCGTTATGCACTTGGCACTTGAGGGACTACAAGTTTGACCAAAATCTTTTCCGTCTCCTTGGTCTCTAGTTTAACGGTTGTAGGTGACCTAGTACCTTTTTCGTTCTCTCAAGGTCTTTTTATAGATAAAGACGATATAATTGATACGGTTTCGGAAACTGACACACCTAGTGTTATTTGACACCTTTTAAGACTTTCTCTAGCCTTATGGTCTGGTGGATTGGACTGAGAACTCTTTAGAAATACGTCCAGTCCTTCGTTGTCAATTTTGACCTGTACCTTGTTGTCTGACCAAGGTTTATCCTTTTCCTCATGTAGTTCCGATATATAACAGTGGGACGAATAAATTCAAGATACGTCTCATGTATTACTCTTTGCGACCTGACCTTCTTTGTGTTCGACCTTAGTTCTAACGACCCTCTTTATAGTTATTGGAGTCTATACGTCTACTGTGGTAGGAATACCGTCTTTCACTTCTCCTCGATTTTTCGGAGAACTACTTTCACTTTCTCCTTTCGCTTTTTCAACTGTATTTCGAGCCGTAAGTCTTTTGCTTCTAGTACCGTAGGCCAGGGTAGTGAAGTACCCTTTATCTACCCCTTTGTCACCTGTGACACAGTCTGAAATAAAAACCCCCAAGGTTTTAGTGACGTCTACCACTGACGTCGGTACTTTAATTTTCTGCGAATGAGGAACCTTCTTTTCAATACTGGTTGTATCTATCATATCAATTTTTGTCTCTGTAATAAAACGGCTGATTCCACGTAGATCAGTTCCGATACCAAAAAGGACACCAGTACATACCTACACTCTCAACCTGACACTTCTTCCGACTCACGACTTCTTAACTACGAAAACTTCACACTACAACCTCTTCTGAGAACTCTCAGGGAACCTGACGTTCCTCTAGGTTGGTCAGGTAAGACTTCCTCTAGTCGGGACCCTAAAGAAACCTTCCTTACTACGATTTCGACTTCGAGGTCATGAAACCTGTAGAGTACGCTTCTCAACTGAGTAACCTTTTCTCAGACTACGACCCTCCCTAACCCCCGTCCTCCTCTTCCCCTGCTGGCTCCTACTCTACCGACCTACCGTAGTGTCTCAGCTACCTACACTCAGACTCACTTGAGACCCTCTACCACTACCTGTCCCTCCGGACCGTACCACGCTAAGTACCCCGGCGTTTCTCAGCCTGTGCTGACTCGCTGACTTGACTTGGCTTGACTTATAAGAATTTTTCTACCATTGACTATAAACTAATGACACTTGATCGTAATGGTTTTATTTATCTTTGTATCTACACTGAAAATGAAAAAACTTGTTCAATTATTTTTTAGGGTAAATGTATACTATCGATATTGAAAAACTTTATTTTATAATAATATTCTATTTTTATTACTATAGACAACAGAAATTTTTCCAATAAAACTCAACCATATAATTCTATTTATGTAGTTCCTTAGAACATACAAAAAAATATGTCGTGTGAAAAAAGGAATAACAAGTATAGATATTTTCCATGATTTACGATCTATAAGTACAGAAGGAAAACTTTAAATTACTGAAAAGATCTCAATAAGTGTTTTCTGACCCTCATATAAAATATAGAGGTATGTGAATGAAAACTTAAGTATTAGTTATGTCAGGAAATTTTACATTATTGGATTTGATGTGAATACAAAGGTAGGGGATCGTATATTACGGACAGGTCTTAGTAGTTACATATACTAACTATCCAGTCCGTGAAATGAGTTCTCTAAGTGTTTAAATCTTCTAATAAGAAAGAATCCTAGTAGTTGTCATTTATATTTATCTACCTTCTGTACACAAGATCCCGAAAGTACAGTGTCATAGTTAGTCTTATATAAAAGGGGCTATTAAGAAACTCGAGTTGTATTAGGAACAGATTTAGTAGACATATAAAGAAGAAGGGAGTTAGTATAGTGAAGACATTTCGGTGATCTCATGAACACCTTCACTAAAGAAAAAACAATGAATTTCCTTTAACTGATTTTTAAGATTGTAATGTGTTCTCTATACTTATGAAGACGAAACGGATCATGTTTTTGTTCCACGAAATAGAATAAGAACTGTTCATTCACCAAAAGTTTATCTATTTTTATTCGTCGATACTTTGACTGTTTACCGATTCATAACTTATATTAACTTAAAACAATTAATCTAGAGTATCGTCTATAAGACGTAAAACACTAATTGTATATGTGTAACGATATATATATATATATATATATATATATATATATATATATTTTATCTATTAACTATTCTTGGATCGTGTCCCTTCAGACGAATCATACAATACCGTTGTATGTACCCTTTTATTATACTTTTTCACTTACACACATATACATATTTACCAAGTGAAACAATATAATCGACTTTGATTGTATTACAACATTTAGTTGATATGAGGTTATTTTACAAATAATTTTTTTATGATGGTATAAAAGGAGGTCTCCTAAATTTAAACCAGTCGATTTACTTATAACATTCAACACATCTTAAAATAATTGTAAGATAAGTAAGGACTAAACCTAACATCAAACACCACCACATTTTTGGTGTGTATTAAAATCCTAAAAGATTTATAGAACAATCTAGTAAGATTTATAAACAGTAAATTTAACGATTTCTTTCATTTTGATTCGTACTCTAAAATCAACATGACACTTATTGAGTGGTTGACGAGTACTTATATTTCGTAGTCAAGTCAAGTTAGTCAGTCAGTACAGGTCGAGAAACGTTGGGGTACTTGTTGTCGTGCGGTCCGGAGGGATAGGTAGTGGTTGAGGACCTCGAACAGGTTTGAGTACGGGTAACTCAGTCACTACGGTAGGTTGGTAGAGTAGGAGACAGTAGGGGAAGAGGAAGACGTGGGTTAGTGAGGGTCGTAGTCCCAGAAAAGTTTACTCAGTCTAGAAACGTAGTCCTCCGGTTTCATAACCTCAAAGTCGAAGTTGTAGTCAGGAAGGTTACTTGTAGGTCCTGGTTAGAGGAAATCCTACCCGACCAACCTAGAGGAACGTTAGGTTCCCTGAGAGTTCTCAGAAGAGGTTGTGGTGTCAAGTTTTCGTAGTTAAGAAGACGTGACTGGAAAGAAATATCATGTTGAGAGTGTAGGTATGTACTGATGACATTTTGGTACTTTTTGGTATCGGAACTGATCGACCTAGAAACAACTGTTTCATTACAGAGACGAAAACTTATACGATAGATACAACCAGTATTGAAAGGAAGGTTCCTCATTCGGTGAAAATTAAAGTACCGACGTTAGTGGTAGACGTCACTAAAACTCGGGGGGTTTTACTACAGTCGGTGAGAAAGGTGACAAAGGGGTAAATAAACGGTACTTTACACCCTGAGCTACGGTCTTAGATTCAAAAGACTTACAACTCCATATTCGGTTCAAAAAATGAGAGGAGAAAGTGAAAGTAGTTCTACGAGATATCAAGAAGAAGTGAAAAAGGGTATTCACACTACATTAGACGTATAGACTTTAATAACTAAAAAAGATATTATAGTGTCTATTGTGATGAACTTAATACCGTCTGAATTTTCGATTCTCAACTACAGGAAAAAGGTGAAGTCCTCTGAGTACTGAACGGTCGACGTTCTAGTATTTGAACGGGGCAAGAGATGTTAGTACTCACACTTCACTTCTGTTTATGAGTATGAGAAATCTTTTGTATGAGAAGGTCAACCATCATTTCCCCAGACATCGGATTGACCTAAGTCATCCATTAATACTGTCGACTACCTCAGGTCGAGGTCGTCGGTCCCTTAGTCGGACTTCCCCACTCGCCACAGTCGCCTGCTACTACATCGGAGACTGAGTGTCACACCTTGATGTAACCACCTGCTACTACATCAGAGACTAAATATCATGTCTTTCACTTTCACTTCAGTACAGGGTGAGAAACACTGGTGTGCCTGATATCGGATGGTCTAAAGAGACAATTACCCTAAAAGGTCCGTTCCTGTGACCTCACCCAACGATAAAGGAAGAGGTCCTCTAGAAGGGTTGGGTCCCTAGTTTGGGTCCAGAGTGCGTAATATCCGTCTACGAAATGGTAGACTCGGTGGTCCTTTCAGTTATCGTTCCTTGATGTACAAATAAAGTTCGAAGTCCAAGAAAATATGAAACTGTTTTCGTAATCCAGTCTCCAAACTGTAAAAATCAAGGGGGGTGTGTCTAAATGACATAAATTGGACACTAACGTAACATTGAGTACGATGTAAGGAGTCAAATAAATAGAAAGATTTAGGACAAACGGAGATCGTAGAATTCTAGTGATAGAGGATTTTTCCGAAGATCGATAAGAATTAATAAGGATTTGGGATTTGACTCGTCAGAAGAAAACAGTTTATAAAGGGAGTGTTTGTCCAGAGTATATTGTTAGGAAGGATACCGGAGTTCGAAGTCGGATATACGAGTAGGACCCTGTAAGAAACGTTTCTAAGAACTTGTTTGCAGTCACCAACGGAATATCTAATAAAAGGCCCGTATTTACATCTTCCGAAAACGAAAAAGTACGAAGAGCGTTCAAGTCAAGTCAAGTCAGCGAGTCAGCACAGGCTGATAAACGCTGGGGTACTTAGCGTCGTGCGGTCCGGAGGGACAGGTAATGGTAGAGGCCCTCAAGTGTGTCTGAGTGGAGGTAACTCAGGTACTACGGTAGGTCGGTAGAGTAGGGAGCAGAGGGGAAAAGGAATACGGGGGTTAAGGAGGGTCGTAGTCTCAGAAAAGGTTACTCAGTTGAGAAGCGTACTCCACCGGTTTCATGACCTCAAAGTCGAAATCGTAGTAAGGAAGGTTTCTTTAGGGTCACGACTAGAGGAAGTCTTACCTGACCAACCTAGAGGAACGTCAGGTTCCCTGAGAGTTCTCAGAAGAGGTTGTGGTATCAAGTTTTCTTAGTTAACAAGCCGCGAGTCAGAAGAAGTGTTAGGTTGAGAGTGTAGTTATGTACTGGTGTCCTTTTTGGTATCGGAACTGATCTACGTCGAATCAGCCGTTTCATTACAGAGACGAAAATTTATATGATATATACAACCAGTATTGAAAAGAAGATTCCACATTCGCTAAAAATTAAAGTACCGACGTCAGTGGTAGACGTCACTAAAACCTCGGGGTTTTTTATTTCAGACTGTGTCACAGGTGAAAAAGGGGTAGATAAAGGGTACTTCAATACCCTGACCTACGGTACTAAAACCAAAAGACTTACAACTCGAAATTCAGTTAAAAAAGTGAGAGGAGAAAGTGAAAGTAGTTCTCCGAAAAATCATGGAGAAGTGAAAGACGGTATTCCTACCACAGTAAACGTATAGACTCCAATAACTATAAAGAGGGCCGTTAGAACTAAGGTCGAACACAAAGAAGGTCAGGTCGCAAAGAGTAATACATGAGACGTATCTTCAATCTATTCGTCCCACTGTTGTATGTCCGAACTACATGAGGAAAAGGATAAACCTTGGTCAGACAACAAGGTACAGGTCAAGATTGACAACGAAGGACTGGACGTATGTCTAAAGAGTTCTCAGTCCAATCCACCAGACCATAAGGCTAGAGAAAGTCTTAAAAGGTGTCAAATAACACTAGGTGTGTCAGTTTCCGAAACCGTATCAGTTATTTCGTTTTTATCTACAAAAAGACCTTGAGAGAACGAAAAAGGTATTAGGTCGTCTACAACCGTTAAACTAGAGACCAAGGAGACGGAAAAGATTTTGGTCAAACTTGTAGTCCCTCAAGTGCCAAGTGCATAACGACTTTGGACCGAACCTCTTAGAACTCGTAATGAAGTGATCGTACATTCTACTCACGTTAACACGCCATCAATCTCGCAAAAAACCGTAACGTAAAGAAACCTTAACCTTACTTTTGACTAGAAAGGTCAGGACACCGGTGACGACTCAAAAAGTTTAAACGACCGTATTACTCACGTCGTGAAAGTGTCGTAGTTGAAAGTCCTAAACCTTGTCGAGGTCACCTTAAGATAGTGGAGGTGATTGAAACAAGCATCACTACGAAAGATTCTGGGTGAACTGAAGTGTAAGGTTCTACAGACCGAACTCTAATCACTAGTGTAGTAGTGCTAATAGACCCAGTACTTCTAGAAAAAACACGTCAAGAAGGCACATAAGAACGGTGGAGAAGAATTATAGAAGACGAAGACAATCCAGGTCTGGTAAAGACAGGAAATAACTCGGGTAGAAACGTACTTTACAAGGAAACCATAGAGATTAAAAGACCTTCTCTAGAGATCAGAAAGGGTAAGACAAAAAAAGGAGATAAAGAAACGTAACTAGCGACTTCTTCCGAAAGAATAGAGAAGAACGAAAAGAAACCCAGAGACGTAAGTCTACGAATATAGAAAGGAAAAGAGGAACCGAAAAACGGAGAGAAGAAAAGTGTCGATAAATATTACGGAGGAGTCTGTCGGTAAAACGAACAAACGTAAAGAAAAGGTACCCCTACCAGAACTAGGGACAGAGGACAAGTTACAGTGTTTGGAGTAAGGTATCAAGTAGTCTGTGAGATAGATAGTCTGGATCCGGGAATTTAGATAAAGAGTGAAGGTGACATATTAGTATTCCCCAAACTAAATCCAGTATGGACTTAACAGAACACCAAAAGGGATGAAAGAAGTTAAATTTAGACTTAAACCGTTATTCCTCAAGTACTAGACTCGGTGTCAGTCGAGGACCAGAACAAAAACAACTGACATATCTCGAAGAGGTAGAAACCGACGTTTCTTATATTAGTCAGACTAAAGCCACAACTGGTAGACCACTACAGGTACACATCTCAGAAGAGAACACAACAACCTTCTCCCACAAACGATACTGGTCACGTAAAAGAACCGTTTTGAGATAATCAGAAACGGGACGAAGTAAGACGTAAGGTTCCTGTTTAAACGGACAATGAGGTCCACAAAGAACTGAAGGATGAAAACGTGATGTCAGGGGATATTACTTTTCCTGTAGAAAAAACCCACAATCAAGATTTTCCAGAACATCAAGAAGTATTTTGGCAAGTTGAAGTCAAAGAAGTCGCAATGACAAACCCCGTATCTGAACCTTTTGACACTATAACTTACCAAACGGAACAGTTGCTTGTCTCTAGTAAGACAGCAAAAACTCTAACGTAGGTTCCTGACGTAAAGTCTGAGAACAACTGGTACTACCGATGAGGTAAAGAAGACTCCCTAAGGACGGACGTCATCATCTATATTGCCAGTAGACTCACTTTAAGTGGGTAAGGTCAGGTTAAATCAAGTGACTAAGGATCTTACAGCTGCAAGTGGGAACGGTAGAGAACAAACTGGTGAAGGTTGAACGGAACTAAGTACCTGGACTGTAAGGTCCAAGGATACGTTATAACGAGAAATGTCGTAACCGAGAACGAAGATAGTGGTCAGTGTAGGTGTTGACCCATAACAAATACGAAACCGAGGTAGGGAAGTAAGAAAGACCTCAATAAAAAGGTGACTAGAGGTCATCGTATAACTCGTGGATTACTGGACCCCTCAAGGAGAAAGCCATAGGATAGTAAAACGGAAAAGTATGACAAGTACCCCAAGAGTTCCGATCTTATGACTTCACAGAATGGTAAGGGAAGAGGTCACCTGGTACAAGACAGTCTGGAGAGGTGGTACTGGGTGGGCAGAACCCAACGGGGCGTACGTACCGAACCAAAGTAACTCAAGCTGTTCCGACACCAGGATCACACTAATCTAACTGATCAAAAGACAATCATACCAAAGTCACACAGACGGGAGACTACGGGAGAACGTTGTGGATGGTAGAATGAACCCAAAGAGAATGGAACTCACACCCAATAGAGAAGTGTCGACGAGGTCGTTTCGTGTCGACGACGAGGAATGGAACTACTCCCCACAGAGGAATGGTGGTGGTAAGGACTGGAAGTTACACCCTATCGAGGAGATCTAGGAGGACACAGACGCGTCGGTGGCGAGGAACCCAAAGAGGAGAACCGGCCGCCGGGACAGGAACTCGCACCCACCGAGGAGGGTCGACGGAGGGGACCGGAGCCCGAACCCCACCGAGGAGTCACAGTGTGGGGACCTGAGCCAGCGCCCCACCAAAGAGGGCCGGTGGGGACTGGAACCTGCACCCCACAGAGGAGGCCCGGTGGTGACTGGAGCCTGTGCCCCATCGAGGAGAGCAGGTGCGAGTCACGTGGCCGAGCGTCGGTGAACGTTGTAAGAAAGGTCGGTTGAGTTGGTTTCTTTCCTTTCTTGTTCAGTCTTAGTGTTCCGGATTGAGGAAGTAGGACCCCGGCACGGATACTTTACTCCTCTCCCGTAACCTCGGTACGGAGGTGAAACAGTCTTTACGGATTGCGAAGAGGACTGTCTGTCGTTCTGCCTTTCGTAGAAAAGTCGTAAACCTCTCACCCTAATTTCCAGTGACGTCCGTGGTTTAGACATAAATACTGGTGGTTGAATTT
Source organism: Capra ibex (assembly GCA_006410555.1). Classification (NCBI taxonomy): domain Eukaryota; kingdom Metazoa; phylum Chordata; class Mammalia; order Artiodactyla; family Bovidae; genus Capra; species Capra ibex. Next base: position 44,894,780 of record SJYO01040405.1, on the reverse strand, counting down.
ATCTTTGAGTCGTTTACCCCTGACCTTTTATGTTCAATCTAATTAAGTTTCCTAAGTCGGTACCTTTTTCTATAAGATATCTGATCTCGAAATCTTATAAATAAAAAAAGAACATATTAGGTTTATACCGTTATGTTTACAATGTTCTCAAAAACCTTTCCTTTTCTTCTCGCGAATAATCAGATTTTAGGTTTATTTTGATATTAAAGTATAAAAGGACCAAAAAAAAGGGTAAAAAGGGTCATAGTCAAAGGTACGAAGATGGAACCAATATAAACATTAAAATTACTAGTTTTTTACAAAAGTAAGTCTTATGGGGTCATAATTACGTTAGTGACGTATTATTAAATAAAAAATAACCATATATAAAATGAAAATCTGAAATCAATAAAGAGGTTTTTTCTTTAAAATTAATAAAGTTTTATCATATAGGAGTAAAAAATAACATTATAAATTATTTGTACGTGTATTAATCATTCCGATTAAGTTTATATTTTGTCAATTATTACGGGTAGAAGAATTGTATGTATTTATATGTAATTATAATGGTAATTAATTTAAATTTTAAAAAAGACAAAGGTTTAATTCACCTGGAAAATTTATTCGGTATACAGGACCGAATAATATATACTACCACTTCATACTCTTCTTTTATTCCATATATTATCCTCTTTTAGACTTAAGTTTATAATTGTTTAAACCTATAAACACCTTGGACCAAGGGTTTGATATGGACACTCAACATTCCTAATTCAGTTTAATCAAACCACGAAATACTTTTTACCTTAGATTCATTTTCAATCAATAAGTACCAACATAATATCTGTAAAACAAATTTTACTTACATCTTCTAATTGATGGTAAGATAATCATTAATCAAAGTAACTCAGACAGAACTAAAAGAAAGAAAGAACAAAAAAGAAAACGACGAGTATGTGCGAAAAATCTTTGCGTACGGAATTGAACTTCTCTTGTGAAGAACTAATATATGAGCCACTGTATACTGTGAGAGGGGGGAAATTTCTGAAGGTAGAGGGTGGACAAGAGGGAGGAAATTTCTGAGGAAAGACCAAGAAATAATTTATGAGAGTAGACGAAAGTCAAGACAATAGAAGATCAAGTAGAGTTTGGGGGTTAGGAGAAGAGAAGTTGTGTTCTTAAGAGGGTAACGTAGAGAGTACCTGTAAAGAACAGTAGTCATAATACAGAACAAAGAAAGAGTTCTCGAAGAGACTTTCACAAAATACTAATTTATAAACACACACACAATCAAAGGTTGTAAAGATTCTCAACTCATTTTAAAGGGGAGTGAAGAGTAACGATGGAGGTATAAGTGAGAAGTAACAAATATAGGATTTGAAGGTTAAGTAAATTTCTAGTACGAATAAAAGTACGATCAGAAGACTCCTTAAGTCCCAGTAAAGATGGAGGAAAGAACTGTCAAAATAATTAACTGAGTACAAAGGAAGAGATAGTTATACCACTATTGAATAAAGGAAATTGGTCGAAGTTAACGAACAGAGACCCAGGATTGACCGTGAAAAAAGAAACTCCTTTAATAATTAACATGTAGAGAGATAAATAAGGGACGGGTTCCAAAGTCTACTACGTAACTTTTTTTACAAGGTTGAAAACGTAAGAGAGGTAACTATGGGTCTCCGTCACTACTTATTCAACTACTGATTCTTATACTATTGGACTACATTAGTTATATTTAAACCACCGAACGGATTACCACTGTGTTTCTCCTTTTGATTTTTATTTAATATCAGTAGATGTAGGTTAATTTATACCTTAGGATAAAAGAGATAAATAATTATTCCCTTTCAATGACATTTAAAGATTAAATTAAGTTTTAAGAAATGTTTCATTTTAGAATTTCTTAACTACTTGACTTAACTAAACATTATGACTCAATTTTGACAATGATATTACTATTTCTTATACAACAATCTCATGAGAAGAAATACGGTTACCAACTACATAGAAATAGAAAATTTGGTTCGATTACGTGAAATAAAGAGGATTATACGAGTATGTCATATTATAAAAAGGATAAAATTACAACATTCGGTCTTTGTAATCATACTTTTGAGGAGTATTGTTATGTGGGTATGTCATTCTTTTTGTTCAGTATTTAGTACAGACGTACTATGTTTTACTTTATACATCTTCCTTATCTATGATCAGGAATTTAGATTTTAAAATATACATAAATTATATATCATTAAAGTTAAAGATAAACAATCAAGATTTACTTATGTTGACTGACTCTAAATTTATATACAAGTATTTTTATGTAGTGTGTATATGTGTATTCCTCTCTTCCTTTCCGCCTACTCCTATCCTTCTCTCTCTTTTTATATCCCTAAGACATTCTTTTCTTATTTGCTAAACTATTTGTAAATTATCCAATTCAAAGAATGATTCTTCGGTGGTCTTACAGTCATAATCTTGTGTCTTGACTCGGGTGTAAACACGAGATGAGTGAGTTCTAAGACATGTCACATAGTGTTAACAGTTGGATCTTAAAAATAAGAAACATACTCAATCGAGGAACCGGGGTTGTTTTGGAGTCAAGACAGTGTTACAAACTATAAGTATTGTAAGTGTCTTTCTTCTTCTCAGTCTAGATGGTAGTGTAAACACGAACTTAAATTATTCAGATAATCGGATATAGTCCTTAACATCTCTAGTTAGGACTCTTAGGGTTTCCCGAAGTTCGTTCATTTATGAGATCTGATAACTGTACGAATTGTTCTGAAGAAAAAACTTTAACTAAAACCGTAGACGTAGTGATGGATCCATAGGAGGATTCCAACTCAACCCTTTTTGTAAAGATCTCAAAAATGGTACTTTCCTTCTTCTATTTAAGGTATTAGTATAAAGTAAAAAGGAGAGTAAAAGGAGAGTGGTGGTGATACAGATTTCACTTCGTACATTTAGAATGTGTTAAAGAGTATAAGTCTCATTAAAGTATTTGGTCATGAGACTACATTGATGGGGATTTAGAAGTGACTCAAGATCATATGTTTGAATTTTTATATAACGAGTCTAACTATCCACACAGTAAAGACTGGACTCCTTAATGTTGGATTAAAATGAAGAAACTCAATACTTCTATGGTGTGATAATTTTTAATAACCTCATATCAACCAAACGTTCCAACGTGATCAAAGAACGACATGTCGTTTCACTTAGTCAGTATATATAAGTATATAGATTAGAAAAAAACCTAATCAAAGGGTAAATCCAATTGTGTCTCATCTCAAGAGACACGATATTTCATCAAAACGTAATCAATAGACAAAATATGTGTCATCACATATATACAGTCAGGGTCAGAGGGTTCAGTAGGGTGAGAGGAAGGTTGGAACCATTGGTATTCAAACAAGAGATGTAGACACTGAAATAAAGAAAAAACGTTTATTCAATTGAGATTATATAAAGGTCTCAGACGTATATTCACTATAATATGTTATAAAAAGGGAAAGGTTAAATGGAATGAGACATACCGTCAGAGAATTAAGTAGGTATAGAGACGTTCACTGTGATAAAGTAAAGAAAAATACTGACTTATTATAAGGTAACATATAAACATGGTGTTGAAGATATTAACCCTTACTTTTGTCTCTTCAACCTTCCTAGTATTCTCTAATGATGTTTGTTGAACCGGTAGGATCTTTACCTGTCTAGAATCTTTCTATGTTGGAAGATTCTGACTTGGTCCTTCTTTGTCTTTTATATTTGTTAGTGTTCATGACTTTAACTTTGATAATAATTTTTATAAATTAAATGTAATTTCAACCTTTACAATAATTTTTGAAAACGGTCATTTTGAGGTCCCGTCTATCGAAGTACTCATTGAAAACAGTTTGTAAATCTCTTATGAATCGTAGACAACAAGAACAAGTCAATGAGTCCAGGCTGAGAAACGTTGGGGTGCCTGACGTCGTGAGGTCCGAAGGTATAGGAAGTGGTAGAGGGTCTTGAACGAGTTTGAGTACAGGTAACCCAGACACTACAGTAGGTTGGTAGAGCAGGAGACAGCAGGGGAAGAGGAGGACGAAAGTTAGAAAAGTTGTGATCCCAGAAAAGATTACTCAGTCGACAATCGTGGTCCCCGGTTTCATAACCTCGAAGGCGAAGTCGTAGTCAGGGATACGAAGTCTCTGTGAAAGGTTTTATAACGTCTCCTTCCTTGTGAGAGTTCGAGTAAGAGACTCAGGTGGTAGTAGAACTGTATTTTTAGTCTGTTTCTATTGTGGTTTCTTCTCATAATGTCCGGTTATAGTGACTACTTGTATCTACATCTGTAGAAGTTGTTTTATGATCGTTTATCTTAGGTTGTTATGTAATTTTCTTAGTATGTGCGACTAGTTTACCCTAAGTAGGGTCCCTACGTTCTTAAGAAGTCACATGTGTTTAATTAGTTACACTATGTTGTATAACTATTTAACTTCTTATTTTCGATATACTAGTAGAGTTATATACGTCTCTGATAAAGTGTTTTAAGTTGTGGGTAAATACTATTTTAGAGGGGTATTTAACCTGAATCTCCCTTTGAAGAAGTTATATTATTTCCAGGATTCACTGTTTGGATGTCGATTGTAATGTGAGTAACCACTTTTTGAATTTTCGTAAAGGAGATTCTGACCATTGTTTTGTTCCTACAGACGAGAGTGGTGAAACTAAGTTGTATCTAAACCTTCTAACTTAACGTGAAAATTCCATCTTAATTTTGATATTTTGACTGTTTCTTATTTTTTCAGATTTTCATTTAACCACCTATCTTACTTTTAAGGTCAGTATTCTTCGTACTGTTAAATTTTAGAGAGTAATTACAAACAAGGTACTTTTCCATTCTTAAAAAACGTGTCTAATAACATCTTTTTATTTAATTATTTCTAAAAGAAAAAATATGTACATAAAATCTGAACGATGTCATTTGTTTGTTTTTTTAACTAGGAGTGTGTATTCCGGACGTGATGTAGTGGCTAAGAAAACTCCATTTGTCCTAAATACGAGACCCATTACTTCATGACCCAAACTAATAGTAATAAAAGGTCCCAAGGATATCTCTGGACATGTAAAATGAATTTAGTAGAGAGTCTCCATTTCGAACGTTATCAAATAAGGAAAGATAGAATACGGTATTCAATTTACCCTTGTAAAAACAAATTTTCTTATATTAAAATTTTTAGTCACATCTAACAACAAGTACGTTAAAACGAGTGAAAATACTAAAAATGGAATTCGTATTTATAAGTTATCATTTTATCGATATAATTCTTTGTACTGCTTCTGTCAAAAATCAGAAGTATACGTAACAGTTTAAATAAGTAGATAATGGATAAGTGTGTGTATACGTATATAACTATCTCTACATATCTATTTGTATATTTATATCTAAAAAAATGTAAATACTTTAATATAAAGATGGTCGACACTTCTTATCGGTAAAATGGACGAGAATCGTACTTCGTATAAATTTAAAATTTTGTCGGTTTTATAATATCCGTTGAAATATCCGGATTTAAAGACTCAGTTGAGTAATACTAAATTAATCTGTAGAGTAAGTAGTGTTGATTTTAACAAGAAAAAAACAAAAAGTGTGGGAGTAATCGGAAAATTCAAAGGAAGTCACAATTGAATGTATATAAAAGAATCAAATAAAATGAGCCCATCAAATATAGCATCACTAAACCTTTTTAAGAATTATATAACTTCTACAAGTATGCGATCGACAGTGTATATGAATATCACTTGAAAAAAGAAAAGGGAGGTGATCTAAGTTAAATGGAAATAAGAACCGATATGTTGTGAACAAAGAAGGTAGTGGTAGGTAAGTGAACATACCAACCCGTGTACCGAGTCTAGATTTACATAATCGTACTAGTACCGGTTCGGTACTAGTAAAGTCACATGTCGTATCCCGTATTCTTCTATGTAAATCAGGAACCCTAAAAAAAACTTCAAACGTCCTTTTTTTACAATTGATGGAAATGAATTACTACTTTCTTCATGGGTCCATTCAACAGTTGTGAAGATTGGTGCTTAAGTCACTCCCTTTCTTAGTCTATATCTTTTGTCTTACTTCCTTTTCTTTGTCACTGGTAAAAATGAGGTAAACAAAAGACTAGTTCGGAGTTCATTGTTGTATTTTCTTATAAAAACTTAATTTTTCGTGACACGAACGAAAAGTATTATAATTGAGTATTAAATTAATAAAATTACAAACTTAAAAATGAACTGTAAATTCGAAATATGTGGGTGTATAAAGTACATAATTATTCTATTGTATCTCTTTTATAAATCTCCCATTTTTAGTTATTTATAGTCGAAACATAATAATAATTATAGTGATACGTTTTTACAAAGAAACGAACGAAAAACACTGTAAAAATTTTTTAGAGTACAAAGATTTATAATCGAATATTATAAGTATAGTTTTAAACCAATTAATGTAACTTTTAAAATTAAGTGAATTTTAAATAAACCCCATACTCTATTCTTATTTAATAGTCAAATAGTTTAGTATATAAGACCTAAATAAACAGAAATGATGGTAAAACCTTTCGGTGTAATTAATATAAAGGTTATACGTATAAAACTTACATATGAAAATGTGAAAGATAAGTCAAGTCAAGTCAGCGATCCAGTACAGCCCGAGAAACGTTGGGGTTCTTGACGTCGTGCGGTCCAGAGGTACAGAAAGTGGTCGAGGGCACAAAATGGGTTTGAGTACAGGTAGACAGTCACTACGGTAGGTCGATAGTGTAGGAGACACCAGGGGAAGAGGAGGACGGGAGTTAGAAAGGCTCGTAGTCCCAGAAACGTTTACTCAGTCGAGAAGTGTAGTCCACCGGTTTAAACCCTAAAGTCGAAGTTGTAGTCAGGAAGGTTACTTGTGAGTTGTGACTATAGGAAATCCTATAGTTAACCTAGACTATACCACCTTAGACTATACCAACCTAGAGGAACTTCTGGTTCCCTGAAAGTTTTCAGAAGAGGTTTTGATGTCAAGTTTTCGTGGTTAAGTAACCGTGAGTCGAAAGAAATATCAGGTTGAGAGTTTAGGTATGTACTGATGACCTTTTTGGTATCGGAACTGATCTGCCTGGAATTAGTCGTTTCATTACAGAGACGTAAAAATTTACGGCAGATCCAACCAGCATTAAAAGGAAAGGTCCTCAATGGCACAGCTTAAAGTACCGACGTTAGTGGTAGCCATCACTAAAACCTCACGGGTATTATTTCAGTCAGTGACAAAGGTGTAAAGGGGTAGATAAACGTTACTTTACTACCGTGGTCTAGGGTACTAGAAGTAAAAGACTTACAACTCGAAATTCGGTTGAAAAAGTGAGAGGAGAAAATGAAAGTAGTTCTCCGAGAAATCAAGAAGTGAAAAACGGTATTCCTACCACAGTAGACGTATAGACTCCAATAAATATAAAGAGTGCCATTAGAACTAAGGTTCAACACGAAGTAGGCCGGGTCGCAAAGAGCACTACATGAGACGTATATTCAATTTATTCGTCCCATTGTTATATGTCGGAACTACATGAGGAAAAGGATAAACCTTGTTCAGACAGTAAGGTACAGGTCAAGATTGACAACGAAGGACTGGACGTATATCTGAAGAGTTCTCCGTCCAGTCCACCAGACCATAAGGGTAGAGAAAGTCTTAAAAGGTGTCAAATAACATTAGATGTGTCAGTTTCCGAAACCGTATCAGTTATTTCGTCTTTATCTACAAAAAGACCTTGAGAGAACGGAAAAGCTACTGGGTCGTCTATAACCGTTAAACTAGAGACCAAGGAGACGGAAAAAATTTTGGTCGAACTTGTAGACTTTCAAGTGTTGAGTACATAACGATTTCGGATCGAACCACTTAAAACTTGTAATGAAATGATCGCACACTCTACTCACGTTAACACGTCATCAAACTCGTAAGAAACCGTAACGGAAAGAAACCCTAACCTTACTTTTGACTTGAAAAAGTCAGGACACCGGTGACAACTCAAAAAGGTTAAAAGATTGCATAACTCACGTGGTGATAGTGTCGTAGTAGAAAATCCTAAACTATATCGAGTTGACCTTAAGGTAGTGGGGGTTCGAAAAAAACATCACTACGAAGAATTCCGGGAACCTGAAGTGTAAGGTCCTACAGACCGAGATCCACTTACTAGTATGGTGGTACTAATAGACCCACTACTTCTAGAAAAAACATATCAAGAAGACACATAAGAACGGTGGAGAAGAATTATAGAAGTCGAAGACAATCCAGGTATAGTAAAGACAGGAAGTAACTCGGGTAGAAACGTACTTTATCAGGGAACCATAGAGATTAAAAGAACTTCTCTAGAGATTAGAAGGGTTAAGATAACAAAAGAAGGTAAAGGAACGTGACTAGTGACTTCTTCCGAAAGCATAGAGAGGAACCTTGAGACGTAAGTATACGAATATAGAAAGAAAAAGAGGAAACGAAAAGTGAAGAGAAGAAAAGTGTCGATAAACATTCTGGAGGAGTCTGTCGATAAAACGACAAACGTAAAAGAAAAAGAACACCTACCAGAACGACAAAGAGAGGACAAGTCAGTCAAGTCAAGTCGGTGAGTCAGCACAGACTGAGATACGCTGGGGTACTTAACGTAGTGTGGTCCGGAGGTACAGGTAGTAGTTGAAGGCCTCAAGTGAGTCTGAGTGCAGGTAGCGTAGTCACTACGGTAGGTCGGTAGAGTAGGAGACAGTAGGGGAAGAAGGGGACGGGGGTTAGGGAGGGTCGTAGTCTCAGGAAAGGTTACTCAGTTGAGAAGTGTACTCCACCGGTTTCATGACCTCAAAGGCGAAGTCGTAGTAAGGAAGGTTTCTTTAGACTCCTGACTAGAGGAAGTCTTACCTGACCAACCTAGAGGAACGTCAGGTTCCCTGAGAGTTCTCAGAAGTTGTGGTGTCAAGTTTTCATAGTTAAGAAACTGTGAGTCGAAAGAAGTGTCAGGTTGAGAGTGTGGGTACGTACTGGTGACCATTTTGGTATCGGAACTGATGTCACAGTGTTTGGAGACAGGTATCTAGTAGTCCGTGAGACAATCTAGATCAGGAAATTTAGATGAGGGTGATGAAGATGAAAGAGTGAAGGTAACATATTAGTATTCTCTAAATACAGTATAGACTTACCAGATACCCAAAAGGGGTGAAAGAAATTAAGACTTAAACCTTTATAGTACTAGACTCGGTATCAGTTGTGGGTCAGAACAAAAACGACTGACACATCTCGAAGAGGAGAAACCGACGTTTCTTATATTCGTTAGACTAAAACCACAACCGGTGGACCACTGCAGGTACACATCTCAGGAGAGAACACAACAACCTTCTCCCACAAATGATACTGGTCACGCAAGAGAACCGTTTTAAAATAATCGGAAGTGGGACGATGTAAGACATGAGGTTCCGGTTTAAACGGACAATGAGGTCCACAAAGAACTAAAGGATAAAAACGGAAGTTCAGGGGATATTACTTTTCCTGTTAAAACTTCCCAAAATCAAGATCTTACAGACCATCCAGAAGTATCTTGGCAAGTTGAAGTCGAAGAAGTCACAATGACGAGTCCCGTATCTGAACCTAATGGCACTATAACTTACCGAACAGAACCTTTGCTTGTTTCTAGTAAGACAACAAAAACTCTAACGTAGGTTCATGATGTAAAACTTGAGAAAACAACTGATAGTACCAATGAGGTAAAGAAGATTTACTAAGGGTGGGTGTCATCATCTATATTACCAGTAGACTCAATTTAAGTGGGTAAGGTCAGGTAAAATCAAATGATTAAGGATCTTACGACTGTAAGTGAGAACGGTAGAGGACAAACTGGTGAAGGTTAAACGGAACTAAGTTCCTGGATTATAAGGTCCAAGGGTACACTATAACGAGAAATGTCGTAGTCTGGAACGAAGATAGTCATCAGTGTAGCTGTTGACGCACAACAAAAACGAAACCGAGGCAGAGAAGTAAGATAGACCTCAGTAAAGAGGTGAGCAGAGGGCACGGACCCCTCAAGACCGAAGGAAAAATATTAGGAAACTAATTTTGAGGTTATAAAATTCAAATAGTCATATCGGTGTAAGAAAGAACGAAAAGTCTATTAGCGTAATAACACGTATAAACATCTTTAGTAGCGATAATGTTAAAAAAAGTCTAAATAAAGGTATCACGATATAACGTAAAATAACACTTCAAAGAGAGTACAAAACAAATTATATGTGTCAATATCACGTATACGTTACTTTAACCGAGTTAAGAATGTAAAATCTCCTTGACATGTAAATATGCGTTGTGAAAAAATTTTCGTCAAGTGGTTCTTCATAGACTTTGGTATTTATATAAGTATAATAAACTTTTTCATTATGGTGAAGACCCTTCACTAGGGTTCCATTATTTGGTTACATTCACTTTTCGGAACCTTCTCCTCTAAAAGTAAAGGGGTAATGTATAGTGTCTCTTTTCAGTCTTCTTTATATTTATAGGGACTGTCAGTGTCTTGAACGTTGTACAAACAAATAGTTTATTTACCTTATTGGAAATGTATCCTAAACTCTTGAGATATCCCTCTATTAGTAACATCTTTCTTTTTGGTCTGTTCTACGGGATCGAGGTCTTTCGCTGGATTGACAATCTACCCTCTAAGTTGAAACTAATATCGTGTCGCCAAGAAAACACCCCCCACTCTCCATACACAGAGTCGATTCGGTGGTAACCTGTCGTTAGTTTCAATGTTGTGATTTTCTAAAAGTGGCTTGGAAGAAAATTTAGTACATCACGTACACCGAGAAAAATCCGTATAAAAGTTACTTTGTATTGTATTTCTACCTCAGTGGGAAGTAAACGATTTGAAGTCGTTGATTAAATCAGTAAAACCGGACAGTTACGGTATAAATTTCGTCCTCACCTACCTCTAGTCACTTTTCGACAATGGTCGTATAAGTATCTCCTATAGTTGTTCTGGACCGTCTCTACCGAAGACATAATCGTAGATTCAAGAAGGGGACACGTGTTACGAAGTTAAGGAAAATGTCCTCTTAACACTTTGATTTCATTTTATATCATAGTTTGATTATGTCATTTTTTTTTATAACCTTTGACCTCTTTGTGTCCAAAGTCTTAAATTGATTGGACGGGTCACAATATCTCCGTCATTTTTCATCTTATTATATTCTTTAATAGAAGAGACGTCTCTTCCATCGTCTATAGATAAATATGAAGTGAGACTTCAAAAAACAGTCTCTTTCTCCGAGTCATCACTAATACCTCACTCGCACCTCTTTCAATTTTCTCGAATACAAGAACGTAGACTTAGAAATGTAGGATAAGTTTCTCCCCTTTTTATAATTCCCAGTCTGTAAGTAAAAACGAAATACTAAAAGAGTCATCATTATCCACCAGTTGTTTAAATACAATTACCAACTAACTAAGAAATGAAGTATCGTAAAGTTTCAAAAAGGAGGTACCCATCGTTTATAATGTAAAAGACAATGTGAGAATAAAGATACATTCTTGAAAAAGGGGGAAAGGAAACTACAAAAACCGTTTAACGTAGTTTAAAATACAACACTCAAAAACTAGAACGTAGATATTCCGATTCGTTAAAGGAATATGTTGAACCAACAAATTTGAAGACAAAAAAACCGTACAAGTAAAAACAAAGTTGACGTACTTGCAAAGAAACGTCAGTACACTTAAAGAGGGAAAGACATTTATAAAGACATTCTGGCGAATTTGTTACAAAGTAAATAGTTATATAATTCTCTAGACATAGATGATATGTATCCATGTATGTGTTCAAATATATACACGAATACAAACATACTCTTTATCTATTCACTAATCACTAACTTTAGTACGATGTAAATCATTTTTATCAAATTGGTAAAAGTTTGTCGTCATTTGAAACTTATGTTTTAATTTTGGATCTTTTGTTATTATTTAAAAGTTTAAGTCTTAATAATAAATACATATAACAGTACTTCCTTTATGAAAATTTTAGTTTTGACTACTGTAAATATAAAACATAAGTTTGATTGACCACTGTAAATATAAAACAACCATAAGTTTAGGAGAGTAAAACTATTTCGTAGACTTATTACTGTGAAAAATGTAAACGATAAAGAAGAGGTTTAATTTTGTCAACAACATATAGAGGGGAAAACAAAAGTCCTTTCTTACGTAACAGACGAGTTTAAGTAAAATTCATAGAGTTCATAAATCAGTCATGACACAGAACATGAAATAAAAATAGTATATGTGACGTGTGTGTGTCTCATCCACAATTTACTTATCAATAAGTGACCATTTAATTTCACATATTAATTAGTCTTTTGACGTAAATAGTTGATAGATCTTGGAATCCTAACATAAAGTACATTATGATGGGATATGAACAATTAATATCGAAGATGGACACATGATTCATATAAGAATAATAGTACCGGTAAATATCGTAGTAATATTATTTCGTATAATAAATCTATACAATCCCTTTACATTCTACACGAGATACAATGGAGATTAAGTCGTAACAAATTCCATTTTAATATTGATCTGTCGAATAGATAATGAAACGTAATATATCATGAGACTTATAAAGTAGTCATCTTAGATAATAAACGTATTATTATTCCGATGTAAAAGACTATATACGTAATCTAGTGAAAAAGTGTAAACGAAAAAAAGGGATGTTTAAAGATCGAGTCCGAAAGAAGTATTTATACATATAACCATCACTTCTTATTCTTTATCAATACGTAAACTTAAGGAGGGTTATTATGAAATTATGGAGGAGTGAAAATCCATCATCTTATAAAATAGAAAATTTATTAGTCTTACATTACTAAAGATTTTATAAATAATTACTTTTGTCACACGTCTCATAGACCTTTCTCCTTTTTCGTTCTCGTAAGACCTTTCGATAGATTACCCTCGTACATTTATTATGTTTATTAATATTACTTTTTCCTTTAAAGACTTCATACAAGGAACACTATATTCCTAACTTTCTGTCCTAAGGACTTGTTAGTAACCTCCCTATTTTTATTTACTCCGAATTTTTATCTATTATGGTATTTTATCCACTTTCAAAGGACTTTTTCACCGTATATCTTACACGACGGTAAACATAAGAGATTTTAGCAGAAACTTTTATTTTATTTCTTTAACGTCCCGTCTGACCTACACTCTTAACTGTCTGTTATAGACGTTTTGAGGATCGCTCTTATTTCTTATAGTACTTGAATACCTTCTCTTCGACTATAAAGGAACTTTTCTTTTATGTGAACCCCTTTCTAAATTCAAGACAGTAGTAGGTGAATTTAATAAACCCTTTCACAAACTGGACATGTTGTCTTTACTGGTCCTAGTTGGGTCCGAGGAGTCAACACTTACGTTTATTACTGTCCAACCGTGTTATGAAACCCACTCCGTGATATTTTCCACACGCTGACTGTGAATCTCCAGTCCGTAAGGGTTGAGGAAGACAAGACTGAAATTTGGGGGTTGTTACCGTGTAGTTTAATACGTGTACTCTCTCGAACGAAGGGTTGAGGTCAAGGAAACATTCAGAAATTCGCACCGAGTAATCATCTTGACAACGAACCACTTTAATACACTAGTAATCGTCAAAATATAAGGGAGAAGAAATTTGGGTAACTCTTCCAAGGTCTGAAAGTACACTGGAAAGCAAAAAGGTAATGTGAAATAGTCTGTCCTCTCAACTATACCAGTCTGTAAGTCAAATAAACGATTTTATTGACTTATGGAGTGTTCAAGTTGACGATATTTCCTTTCTATGATTTATACAATATCTATGTTGTACCTGACTTTATTTATCTCTTCTTTTTTTATCTTTAATTTTATTAATATTATTAGAAAGTTGATTTCGTTAATCATTATGCTTCGTCTTTGTCCTTCAGTATTTTTCTTTGTATCTTATTATTTCTTTCTTTCATTTTACACCTCGTCGTCACAAACCGACTTTTAAAAGTGAAAGTAGAGTCCAAGTTTCCTAAACAATTGTTTTATTCGGTGAGCAATATATGTTTATTATGTTTATAAATAACTCTTAATAGATCGAATGAAAGTTATATGATTATAATTTTCTTTTTTTCTGTATCTTTCTCGTCTTCTATATAGTAGTATAACCTAAAACTGGTTGTAGGTCTGAATTTGTCGGACCCTTCAGGATACAGTGTCGTATAGACCTCAGGGTAAACCCGTTTCTAGGGTCCGTCACACAGACGAGGAACCCACTTTGAAGTCTAACGTCAGGGTACCCATAGGTGAATGTTAGGGGTCCGATGTTTGGATATAGTAAGATTCAGACCTTCGTTTTGTCGTCGAGAACATAATACAATTAAAAAAATGTTACGACAAAGGAAACAAGACTTTTAGAATCTTACAACGATTTAGGTCCCTCACCGACCGGTCTGGAAGAGGTCCCTGAATTGTTTAAGGTTCTAGTCGAAGAATAGATAGATGACACAAAGAGAAGGTTGTGACTGTGAGTGTCTCCACACTAACCTTGGGAATCGTCTTCTGTCTCGTCATTAGTCCATCCAGTCTTCCTTCCAGTCTCCTACCAGACGAAACAGAGACTTAAGATTTGTTCTGATAAGTTAAACGGATGTTCTTTACATGTTTTTTCTAGAAGTACTGGTTCTATTAGTACTACCACACTAGTGAGTGGATCTTGGTCTGTAGGACCTTATACTTCAGTTCACCCGGAATCTTTCGTAGTCATGCTTGTTTCGATCATCTCCACTACCTTAAGGTCAACTCGATAAAGTTTAGGACTTTCTACTACGACACTTTCACGACGTGAGTTATACGCTTGTTTGAACCTTTTGAGTCGTCACGGGTGTCCTGACCTTTTCCAGTCAAAAGTAAGGTTAGGGTTTCTTTCCGTTACTGTTTCTTCCGAGTTTGATGGCGTGTTAACGTGAGTAGAGTGTACGATCATTTCATTACGAGTTTTAAGAGGTGCGGTTCGAAGTCGTTAGGCACTTGCCAATTGAAAGTCTACAAGTTCGACCTAAATCTTTTCCGTCTCCTTGGTCTCTAGTTTTACGGTTGTAGACGACCTAGTACTTTTTTCGTTCTCTCAAGATCTTTTTGTAGATAAAACCGAAATAACTGATACGGTTTCGGAAACTGACACATCTAGTGTTATTTGATACCTTTTGAGACTTTCTCTACCCTTATGGTCTGGTCGACTGGACGGAGAACTCTTTGGATATACGTCCAGTCCTTCGTTGTCAATCTTCACCTGTACCTTGTTGTCTGACCAAGGTTTATCCTTTTCCTCATGTAGTTCCGACATATAACAGTGGGACGAATAAATTGAAGATACGTCTCATGTAGTACTCTTTCCGACCCGACCTTCTATGTGTTCGACCTTAGTTCTAACGACCCTCTTTATAGTTAGTGGAGTCTATACGTCTACTATGGTGGAAATACCGTCTTTCACTTCTCCTCGATTTTTCGTAGAACTTTCATTTTCTCCTCTCACTTTTTTCAACCTAATTTCGAGTGGTAAGTCTTTTACTTCTAGTATCGTAGACCAGGGTAGTGAAGTACCCTTTATCTACCTCTTTGTCACCTTTGAGACAATCTGAAATAAAAAAATCCGAGGTTTTAGTGACGTCTACCACTAACGTCGGTACTTTAATTTTCTGTAAACGAGAAACCTTCTTTTCAATACTGTTTGGATCTATCGTATAACTTTTCGTCTCTGTGATGAAACAGTTGTTTCCAGGCAGATCAGTTCCGATACCAAAAAGGTCACCAGTACATAGCTACACTCTCAACCTGACATTTCTTTCGACTCACGGCTTCTTAACTATGAAAACTTGACACCACAACCTCTTCTGAGAACTCTCAGGGAACCTGACGTTCCTATAGGTTGGTCAGGTAAGACTTCCTCTAGTCGAGACCCTAAAGAGACCTCCCTTACTATGACTTCGACTTTGAGGTCATAAAACCGGTGGAGTACGCTTCTTAACTGAGTAACCTTTCCTGAGACTACGACCCTCCCTAACCCCCGTCCTGCTCTTCCCCGACCGTTTCCTACTCTACCGACCCACCGTAGTGACTAAGCTACCTACACTCAGACTCACTTGAGGCCTTCAACCACTACCTGTCCCTCCGGACCGCACCACGCTAAGTACTCCAGCGTTTATCAGCCTGTGCTGACTCACTGACTTAACTTGACTTGTTCATCCTCCTGTATCTTAAGTAAAAAGAGGTGTTTACGTAATTCTTATGTAGATGCTTACTTTGTTAAGAGTGTCTTGTGACCGACTTATAAACGTCTTCTAGAACCTGTGGTCTATCCTGTCCTCTTTAGGGACGTCTCGACCCATCCTACTTTCTTTCTTCTCCCTTTTTTCTCTCTCTCTGTCTTCTCTTATATCCTACCCTGGACGTGGGAACTCCCATAACTCCTCTCGTGTTAAAGAGTGTAGACCCCTTTAGGGGAGTTTACTACCCCTGTAGTTAACCCTGTCTTCTCCTCGGAGACCTCGACAGTCTCCTCTCAGTTCCGTATAGACACTGTGTGTCCGATCTCACCCTGGATGTGTCTACCAGGTACATGTTGGGACGTGTGGGGTCGGACCCTATATACAGACGGAAACACGTAGTTCACGACACACGACCTTACACCCCTAACCTTTCGTTTGGAATCTCTCTTGACAAAGACCGACGTCCTCTATCAGACTTCCCTCCACAATCCCCTTCGTGTGACTAACTTTGGCGGGTGGGACCGGTCCGTGGTATCATTGGTAAACGAACTCAACAAAATGCTGTCCTCTAGGACTATTCCTTATACCTTGATTATTCGGTGGTGGTTGGTCTTCTCAAGCCCTTTCCCGATTTCGTCTGTGGCGCACAGGCAGGTGAATGGTCTTAGGGAGAACGATCGTAGGTAGAACCGACTCGCTACACACACGGTGGTCTTTTCTGAGACTTAATCTTACTAACCGGTTTCTGGTGGGCCTTTGATTAGGATAGTGCTATTTTGGGTTCTGACACTCGGTGCACCGTGTAGTCAAGAGGACCCAAGGGAATCGGATGACGAGAGGTGGACCCAGGGTAAAGGGTCATTTTAGAGAACGAAACAGTCGTGTACACAGAGGAGTCTGTTAAGTATAGGTTCACAATCTGTTCTCGGGTCAAAGCCCGGGACCTTCCCCAGGGAGAAGGATGTTGTATCCCCTCACTTAACTAGAAACTACCTCTTATAAACACTTCCTTTGTCTAACGGTGTTTTCGTACCGTGGTAACAACTTACTACACGTCCTCCAACTGGACGAAAACGTCAGAGAGGGGTTGGGGTGTGGTCCCGACCAAAAAAATACGGATATTGTTTTACGATCCTTTCCGGAGACGGTCCCGTTCGGATGTACACGGACGGTGACCCACGATCTTTTTCTAGACCCTGTCCGGGTTCTGACTGTCTTTGACCCTTGACCTTTTCTCGGGGTGGACACGACTGGTAGAACGCGTACGACGACCCGTTACTCTTTCCAGAGACGATCTCGACCGGTAGAGTACGGTCATCGACCCTGGATCCGTTCAGAAGGTTGTCCTGGTCTGGACAACACGGACACTGGTGGACTAAAGGGTTCGAGGGGTAGTGGTTACCCACGACCCCCGGTCGCACTCCTTGAGACGGGTACCGTTTGCAGTACTCCTTCCTCCGAACCGTATGCGTTTCCGCACTAGTTCGGAGTCTTTTGGGGGACAAGGGCTCGTAGATTGGGGTTTTGGTCTCAGACAAAATACGAGAGTGGATGTGGAGACTGAAATGCCCCCAGAGAGGGGGTATTGGTAAAGAGAGCCTCTTCCTCAATTGAACGTCGAGGTTCAGTTATTTTTAAGGATCCGCACTGTTCTCACAAAGTCGAATTCCTGAGGAGATTTCCAATAGATCGGACGGACATATCCAAGCAGGCCGGTGTACACTAACAAATGTCGGAGGGTTGGACTCTCCGGGCTCTACAAAATCTGAATGATTTCCGTTTAAGAAAACCCCTCAATCTTTAATAATCATATCACCCAACCAATCCTAAATATAACCACTTCCCAAAAAGTAAACAACACAGTTATTAACGACGGTTAAGGGACGAGACCCATCCTGTCCTACAGAGTCCAGTTTGGAGAGACGACTGTCTGATCGAACACACTGTCCTAATAGGTATGAGGACGGTGATTCGTGTACTAACAAACGATGGAGAATTGGTATTTGTCGTGTCTCTCAAAACCTCATAAAACTCTCAGAATTAATCGTGTCCCGAAAAAGAAAAGCAACTCAGTTACTAACGGCGGTCCGGAGGTATAGGAATCCGTGGACCCTTGTATAATTAGTTACATAAACCTGATATCTTTTCCTTTATATCATCAAAAACTACAATAGTTATGATCTGAAAAACTCAATTACCTAAAAGAGAAAACATTATCTAGTGACATGAAACAATATTTAGTGACACAGGAACGATACATTTTTACATTGAAATAGTGATAGAATTTTGATTTATCTAGAATTTCCCTCGTAATCCACTTTCCTAAAAGTAAACAACCCGACTACAAACGACGATTTAGAGGTACAAGGGACGGGAATATTACTTATATTGATCGTATATCCTCTTTATTCATAATTGGAAATTCGTATATCCTCTTTATTCGTAATTGGAAATTCTAATTAGTACAATTGGAACCCAATTTATTTAAGGAAAGAACTAACATTGAGTGATGTGGGAGTGGGATATCCTTACATTGAAATAAACCTCCCACCACGGACCAAATTCTTTTTTGTGGGAACCTTCTTTATTCAAAAAACCAATAGTCTTTCTTTCCTAGTATTTTACAGTCGTCCAGAGTGAGTACCGGTTTTCTACTACATTATAGGGATTCTGGAAAAAAAAAATATATGTAAATACACTTCGTGGACTAAAACTATTTCCAGTCCTGACGACTGGGGACGTACTGAGACATAAGTAGGGATACACATTGTTTTCCATATATTCGTTTGGATTTTTATTTCTTTTACCCTAGTCAAAGGTCTTTCTGACTAAGGGGGTATAGCAAGAAAGAACGAGGGACAAAAATACCGACTTAAGGGTAGACCTCGTACCTACGATAAGGTGCATCTGGTTCAATAAGTCGGAGAAAAAGAGGTGATGTGATAGAGGATGATATGATAGGCAAAGATTAGAGACAGATATAGACATTAATTTATACATAAAAAGGTTTCTGTGGCTGAGGCAGGGGGGTGGAAGCTTAGTGGGACCTAGGTGGCTCCGACCTGGGGTCGTTTACCCCGACCTAGAGAACGTCAGAGACTTAGGGATAAGTAGACAGTAGTGGTACCGAAGACGCTGGAACCTCCGGAATGGTGGAAGTGTGAGAGAGGAGTAACCTCGTCTGGGTTCACCATGTCCTATCCGAGTCAACATCCTAGGATACTCACCGGGTATACATCTTCGTCCCGATTGTGGTGTCGACTCCACAATTATGTCGTCCGGTACGTTGACAATCGACTTCCATTGTGACGTCCGGTACGTTGATACCTTTTCTTCGATTTTAGAAAGAAGTGTCTACTCGTTTGACGTTTAAATTGTAGAAGTACTAACCGAACCATTTTTGAGTCGTGGACGTTTTGTAGACTTGTCTGTTTACGAGGTCGTCGGTTCTTCCGGGATTGAAATTATCGACATCTAAAAACACACGTGTTTGTACACCCTCATCTCGGTCCGATTTCATACTTGACAGGGATATTGTGGGTGTTCTCGAATACTGGGTACTTATAACGTTAAGAACCTGGACTGAAGTCACCTAGTTGTGACCACCAGTCCACTTTCATTGTAGACCCTATAGTTCCCGTTAACAGTCGTGTGGGTGTAATTCACGTCCCCCGACTCTCGTCACGGTTTGTAGTGACATTAGATTCGTCAACGTGTTTGCCACTTTCTACTGTATTGTCTCGTATGGGTCTTCACTTTTCGACGTTTTTTTTCTTATGAGTCACAGAAGGGAGAGTCACCCTCACAAAGTTAGGGTGGATGCAGTGCGGTGTCTAGTACTTGTGTCGATTCTTAGTCTAGAACTTCGGAGAGATGTCGTTGATCTCTCTTCTAGGACGGGAATTACCTCTTCACTGTTTGTGTCTTGTTTCCGCTCCGGGTGAGTGAGAGGTCCTGTCCGAGACCAGTAGTACTGTGGTCAGTTTGAGGGATAGTGTCCAAACCGTAATCATCAATACTCGAACCACCCATACGTGTACATCCCCATCCCGGTTTGGTCTCAGACTTGAAGGAGGTATCGAGGATGTCACTCAGTTCCATTTGTCGATGATGTCATGACCTTGGATTAAAGTCAATTAGACACGGTTACGACCCATTTTTATCGTGGACTCTGAGTAGTTTCGGTTGACGAACGTGTAGGTGTCAATTGTGTCCTGACTCTCGTCACGGTTGTTATCACATGAACACTCGGGTGTATTAAACACTTTCGCCTTTGTTATCGTGTTAGCGTCCATTTGTCAAGGTCTCCTTCTTTTGAGTCACCGGCGAGAACGTCACTTCACTTTCACTTTCACAATCAGGGACTCAGCACAGGTTGAGAAACACTGAGGTACGTAACATCGGTACTCCGAGTAAACAGTTACTTTAAGAGGTCCGTTCTTATGACCTCACCCATCGGTAAAGGAAGAGGTCCCCTAAAAGGACTGGGTCCCTAGTTTGGGACCGGAGGGTGTAACATCCGTCTAAAAAAAAGAAAAAAAAAAAAAATGTAGACTCGGTGGTGTCTTCGAGAACGTCACCCTTAATAGATTAGGAAAAATGAAGTATGACTTCTAGTCTTAGTGTGGATTCCCTGTCTAGACCCCGGAGATGAGGTTGTTAGTCTCTCGTTTGGAGTACGGATTGTTCCGTTCCTGTTGGTGTCTCGTTTCCCCTCCAGGGTAAGGGATAGATTATAACCGAGACTAGTTGTGTTGTTGTTATTTTGGGAGATTGTTCCCCTATTATCGTGTTCGGAGATCTGGTTTGAGTGAGTAGTCCCCAGTCTGTGGTCTTCGTTCTGTTTGATACTAGGTCGTGGGACAACAATCCTCTGGTGTTTGTGTGTTCAGACTGTTTTATTCCATTGTCTCTTTATATAACGTCCACTTCCTCGTTCTACTTTGAATGTTATTGTTGATTTACTTCTCCTCGATTCGTTAGGTGGACTTTTTATTAAGTGTTATTACTATCATTTCCACAAAGTTCTAGAGTCTTCGTCTTTTCTCCTTGTCTAACCCTTCTATAATTTTTCTAATTCTTTCTGGATCTTCTTGATTTCTTACTTGTGTGTCTCCATTTGTTCTCTCATTGACTTTACCTTTTTATGATCGTTTAGTTGATTAGTTGTCGTTTTGTTGATTCTTTCTTCTTGACTATTTACTGGACCTTCTCTCTTACCAGCTTTGGAGACACGTCTTGTGTCATTTCTTTTTTTTTATTATTATTATTTTTCTTTACTCTTGTAAGGGTCTCTGGAGACCTTGTTGTAATTCGTCTGGTTGTAAACTCAATATCCCCAGGGTCTTCTTATTATTTCTTCCTTTCCTCCATTCTTTTATAAACTCCTCTATTATCAGTTTTTGAAAGGAGCATACTCTTTCCTTTATCAGTGGGTGTAGGTCCTTCGTATCTCAGAACTTGTCCTGTTTGAGTTCTTCTTTGTAAGGTTCTCTGTATTATGAGTTCGATTGTTTTAATTTATCTTTCTTTGTTATAATTTATGTTTTTCTTTTTTAGTTGTTTATTATATATCCACTTAACATATAATATTAGTATTCAAATAGTCGACTAAAAAGTTGTCTTTGAGACGTTTAGTCGTCCTTCACCGTCCTATGTAAATTCTACTACCTTCTCTTTTTGAACAAAGGTCCTTATGAAACGGGTCGTTCTGGGATTAAGTATAAGTTGTTTCTTCAGTTTTTGAAATATTTGTTCGTTTTCGATTCTCTTAATTATTGGTGGTTTGGTCGAAATGTTGTTAACGATTTTCTTGATTTGATCCGTTTTCTCTTTTTTGTCCTGCCCCCTTTTGTTTTGTTTTGTTTTTTTTATACGTTTTGGTTTATGGTTTGTTAATTCTTTAACCGTTGCCCTTGTATGTATGACTATTAACAGAATTTACGATTTACGAGGTCAGTTTTCTGTGTCTGACTGATCTATGTTTTCGTTTTGGGTATACATAGGACAGATATTCTCTGAGTGAAGACTAGAGTCCTATGTATATCTCTCTTTCACTCCTCTACACTCTATAAAGTACCTTCATCTTTAGTTTCCTCTCGATCTTATCATAAAAGTATCTGAAATTTTATTTCTGATAATATTTTCTGTTCCTTCCTGTGATAGATTACTAGTTTCCTAGTCAGGTTCTTCTACTATATTGTCAACATTTATAAATACGTGGGTTATGTTCTCGTGAAGAAATGTATTGTGTTTACGATAATATTATCGATATTTTACCCTTTAGATACGTGTGTTATTTTCACTCCCTAAAATTGTGAGTCAACGTATTTACCTGTCTTATAGGTCCTTTATGTTTAGAATTTACTGTGTAATTTACTGTGTCTAGTCTGAATTTACAAATATCCTGCAAGGTAGACTTTCGTAGTTTTACACGAAACAAAGGTTCATGTGTACCTTGTAAGAGATCCTATCTAGTGTAGAACCCAGTGTTTAGTGTAGAACTATTTTTGAGAGGTCCTACACCCGAGAGGTGGAACAACTCGACCTTGGGTGGAGTTTTTTTTCCAGTATATACTGTTTGGGTGTCTTTTGTAGTAAGAGTTACCACTTTTAAACTTTCGTAAAGGAGATTCTAATCTTTGTTCCGGTTCTACAGGTGACAGTTGGTGAAAAAAAGGGGTAAAAATAAGTTGTATCAAAACTTATTTCTTCATTTTGACAGTGATAAACGTCTAATGTAATATGATTTCTAACTTTTAGGATTCTTCGGTGGTCTTTTAAAGATATCCAATGGTCACTTAAACCATTTCAACGTCCTAAGTTTGTTTAAATTTAAAAACAGTAATAATAACGTAAACGAGACCACTAGATACTAGTCATAGAAACTATAGTTAAAATATAGTACAACTGTAAAAAATCGTTATTTAATAAAAATTCATTACATAAATGTACAAAATCCGTATTACGATAACATGTGAATTATCTGATGTCACGTCATATTTATATTTAAAAATATTGGACACATTTGTTTTACAATCAAAGCTTTCCCTCCCTTGTATACATGTAGATACCGACTAAGTACAACTACAGACCGTTTGTGGTTTGGAAAGTGTTTGATGCATTCCAATCACAACACCTTGAAACATATTGTAAATTTTCGTAGTGCATATATCCAGAGAAAAGAAAGGGGAGCGGGAAATATTCGTGTGGACCCTCTGTCACGAAAACCAAGGTTTGGTAACGTTATTTCGTTTATAACGTTATTTCACTCTGTGTGAAAAGGAAAATAAATAAAAATTAACCTCCTATTAACGAAATGTTACAACTCAACTAAAGACGACCTGTAGTTGTACTTAGTCGGTATCCAACCTTTCTGTATACAACCTTCCTGACTACGACTTCGAGGTTATGAAACCGGTGGACTACACTTCTTGGTTGAGTGACCTTTTCTGGGACGAAGACCCTTTCTGACTTCCACCCTCCTCTTCGTCTGTTGTCTCTTACTCTACCAACCTACCGTAGTGGCTGTGTTACCTGTACTAAAACTCCTCCGAGGCCCTCAACCACTACCTGTTCCTTCTCACCGCACGACGTCAGGTATCCCAACGTTTCTCAGCCCCTGTGTTAACTCGCTGACTTGACTGATTATTGTCTTAATAGGTTTACGATTTTTTTTTTATATTTACTTACATCTTTTGAACTTTGTCTGTCTGTTCTTTGGTTGTTCTGTTTATATTTGTTATTTTTAAGTTTTAATTTAAGTCGGTGTATTTATGAATGTAATTTTCATTTACCAAATTTGCATAATAAAATTACTGTACTTAATAACCTAACCTATCTTCCTGGGGTCGAGAGACGATACTTATTCTTTGGGTAAACTTTATCTTAATGTAACTGTCCATTTTACCGATTTTTCTTTTCTTGTACGGTACTTTTACATTAAAGTTTTTCGAATTCATTAATATAATTATAGTATTGTTACATCTTAAACTTTGTTCCTTTTAATGGTCATTTTTCTTTATAAATACTATTTTTACCAGTGAACTAGGATTTAGCGATACACGGATTGTATTCTTTAAATCATATCTAATTATTTGTTGCCTGTCTTCACTTCACTTTTTGTTTTAGTCTTGATGTGAAGCAGTCAAGTGAGGGAAAGTAACATTGACTCTCCTGTTCATCGTTTGGTCGTTCTTATATTTTGTGTATAACTTATGCTAATTAAGTGAACTGGATAAAAGGTAAATATATCGTAAGGTAGGTTATTGTCATCTTACATTTAACTATAAAAGAATTAAAAACAAACGGATAAAAAAAATTTCTTTTGTAAAGATCTTGATCTCACTTCGACTTTTGTCTAGTGGGTTGTTTACAAAGAATTTTTTTTCATATCGTTCTAATATCAACATTGTATTAATATTAGTTAAAGGTAAATTTTCTTTGAAACTTTATCTGAACTTAGGATTTATTCTCATTTTTACCTTTGGGAAATGTACATTATCGTAGTAAATTCCTTTTATTTTTTTATACCGTGTCTCTTTCTTTTTTTTAGGTACATTCTTCTCTTTATTACGATAAATATCAAAATTGTTGTTTTGACCTATATTCTTCTATTCTCTGGTTAGGTTCTCGGAAAAAGAAATTGCAAGGACTCATAATAACCTTCTTGTTTGTGGATTTGTCTCTAAATATATAGGTTACTGTTAAAGTACACATTATTTTATATGTATCCATACGTTTCGACATCTTATGTTACAGGTTGTGAACCCTATATCTCGACAGACTGTTCATTTAGTTTCGTTATCTAACCTTAATTGTCGATACAACGACCTACAGTCATTAAAAATTGACGTGAAGGTTTTATGATATATTCCATACTCGAGTCCTTTCTTAAACGACCAAAGTTTACGTTTTTTTTCTTTCCTTTTTCTCATATCTTTGTACACGGAACTCTCTACTTTTTGTGACTTACGAAGACCTGGGACTTTTCGTCCTTTGAACCAAATTTTTGTTTTTGTTTTGTTTGTTTGTTTGTTTTTTAGTAAATTTACCGTTATAGGGAAATCATAAAGAGTTATTTACCGTCTCAATTTATAGTCATTTCTAGTTTAATTCCCAATGATGAGGGTGGGTTCAACTAACGAAGTTTATCGGTGGTAATTTAATATCTTATATTTATCCTTTTATTTACAGGCAAAATGATTCATATAGACCCTTTCTTGAAATCGATTTCAATGACTGAGTATCTCGAGTGACATTCGTTTATCAAGTCTTCAGATAAAGTAAAAACTCCTTTAATGTGACTATTTCTTTTTTGATTGTACTGGACTTCTAGGAAGTTTATGAATTTATAGTTTTGTGAGTTCTCGGGTGTATCAGGTACCGGTCTCTTCCTCAATCAGTTGTTGTGTCGGGAGTTTCCTGTCGTTTAAAAAGTTATGAATGAAATATAAAATAGTACTTCCTATTACTTTTTCCTTCTTATAGAGTCTTCAAGTTTGGTCATTAACTCTTATCCCGGTCAGTACCCACAAGTTCGACACATTAATGAGAACTAAGATATTAACCAAATTACAAAAAGACAATGCTAGAACTTTAAATATTATTTAAGTAAAAAGTTCGAACACATAACCTTTACTGTAGACTACTAGGTAGGACACTCGTCTCCTCACTACATGTCATACACAAGACGTTATAGAACGTGTAAGGATAAACTTTACGGGACTCGTGTCACTGGGGTGTTCTCTGACTCGGTCTGAACGGATACTTACAGGTCCTCAGAGACCGCCTCCACACCCAGATGTTACCAGACGGAACCCCAATCCCCGTGACTGATGTTGTTACGACCGTATTCGGGATTTCTTCCTTGACAGTAATGACGGTAATAGGGATGGTATCAAACCGGAGTCCGGTTCGATGTCCCTCCCTTGTGTCGGGGTGAGTAGTTGTCTTTTAACTCAATTTCTAAAAGACTCGTACCGAGATGGGTAGTCCCGTTCTGGGTCTAAGGGGGTGTAGGTCAGGGAGGGTAGTTCCTCGAAGGTGTTCGAAGAATAGGAGTAGGTAGTCTCTCTTCTGTATTACTTTTGACATTAATATCTTTTGATTTGACTAGGGAACCTAGTGCCACTACAGATTGAACCACTTTGATGCTCGATACGGTACACCCCAGTGGGTTCCGTCTGTCTAGTACCACCTCTCAAGACTGTTTGTACCAGGTGACCTCTTCCCTTACCGTTTAGTTAAGTCATAAGACCGGAACTCTTGGGGTACTTGTCGTACTTAAACCCGTTCAAGACCTTCAACCACTACCTGTCCCTTCGGACCACACGATGTCAAGTACTCCAGTGTTTATCAGTCTGTACTGACTCGTTTACTTCTCTTTGTTTAACATTTTAATTCCCTAAAATGAATCCAGTATGGATTTACCGGATCACCAAAAGGGAACAAAGAAGTAAACTTCGGACTTAAAAAGTTATTCCTCGTGTACTAAATTCGGTGTCTAGTACTAAACTATAGTCGAGGTGAATAAAAACGACTGACATATCTCGAGGAGGTAGAAGTCGATGTTGTTATATTAGTCAGAGTAAAGACACAACTGGTAGACGACTACAGGTACACGCCTCAGTAGAGAACACAACAAACTTCTCCCTCAAACGATACTGGTCACACAATAGAACCGTTTTGAGAACCTTTTGGGACGAAGTACAACATGAGGTTCCGGTTAGAACTGACAACGAGGTTCACAGAGAACTGAAGGATGAAAACATAAGGTCAAGGGATAACACTTTTCCTATAGTAAAAACCCACGAACAATCAAAATCTTCCAGAACATCAAGGAGTATCTTAGTTAGTACAAAGACTTACCACTCGTCGGGTCTGAGGACCTGTCGGACCTGACGTCTTGATGATGGACCACGACCGGATGACCAGACACCGACACCATGGGACCCACTTAGATATGCAAATTATCAGATGGTTCATTGTATAGTATTTCAAGAAACTAATATAAGAATATCGTAAAATAACAGTATAAAGGTGACAATAAATTTTACAATGGGAAGATTGAAATTTTATTAAATTCACTTATAATTGACTTAAAAAAAATTTCATTTTCTAGATTATATAAGAGAGTATTTGTGTGTCCAACACATGTGATTGGTTATATAGACTTAAAAAACTCCCTCTTTGAACAAAACTCCCTCTTTTACAAACATATGTAAAAAGTTTCCTATTTCAAAAGGATAAAATTTCGACATATTTGCAAAAAATTTGTTTAAAAAAACACAAAGATATAAACCCATGACATGTTTGATGTTATTTAAAGTCTTAAATATACAATGTTAAAAATTATATTAATAAAGGAACTACATACCTAAATATTTTCCTTTTGAAACCACTTTTGTAACTACTAAAATTGTACAATTAGTCAATAGAAAGGTCTTTAAATCACTTTACATACAAGACGGTCATTTTCTTTTTACAAACAAAGGACTGTGAACACTTGTAAAGTAGTTAGGAAAATATAGTAACTTGTGACTTACAGATTTTTACATTAATTAAGTGATATAACCTTTTATAAACAAAGTCGTTATTTTCTTATAAATTCATAAATGAACTCGTAGATAAAATCTTACATATAGTATAGTTTAAGTAATCGTTAATAAACCAAATAATAGTACGATTGAAACCTTTATATGGATATTCTGATCATTCCGTATTGAAAGTAGATCCAAAAGTGACAAGTTCATAAAGTATTAAATTATATAATGAAAATAGATACTACAAAATATCAATATAGAATAAAAATTTAAAATAATAAATTAGTAATAAAATATTATCGTAAAGACTAATTATGTCTCGAATCAAAACATCCTAACTTCGAAGTGTATTGCACTTCTGTCATATATGAGATATTCATACTTAAACGAATTATAATACAAATGTATAATGAATACAACTACTTACCTTGATATCAAGTAATAAAAAATGATGATATGGAAAGAAAATTTATATAGTGTGAAACAAAGAAGTAGGAGTACCAATATCTATAAACACGATCCGTGACCAAAACAACAATGAATTTTTTAAAACAGTACTTGTAGAAAGTAAAACACATTGATCTTATATATAAATCTTCACTCTAAAGACGTAGTAAAATACATACATTGAAGTTAAAATAAACACATTACTTTAAAGAAACGTTAGAACCATCATTTTTAAAGGATAAGATTTTCGTATATAGAAATTTTTGTAAAAAGAAAGTAAAATAACATGACTCATATAGATTTTATCACAACCTTTAATTAACGTAACATGTAAAGGATTATTAATAACTTATAGTTCAAGAAAACTGTACAATCAGTAAACACACAAATAAAAAAGGACTTTACAGTCAAGTCCTCAACACGACTAAAAAATAACAGAATAAAAAGTAAAATAATAACTAAATATTTAGATAGGTATACAGAAATATTTAAAGTATAAACCGTTTATATAAGGTTCGAAAATTTACTACAGAATTCTAACATATTTGTGTATATATACTTTAAAACGTTTAAACAACGTAAATCGTGAATATATTCACTGACATTATATAACAAAATTTTAAAGAAGGGTTGGATGTCATCGTTCTGTAAGAGTAAATAAAAAATCTTGTAAAATTTTAAAACAAAAACTATAAATTCTAAAATTAGGTGTCATACCAAAAGATTTAGATAATATTCTTTATCTACGGGATAACTAACCGACACTTTGTCAGGTGATACATACATCGTAGGTTATTCCCGAGTAGGTACAGTCGGACCGTTCTAAAACCCCTGTTTCCCTTCTCTAAACTCATAGTTAGAGTATAACGGAGAAATGTTACTCATTATTTCTTAAAACTGAAACCAGGTTCTCACAGTACAGAAGACGATCATAGATATTTTTGACACCATTCGATTTAATAACCAAACGGGTATTTCTTCCAACTTACGATTTCTTGACTACGAAAACTTAACGTCACGACCTCTTCTGAGAACTCTCAGGAAACCTGTGGTTCCTCTAGTTTGGTCAATTAGGATCTTCTTTAGTTGGGATTCATAAGTAACCTTTCTGATTACGACTTCGACTTCGAGGTTTGGAAACTGGTGAACTACGTTTCTTAGTTGAACAACCTTTTCTAGGACTACCACCCTTTCTGACTCCCGTTCTCTTCCCCCAGTAATTCCCACTCTATCAACCTAGTGTAATGACTGAGTTACCTATAGTTTAACTCCTTTGGGACCCTCTATCACTTCCTACTTCCTGCCCCTTCTGATCTTACGACGTCAAGTACCCCAGTGTTTCTCAGTCTGTGCTGAAGCACTGACTCGTTTTTTTCATTTTAACACTATGGGGGAATATCAAGAACTGTGATTCATAAGTAGTTTTTTGTCCACGTTAAGTATTTTATTGTTTCAAGACAATGGGGAAAGTTCTTTAATCGTCCTAATAGTATGTAAAACTTTATTTTATATTAACTTATGTTTTGGATTAGAGACTAATCTATTTAGGAACTTTAATGTGTCATAATATTCAAGTGTTATTATATACTAACCCAATAATTACGACGTATCGATGGGGCGTAGGCTCCAGTTCCCGCCGACTCTCCACTGTGGAACGTAGGTTCCAGTCCCACCGCCGGCCCTCCTCGATGTGACGCCGACTCCGGTCACCGTCGTCCCTCCTCTGTGAGGTGCAGACTCCAGTCCCCACCGATCCTCCTCTATGGGGCGATGGTTCCAGTCCCCCCGGGTCTCTTCGGTGGAACACGGGCTCCGGTCCCCATCACTGGGACCCCTCGGTGGGGCTCGGGCTCCGGTCCCCGCCGTCGACCTTCCTCGGTGGGTACGTCGGCTCCGGTCCACGGTGTCGGCCCTCCTCGTTGACCTCCTCACCACCGACTCGTCCGTGTCCTCCCGGATCTCCTCTATAGGGTACAACTTCCAGTCCTTGTCGTCGTCATTCCTCTATGGGGAGTAGGTTCCATTCCTCGTCCCCAACACGAAACGACCTCGTCGGCACTTCTCTATGGGGTTACAGGTTCCATACTCTTTGGGTTCATTCTACCATCCACAACGTTCTCCCGTAGTCTCCCGTCTGTGTGACTTTGGTATGAGTGTCTTTTGATCAGTTAGATTAGTACGATCCTGGTGTCGGAACAGATTGAGTTACTTTGGTTCGGTACGGACACCACGTTGGGTTCTGCCCGCCCAGTACCACCTCTCCAGACTATCTTACACCAGGTGACCTCTTCCCTTACCGTTCTGTGAAGTCATAAGATCGGAACTCTTGGGGTACTTGTCATACTTTTCCGTTTTACTATCCTATGGCTTTCTCCTTAAGGGGTCCAGTAATCCACGGGTTATACGATAGCCTCTAGTCTCCTCTTTATTCATGTCTTTCTTGTTTCCCTACCTCGGTTTCGTTTTTGTTATGGGTCAACACCTACACTGATCATTATCTTCGTTCTAGGCTACGACATTTCTCGTTATAATGTATCCTTGGACCTTACAGTCCAGGTACTTAGTTCCGTTTAACCTTCACCAGTTTGTTCTCTACCGTTCCCACTTACAGTTGTAAGATCCTTAGTCACTTGATTTTACCTGACCTTACCCACTTAAATTGAGTCTACTGGTAATATAGATGATGACACCCGTCCTTAGGGAGTCTTCTTTACCTCATCGGTAGTACCAGTTGTTTTCTCAGGTTTTACGTCATGAACCTACGTTAGAGTGTTTACTCTCTTATTTGAGACAAGCAACTGTTCCGTTTGGTAAGTTATAGTATCAAAAGGTTCAGATACGGGGTTTCACATTACGACTTCTTAGACTTCAACTTACCAAAATACTTCTGGATGTTCTGGAAAATCTTGATTGTGGGTTTTCTCTAAAGGAAAAGTAATATCCTCTGATCTTACGTTTTCATCCTTCAGTTCTTTGTGGACCTCTTTGTCCGTTTAAACCGGAACCTTACACCTTACTTCGTCCCGTTTCTGATTATCTCAAACCGGTTCTTTTACGTGACCAGTGTCGTTTGTGGGAGAAGGTTGTTGTGTTCTCTTCTGAGATGTGTACCTGCAGTGGTCTACCAGTTGTGGCTTTAGTCTGACTAATATAAGAAACGTCGGTTTCTACCTCTTCGAGATATGTCAATTGTTTTTCTTCTGGTCCTCGACTGACACCGAGTCTAGTACTTGAGGAATAATGGTTTAAGTCTGAATTTAACTTCTTTCATCCCTTTTGGCGATTTGGTAAGTCGATACTGGATTTAGTTTAGGGAATACTAATATGTCACTTTCACTCTTTATCTGAATTCCCGGATCTAGACTATCTCTCTCACGGACTACTTGATACCTTACTCCAAGCACTGCAAGATGTCCTCTGTCCCTAGTTCTGGTAGGGGTACCCTTTCTTTACGTTTGTTCGTTTTACCGACAGACCCCTCCGGAATGTTTATCGACACTTCTTTTCTCTCCGTTTTTCGTATCCTCTTTTCCTTTCTATATCCGTAGATTTACGTCTCAAAGTTTCTTATCGTTCTTCTATGTTCTTTCGGAAGAAGTCGCTAGTTACGTTTCTTTTCTCCTTTTGTTGTCTAACCCTTTCTGATCTCTAGAGAAGTATTTTAATCTCTATGGTTCCCTTGTAAAGTACATTTCTACCCGAGCTATTTCCTGTCTTTACCATACCTGGATTGTCTTCGTCTTCTATAATTCTCCTCCACCGTTCTTGTGTGACTTCTTGAGACGTTTTTTCTAGAAGTGCTGCGTCTATGAGTACTACTACACTAGTGATTAGATCTTCGTCTGTAGAACCTTACACTTCAGTTAACCCGGAATCTCTCGTAGTGATACTTGTTTCGATCACCTCCACTACCTTAAGGTAACCTCGACAAGGTTTAGGACTTTCTACTACGACACTTTCACGACGTGAGTTATACAGTGGTTAAAACCTTTTGAGTCGTCACCGGTGTCCTGACCTTTTCTACAAAAGTACGGTTAGGGTTTCTTTTCGTTACGGTTCCTTACAAGTTTGATGGAGTGTTAACGTGAGTAGAGTGTACCATCATTTCATTACGAGTTTTAAGAGGTTCGGTCCGAAGTCGTTATGCACTTGGCACTTGAGGGATTGCAAGTTAGACCAAAATCTTATATGTCTCCTTACTCTCTCGTTTAACGATTGTAGGTGACCTAGTACCTTTTTCGTCCTCTCAAGTTCTTTTTGTAGATAAAGACGAAATAACTGATACGGTTTCGGAAACTGAGACACCCAGTGTTATTTGACACCTTTTAAGACTTTCTCTACCCTTATGGTCTGGTGGACTGGACGGAGAAGTCTTTAGACATACGTCCAGTCCTTCGTTGTCAATCTTGACCTGTACCTTGTTGTCTGAACAAGATTTATCCTTTTCCTCATGTAGTTCAGACATATAACAGTGGGACGAATAAATTGAATATATGTCTTATGTAGTACTCTTTGCGACCCGACCTTCTTCGTGTTCGACCTTAGTTCTAACGACCCTCTTTAGAGTTGTTGGAGTCTATACGTCTACTGTGGTGGGAATACCGTCTTTCACTTCTCCTCGATTTTTCGGAGTACTACTTTCACTTTCTCCTCTCGCTTTTTCAACTGTATTTCGAGTTGTAAGTCTTTTGCTTCTAGTACCGTAGGTCAGGGTAGTGGAGTACCCTTTATCTATCCCTTTGACACCTTTGTAACAGTCTGAAATCAAAAAACCCCGAGGTTTTAGTGACGTCTACTACTGACGTCGGTACTTTAATTTTCTGCAAATGAGGAACCTTCTTTTCAATACTGGTTGGATCCATCGTATAAGTTTTCGTCTCTGTAAAGAAACAGTTGAATCCAGACAGATCAGTTCCGATACCAAAAAGGACACCAGTACATACCTACACTCTCAACCTGACACTTCTTCCGACTCACGGTTTCTTAACTACGAAACTTCTCACCACAACCTCCTCTGAGAACTCTCAGGGAACCTGACGTTCCTCTAGGTTGGTCAGGTAAGACTTCCTCTAGTCGGGACCCTAAAGAAACCTTCCTTACTACGATTTCGACTTTGAGGTCATGAAACCGGTGGAGTACACTTCTAAACTGAGTAACCTTTTTTTGAGACTACGACCCTCCCTAACCCCCGTCCTCCTCTTCCCTTCTTAAGTCCTACTCTACCGACCTACCGTAGTGCCTGAGCTACCTGTACTCAGACTCACTTGAGACCCTCTACCACTACCTGTCCCTCCGGACCACACGACGTTAAGTACCCCATCGTTTATCAGCCTGTCCTGACTCGCTGACTTGACTTGACTACATCAAGAATTGTAAACTTTATCACTGAACTAATCAATTTAATAAGAGTAGGGTATATCTTAATATGATAATTTAAATTTTGGTGTTTGTTTAATATGTGAACGAAACGTAAAAGATAAAATAGAATAGAGTATAAAAAGAAGAGTCTTGTACAGAAAAAGACAAATATACAATTAGTTGTCTAAGACTTTAGGTTATTTGACGTGTCACATTTCGGTTTTGACCACTTTTCAGATCTTCTTATCTGTATGTATTTTTGTTTGTTTGTTTTTTTTCCAAATTTTTACATCCACACTCTTTTCTATTTTTTAAGTTTACTTAAAAATTCTAAGTTATTTTGTTGGTGATTATTTTTACTGGTGGTTTCATACCAGTGTCGATAACGAAAAATCTTCTTGTATGAAACTCAACATATTCAATTTTATTTTACACAAAGGATATGTGTATACGATAAAAACTACGGTTTACACACCCAAAAAGGGGTCAGAGTGGGTTTAAGGGTGAGAGTCCGTGGTTGGTCTACAGGATATTAGGTCAGTACTGGAATGATGGACCTTAATCGTGTCTTGGGTGTCCAATTCTCCAATCAGGACGTTCTGGTAGAAGGTGAAAGCTGTCGTCAAGATTCAGGGTCCAACAACGGACAGGAAGACGGGTTCATCTATATTTAACGTCCAAAATTGTCAGGGACTTCTACCAAGTTGAAAACGATATTGTTGAGTGTCTTGAGTTCATTTATAAACGAATGTAAACGGTTACATAATATTTCCTATACTATTTCTTATGTCTACTTATCAGTCTACTTCTCCATATATTTTATTCCAGACCTTTACAGGAACACCTTAACCTCCCATGGTGGAAGTTAACACGTGTTTAGACCTTTGAGACCTTGGAACATCAAACCCCTATAAATACTTACACAGTAGTGTATCTATACTGACTAATATTTAGTCAAAGACCGGGGAGAGAAAAGAGACCTCTTACTCCGACTTTCAAGGTTCGAAGAATGGTACTGAACCAGAAAGACCACTAGACAAGGGTAACACTCCGATAGGTCTTCGGATGGTTCTCATCAGTGTAATCTTGTTGTTTACAAGGATAGTGGATCCTTTAACGTTCCAAAATCTTAGACAGTTCTTGACCTTCTTTTCTGGTTTATGTATAAAGTAAAACGTATATAACGTATATATATATATGTAAGTTCTATTCTTTTATAGATAAATTATTAATTTTATTATAGAAACGGTTGTTCCCTGGTATATCAGTTACGATATCAAAAAGGTCATCAGTACATACCTACACTCTCAACCCGGTATTTCTTTCGATTCGTGTCTTCTTGACTACGAAAGTTTGACACCACGATCTTTTTTAGGAAGTTAGGGCATTTCACGTTCCTCTAGTTTGGACAGTTAGGTTTCCTTTCGTCATGACTTATAAGTAACCTTCCTGACTACGAGTTAGAGGTTATGAAACCGGTTGACTATACTTCTTAGTTGAGTGACCTTTTCTGGTACTACGACCCTTTATAACTCCCATTCACTTCTTCTCCCGCTGTCTCATACTCTACCAACCTACCTTAGTTACTGAGTTACCTGAACTCAAACTCGTTTAACTCTCTAACACTTCCTGTTCCTTAGGACCCTACTACGTTACGTATTCCAACGTCTCAATCTGTGTCGAACCGGTGTCTTGTCGTTGTTACTCGTAAAATGAATTTAATATCATAAATTATGGGTATCAGTGAGTAATAGTTCCTGTAGAGGTCATAGTACAACTGGCAGGAGGAGTCTCACAGTCATAGTGACAAAGAAACATAACGTGACATCTCTTTCAACTTGTACATCAATCTAAAACGTTGGTTATGTGTAAGAACTCGAACTGGGACTTTTAAAGTGTCCACTTGTCTAAATTAGTTTCAAATACGTGAACAAAAACAAACAGATATGATTCTGATGGTATTTATTTTATAACTGATAGAAACATCCCGTCTGACAAAAAGTCTGTTTTTAACACACGGAGAGGTAAAAACAGACAATGTCATCTTGTAGATTTATAGGACACTTGTTGTAATCATTCTGATTGGTTACCTAAACAGTCATAGACTTTATGACTGTGTCCTCCTTGGTTCTTGTATCTGTACGATCTTATAGAAAATTTACGTTTTCCTTTCGTCTCTACTTTACCTCAGCGTATATAACTCATTCTAAAATATAAAATTTTTTATGGGATCTCCCTTATATATTTTAATAATAACCAAATTCCATAAGTAAGATTTCAATTATAAACAACCAAAGAATCTGTTCTGAGTGAGGGATCTTAAGAGTGATTTCGTGGGTATAAAAGAAAACACATTATCGTAGAGATAAAGTAAGAGATTTCAAGATACCCTCACTCAGTAGTGTTCGAGGTCCTTTATGAGGGTAATAAGGTCGATATCTTACGTCAAGACTCTACTAGTACTCTGGATTAGATCCGGTACACTGTAAGTCTTCTAAAACGATTTATTTACTCCCGTCTTCGACACAGATTAAAAAACTCTTACTTGTCTTATAACTTACTGAACCTTATCATACCACTACCCTCAAATCCTTGACAATGTATATAAAATTGAGTAGTCTACTAGACAGAATTAACACTTTCACTGAGTATCTCCCTTTTTCATTGTTTCTGAAGTCTCATATGTATTTATTTCGGTTTCAAGATTTCTGCACACTTACAACTTTAATTGTAAGTTTACTTAGGTCAAGAGGAGGATCCGATGAAACCGATATACTAGGTTAGTCAATGGTAAATAAATTTACTCTCCATACACACACTAGTTAGTACAGATCGAGAAACCCTCGTGTCCCTGGTATCGAGGGGTCCGAGGAGACAGGTACCCTAATAGGTCAGTTCTTATGACCTTAGTCAACGATAAAGGATGAGGTCCCCTAGAAGAGTTAGGGTCCTAACTTGAACGGAAAAGACGTCGGTACACATATATATATATATATATATATATATATATATATATATATATATCTGTGTGTGTGTATATATATGTGTATATACACACACAGATATATATATACACACGTATATATATATATACATATACATAATGTATATGTAAGAAATATATCCGTATAAATATATCCTTATAAATCGATAATCTGAGTTTAAAAAGTTTTCGGTCAAGTTCTAATTCTGAGGGTTATTTGAAGATTCACTTTACTATAACTTAAGTTTAAAGTTTAGTGAATTACGTACACATTTATTATAAAATTACAGGAAATAAGATTTTCATATATTATATATAAATAATATATTAAAATAAAAAAGAAGTACACACAATTGTCAGTTTTTTAAAGTTCTTCCGTTAAAACGTCTCGTAAAATGAATGAATGAATTCATCAACGAGTCAGCACAGACTGAGATACGCTGGGGTACATGACATCGGATGGTCCGAGGTGTCAAGTACCCTAAAAGATCCATTCTCATGACCTCTCCCAACGATAAAGGAAGAGGTCCCCTAGAAGGACTGGGTCTCGAACTTGGGTCCAGAGGGTGTAACGTCCGTCTACGAAATGATAGACTCAGTACAGGATTTGTAACGAGATTTATAAAAGTGTATAATTTAATATATTAGAAATGTCGTTGTGATACTTCATCTAAAGGAATAATATAACCATAATGTCTTTTTACGTAGGTTTTATAATCCATGGTAGTAGGTACTTTAATTGCACATGAATAATATACTTATTATCAAAGTAACACTTCTCTTCAACATCCTCCTTTTCATATTGGGTACAGTGTCCGGTTCTATATAAATTTTAAAATGGGTAATCCAACCTTATCAAAACAAAAACACGGAAAATTTTTAAAAAAGGAGTAGTAAAACCTGGACATCACGTTCTTAATTCGTAAATAAAGGAGTAAGATGAGAGGTATAAGAAAGTTATGAGGATAAAGGAGGATGTCTGTGAGATTGTACAAAATTTCAACGGTCTCAGGTCGAGATCGTCGGTCCCTAAGTTGGACTTCCCCACTCACCACAGCCGCTTTTTGATTCCGTCGGAGAGTCAAAAGAACCTGACAGACAAATAAAATTCGAATACTAAGAGAAAATATGAAAATGTTTTCGTAATCCAGTCTCCAAACTATAAGAATCAAGGGTAACTCGGTCTAAATAAAAAGAGGTTTTTAGTAACAACGGGGAGTTTTCCTCAAGGAAGGAGTCACTAGGAGAATAGATGAAAAAGAGTACACAGGAACACTTATGTGACATTGAGTACGATTACAGACCCGACGTATGGTGTAAGGAGTCAAATTAAGAATAAAAAGATTCAGGACAAACGGGGATCATAGGATTCGAGTGATAAAGAATCTTTCCCGAAGATATATTATTATAGAGATTTCAGGGATTAAAGATAGTCGATATCATCTTATACGATTGTAATGTCGTTAGGAATTTAGAAATCTAAGATTGATAAAATTAATAAGGATTCGGGATTTAAGTCGTTTGAGGAAACAGTATTTGTGAAAAGAGTGTTTACCCGAAGTTTATCATTAGGGAGGGTAATGGAGTTCGACGCCGGACCCACGAGTGAGACCTTGTGAAAAAACATTTTCAGGAACTTGTTTACAGTCACTAATTGAAATACTTAATAAGAAACTCGTGTTGACGTCTTCCGAAATACGGAAGAGTACGAGGAGAGTTCTTGTTATTCGTGGAATTATAAGAGAAGTCAGTTGAGTCGGCTCCTTTCAATTTTTGTTCAGTCTTAGTGTTTCGGATTGAGGAAGTAAGACCCAGGTACGGATGCCTTGTTTCCCTCCCCCAAATCCCAGCACGGAGGTAAAACAGTCATTACGGATTACTCTGAGGACTGTATTTCAGATTATATAAAAAGAAAATACAAACATAACATATCGATGTATATATCGTAAATCGTTATTATTATGTTATTATAAAACTGTCGAAGTACAAAATTTTAGGTAGGTATACGAGACTCATGGAGAACAAATAGACAAGGAAAATGATGGACAATACCGTAGTATACATAGTGTATATAGGATGAAATAAATTGTAATGAATAAAAATCACGAGTAAGTGTTCGTACCAAGGTTAATAGACTAAAATGTATGATACAACTTTGTTTATAGAATTTTTATATGTGATTTT
The DNA here is from genome assembly GCA_006410555.1 of Capra ibex. Taxonomy (NCBI): domain Eukaryota; kingdom Metazoa; phylum Chordata; class Mammalia; order Artiodactyla; family Bovidae; genus Capra; species Capra ibex. Next base: position 44,855,972 of record SJYO01040405.1, on the reverse strand, counting down.
TGACTTTCACACAATTTCCACCGAGAATTAACGAACAGTTATTCGAATCGGAAGAATCATAACCCAGAGACGAAAATAAAACAAATATACTTGAAAATATAATATTTATATTTTATAAAAGGTCCGTGATTGAACAGTTTATATAAGATAAAGAAATAGTAGGGGTCAAATAAAAAGTTAACATAGAAACCTTTTATCATTTATACTGTTGTGACTTACTCTGAAAATAAAAACCGGAAAACATACACGAAAGTTTACGAAGTAATTTTAGAGAATAGTTTGGGTCTCTATGTTTCTATAAAAGGAACCAAAATGAGATAATGAGAATGTCAAAAAGACAAGAATATGTGTATCATATATATCACTACTCATCTCTAGGTTTCAATATGAGAAGAGGTTCTCTGTCAAAAGGGTGGTAGTAGAGAATTTGTCGGGTGTGATACAGGTTAAAAATACTATGAAATAGTGTTTTATTTGAGTAAGTATACACAAAATAAAGGTGAAAAAATTCAAAGGTAAGACAAATTAAACAAATGATACTACGAGTGTGATGTATCAAAATAATCGTACTAAAGAAATTTTATATGGTAGAATAGTCCATCCTTTTTGGAGGGATTAAGAAAAATTTCTTACTAATCTGATAATAACCTATCTACGAGAATACACACATAAGGGACCACCGAGTCTGTCATTTCTTAGACGGTCGGTCACATCCTCTACGTCTTCTGAACCCAAGCTAGAGACCTAGTCCTTCTAGGGAACCTCTTCCCTTACCGATGGGCGAGGTCATAAGAACGGATCTCTTAAGGTACCTGTCTCTTCCGACAACCCGATGTCAGGTACCCTAGAGTTCCTCATCCTATGTTGACTCATTGATTTTGAAAAAGTGAAGTTACTCATAAATGATTTATTTATTATACAGTCCTCAATATTAAATTTGACGGGATTTTAACACTACTAATTCTATTACTATAAACCACTAGAACCGAATAACAGTCAGAATTCTTTTATACCTTGATTGTCAATGTTTGATGTTGTATACTTTTTTTCTATTCGTTTTTCATAAATAACGTATCGTGTCCCTTAATATAGGTAGTGGTATAACATTGGATATTACCTTATATATGATATTTTTATGACTTAGTGATACGATATGTGGATTTTGTTTGTGTTATAACATTTACTTGATATGACATTATATTTTTTCTTTTCCTTTTACGTAGATTGTAAAAGATCATTTATATTTAAAATGAGTTTCAAAATATCGTAAAAATTAGAACTTCATCGATGGAAGACGAGTGACGTATTGTCCTATTGTAAGTAGTACATGTAGATATATTTTTTCCACTTAGGATTTCAATCACAGGACTGCTCCGTCTTATTTAGACCTCATTGGGTATCACGGAGTAAGTATGTCTAAAAAAGACTGTACCGGACATTCACGGGACGTTTGGGTTTAACCTGTCGAACGAGAACAGATTAGACTCAGTCTAAAGTCTTACTTTTCAAAAGTAGGGACCTGTCAACAAATTTTATTAGTCGGTGTTACCAAATTTTGGTGTTGACGAACTCGGTCACGATTTTTAACCTCGTTTACCCTTTTGCCGGTTTATGAATTTTCTTTTTAACCTTTTACCCTACAAGTATCCTCCAAAACTTTTCGAGATGGTATAAGGACTCTTAGACCTTCCAGTATAAACTCCGTCAAGTATACAGGCCCTTCTAGACTTCGCCGGGATTTTAGAGTGGAGACCGACTAGAACTTTGAAGTTTCACTTCTTATTCCGTGATGACACTTGACTTCCTCATGATTTCCATACGGATTTCGTACGTTGGTGACTCATTGTAGATCCTCTACATGACCTAGTTCTATAAATTCATTTTATACACCTAAATAATCGGTTGGAGATTCGATTAGTTTCTCTCTCTAGTCACGGTTATGTAATAGGTCTGAAATGTCTTATCAGTCCTTTAAATGTGCGTAAGTGTGTTTGGTTGTTTTCAGAATAAACGTATCAATGATGTAATATAATTAACAAGTCTAAAACTGTTTTTGATACTCTGTACGTTCTTAGTTCCTTTATCTCAATACAAAACGGTTTATATCTTTACAAACGAAAAAAAAAATGTGTACCGTATGATCACCTACGTCTTTAATGTTTTCTAAAGTGTGTGTGTGAGAGTCTTTATTATTTACTCAAATTGTTCTAACATCTAATATTTTAGTTATATTTGATAGTCAACATGATGATATATAATCGTTATTTGTTTAAAGTAAATACAAAAACGTATAATTGTTTATTTTTCAAGTCCTTTTTTTAATTCATTTTCTTGACATCCTAAACATGTGACTTTTGATATTTTGTAGAAGTTTTCTTTAATTCCTTCTAAACGTATTCATCTCTCCGTAGTGACTAAGTGTTTAACCTTCTGTTGTAACAACTCTACAGTTATCAGGGTTCTAATTAACTTTCTAGACTATGTAGGGGACCTCTTCCTTACCAATGGGTTAGTCAAAGATACGGACCTCTTAAGGCACCTCTCTCCTCGGATCAGTCGGTGTCAGGTGTCTTAACGTCTCAACCTCTACTGATTCACTGACTTTGAAAGTGAAAAAAGTGATAACATTAAGATGGATCTGAAAAGTGTCTTTAACCGTTTAACTGTTATCTTAGGTAACCTTTAAGTTCTCAATGTCTTATCGGTGTTATTACCTTTCGTTTTTGACAACCTTCTGAGGGTAAAAGGTCAAAGTTTTGAATATTACTTAATACAATAAGTTCTGTGTCACCGTGACAGTTTTTCTACCTTCATCTTAATTGTATGGGGTAGAGAACTATTTGTTAAACTTCTCTAATGTTAAGTTTACTACAATTTCCTTTTTTGATTTATGACTGTCGAACGTCGGGTACTTTTATATCATGTCTTAGTTTATATAACTTGTTTTATATTTTTTTGAATTTCCTCCTATAATTAAAACTTTTACTAGATAAGGTAATAGACTTTTTACAAACCCTTTATCAAAACTTAATAGTCTTCAATAGTTAATTCTCTACACCCCTTGTTAAACTTTTCGAAAGGGTCTTAAGTGTCCTGTTTCACTTTTAATTGTATATTTTCTGCGTTCATATAGATACCTCCGACATTGACCACTAAATTTTTTTACGTTTAATGACCACTAATGACTATCTTGTTTATCCCGTCTTCAACCTTAGTGCGTCCTCTACCTTCTTTGTGTAAAACCTAGGGACCCATCCCTTAAAAGGACTTCATCCTATACCGTTGGGTGAGATCATGCAAACAGATCTTTTAAGGTACTTGTTTCCTCGGACCACTGGACGTCAGGTACCTCAACGTTTCTCAGTCTGTACTGACTCGTGTATGTGTGTTCATGTGTATATACAAAAGGTCTGTTTTATATATATAACGTACACGTTACAAGTGACACTCAGTACGTTATAGTAAGAATTCTATGAATGTATATTTGTGTCTCCTCACTTCTCTCTAGAATAAGGCATCGTGCTTAGTCAAGTCAAGTCAGCACGTCAGCACAGGCTGAGAAACGCTGGGGTACTTATTGTCGTGCGGACCGGACGGACAGGTAGTCGTTGAGGGCCTCAAGTGAGTCTGAGTACAGGTAGCTCAGACACTACGGTAGGTCAGTAGAGTGGGAGACAGCAGGGGAAGAGGAGGACGGGGGTTAGGGAGGGTCGTAGTCTGAGAAAAGGTTACTCAGTTGAGAAGTGCACTCCACCGGTTTCATGACCTCGAAGTCGAAATCGTAGTAAGGAAGGTTTCTTTAGGGTCCCAACTAGAGGAAGTCTTACCCGACCAACCTAGCGGAACGTCAGGTTCCCTGAGAGTTCTCAGAAGAGGTTTTGGTGTCAAGTTTCCGTAGTTAAGAAGTCACGAGTCGGTAGAAGTGTCAGGTTGAGAGTGTAGATATGTACTAACGATCTTTTTTTTTTATATATATCGGAACTGAACTACCTGAAAATAACCGTTTCATTACAGAGACGAAAACTTATACGATAGATCCAACCAGTATTGAAAAGAAGGTTCCTCATTCGCAGAAAATTAAAGTACCTAAAATTAAAGGTAGACATCACTAAAATCTCGTGGTTTTTTATCAGACTGTGACAAAGGTGACAAAGGGGTAGATAAACGGTACTTCACTACCCTGACCTACGGTACTAGAAGCAAAAGACTTACAACTCGAAATCCGGTTGAAAAAGTGAGAGGAGAAAGTGAAAGTAGTTCTTCGAAAAATCGAGGAGAAGTGAAAGACGGTATTCTCATCACAGTAGACGTATAGACTCCAATAACTATAAAAAGGGTCTTTAGAACTTCGGTCGAGCACGAAGAAGGTCGGGTCGTAAAGAGTACTACATGAGACGTATCTTCAATTTATTCGTCCCACTGTTCTATGTCGGAAGTGCATGAGGAAAAGGATAAACCTTGGTCAGACAACAAGGTACAGGTTAAGATTGACAACGAAGGACTGAACGTATCTCTAAAGAGTTCTCCGTCCAGTCCACCAGACCATACGGGTAGAGAAAGTCTTAAAAGGTGTCAAATAACACTAAGTGTGTCAGTTTCCGAAACCGTATCAGTTATTTCGTCTTTATCTACAAAAAGACCTTGAGAGAACGAAAAAGCTACTAGGCCGTCTACAACCGTTAAACTAGAGACCAAGGAGACGGAAAAGATTTTGGTCGAACTTGTAGTCCCTCAAGTGCCAAGTGCATGACGACTTCGGACCAGACCTCTTAAAACTCGTAATAAAATGATCGTACACTCTACTCACGTTAAAACGCCATCAAACTCGTAAAAAACCGTAACGGAAAGAAACCCTAACCTTACTTTTGAGTAGAAAAGGTCAGGACACCGGTGACGACTCAAAAGGTTTAAACCACCGTATTACTCACGTCGTGAAAGTGTCGTAGTAGAAAGTCCTAAACTTTATCGAGTTGACCTTAGGTAGAGGAGGTGATCGAAACAAGTATCACTACGAAAGATTCCGGATGAACTGAAGGGTAAGTTCCTACAGACCCAGATTTACTTACTGGTGTGGTAGCAGTAATAGGTCCAGCACTACTAGAAAAAACGTGTCAAGAAGACACGTAAAAACGGTGGAGAAGAATTATAGAAGACGAAGACAATCCAGGTCTTGTAAAGACAGGAAATAGCTCGGGTAGAAACGTACTTTATAAGGGAACCATGGAGATTAAAAGAACTTCTCTAGAGACCAGAAATGGTAAGACAACAAAAGAAGTTAAAGAAACGTAACTAGTGACTTCTTCCGAAAGAATAGAGAAGAACGATAAGAAACCTTGAGACGTAAGTCAACGAATATAGAAAGGAAAAGAGGAAACGAAAAACAAAGAGAAGAAAAGTGTCGATAAACATTTCGGAGGGGTCTGTCGGTAAAACGAACAAACGTAAAGAAAAGGTACCCCTACCAGAACTAGGGACCAAGGACATGTTACAGTGTTTGGAGTAAAGTATCAAGTAGTCCGTGAGAGAGATAGTCTAGATCCGGGAATTTAGATAAAGAGTGAAGGTGACATTTTAGTATTCCCTAAACTAAATCCAGTATAGAATTACCAAATCACCAAAAGGGATGAAAGAAGTTAAACTCAGACTTAAACCATTATTCCTTAAGTACTAGACTCGGTCAGTCGAGGACCAGAACAAAAACAACTGACATATTTCGAAGAGGTAGAAACCGACGTTTCTTATATTAGTTAGACTAAAGTCACAACTAGTAGACCACTACAGGTACACATCTCAGAAGAGAACACAACAACCTTCTCTCACAAACGATACTGGTCACGTAAAAGAACCGGTTTGAGATAATCAGAAACGGGACGAAGTAAGACGTAAGGTTCCGGTTTAAACGGACAATGAGGTCGACAAAGAACTGAAGGATGAAAACGTAAGGTCAGGGGATATTACTATTCCTGTATAAAAAACCCACAATCCAGATCAGAACATCCAGAAGTATCTTGGTAAGTTGAAGTCGAAGAAGTCACAATGACCAACCCCGTATCTGAACCTATTGACACTATAACTTACCAAACGGAACCTATGCTTGTCTCTAGTAAGACAGCAAAAACTCTAACGTAGGTTCATGACGTAAAACCTGAAAAAAAAACTGGTACTACCGATGAGGTAAAGAAGACTCCCTTAGGACGGGCGTCATCATCTATATTACCAGTAGACTCAATTTAAGTGGGTAAGCTCAGGTAAAATCAAGAGACTAAGGATCTTAAAGCTGCAAGTGAGAACGGTACAGAAAAAACTGGTGAAAGTTAAACAGAACTAAGTACCTGGACTGTAAGGCCAAAGGATACGATATAACGAGAAATGTCGGAGTCTGGAACGAAGATAGTGGTCATTTTTGTTGGTTTTTATTTCCAATTGAAGTATGACGACGATTCAGTGAAGTCAGCACAGTTTGAGACACATTGGGGTATCTGTCGGAAGATGGTCCGAGGGGACAGGGACCCTAAGAGGTCCGTTCTTGTGACCTCCCCAACGGTACAGAAAGAGGTTACGTACTTTCACTTTTCACTTTCACTTAAACGAGTCAGTACAGGCTGAGAATCGCTGGGGTACCTGACGTCGTAAGGTCCGAGGAGACAGGTACCCTAAAAGGTCCGTTCTCATGACCTCACCTCTCGGTAACGGAAGAGGTTTGAAGTGTGATTGTTATCATTTATTTGTTTGAGTACAATAGTTACGTTTTAGTACCATAGAAATCATTAAAATTCAACTTTTAATTTCAAAAACTGTTCTATGATAAAAAGAAAAAATTCTATTTTCGGGGACTTTCATTTATCCCGAGTTCTTTTTAAACTTGATTAAACAAGAGGAATTTTTTACGAATTTCTAGATAAAGTTGGTTAACCATCTCTTTCGTTACAATTATGGGTATTTACCTTTCTAACTATTTTTACATATTATTATTTGTTCTGTCACTATTAAGGTTCTGTCACATTAATTAATAAGTAGAGTTATCTTGATATTGTCGTTCGACATTAATTATTCTATTATAACCGGGGATTACGACTTTAAGTAATATTAAAAATAAATACGTAAGATCATAGTATACAACCATAGTTCATGTGTGTGGGGACAAAAACGATAGATAGGAAGATGGACTATCTTTAAAGATAGTTGTACACATTGAATGGGAAAGGTCTCAATCCTCGTAACTCCAACAAAATTTGTCCAGGTGTTTAAGAAATTCAGAGGAGAGTGTTTTATACAGAAATTTTATAACTAACCTAAGAATTGAATGAAAATTACTTATCTTACATAGACTTCAATCCATAGTATCAAAGACTAAGATTCTTTTTTCGTTTCGTTGAAGACAGATCGAGAGAAACATTAAAGACTCGACTGTACATTTTTCAGACTGATGTCGGAACTTTGAAGAGGAAGTCCACTCCTCTGGTGTATTTCATTCTCTGTCGAAAACAGATAAGACAAGGATTCGACAAGTCGAGGTAAACTGTAGTTTAAAGTATACATACACATTCTCTTTGTAGTTTACTAAAGTCTGGGGACGGAGACTCTCCGGAACCGTCTGGTTCACTTCGTGCATTCAGAAGGGGTGGTACGGGAAGTCTTAGGTGTTCGTTTTACTTACTAGTAAAAAGTGTTGGTTCAAAAACCTATTAAACAATTGTTAGTCAGTGACCTTGTGTGTGTCTGTTTGAAAGTTAATCTTATAAAGAAGGTACATCTAACATTGACCGAGTTCTTACTAGTATACTAAATTCGTCTCGGTCAGTCTTGACCTTAACGAACGAATAGACCAATGAACTTACTAAACTAAACTAAGTTAAATAACTAAAAGAATAGAGAAGAACGATAAGAAACCTTGAGACGTAAGTCTACGAACATACAAAGAAAAAGAGGAAATAAAAGTGAAGAGAAGAAAAGTGTCGATAAACATTCCGGAGGAGTCTGTCGGAAAAACGACAAAACGTAAAGAAAAGGTCCCCCCACCAGAAGTAGGGACAGAGGAGACGTTACAGTGTTTGGAGGTAGGTATCTAGTAGTCCGTGAGATAGGTGGTCTAGATCAGGGAATTTAGATAAAGAGTGAAGGTGACGTATTAGTATTCCCTAAAATAAATCCAGTATTGACTTACCAGATCACCAAAAGGGATGAAGGAAGTTAAAGTCAGACTAAAACCGTTATTCCTCAAGTACTAGACTCGGTGTCAGTCGAGGGTCAGAACAAAAACAACTGACATATCTCGAAGAGGTAGAAACCGACGTTTCTTATATTAGTCAGACTAAAACTACAACTGGTAGACCACTACAGGTACACATCTCAGAAAAGAACACAACAACCTTCTCCCACAAAGGATACTGGTCACGCAAGAGAACCGTTTTGAGATAATCAGAAACGGAAAGAAGTAAGGTACAAGGTTCCGGTTTAAACGGTCAATGAGGTCCACAAAGAACTGAAGGATGAAAACGTAAGGTCAGGGGATATTATTTTTCCTGTAAAAAACCCCCGGCAATCAAGATTTTCCAGAACACCTCATTCACGGAAAATTAAAGTACCGACGTATGTTGTAGACGTCACTAAAACCTCGGGTTTTTTTATTTCAGACTGTGACAAAGGTGACAAAGGGGTAGATAAAGGGTACTTCACTACGCTGGTCTACGGTACTAGAAGCAAAAGAGTTACAACTCGAAATTCGGTTGAAAAAGTGAGAGGAGAAAGTGAAAGTAGTTCTCCAAAAAATCAAGGAGAAGTGAAAGATGGTATTCCCACGACAGTAGACGTATAGACTCCAATAACTCTAAAGAGGGTCGTTTGAACTAAGGTCGAACACGAAGAAGGTTGGGTCACAAAGAGTACTACATGAAAGGTATATTCAATTTATTCGTCTCACTGTTATATGTCGGAAGTACATGAGGAAAAGGATAAACCTTGGTAAGACAGTAAGGTACAGGTCAAGATTGACAACGAAGGACTGGACGTATGTGCATAGAGTTCTCCGTCCAGTCCACCAGACCATAAGGGTAGAGAAAGTCTTAAAAGGTGTCAGATAACACTAGGTGTGTCAGTTTCCGAAACCGTATCAGTTATTTCGTCTTTATCCACAAAAAGACCTAGAGAACGAAAAAGCTACTAGGTCGCCTATAATCGTTAAACTAGAGACCAAGGAAACGGAAAAGATTTTGGTCGAACTTGTAGACCTTTAAGTACCGAGTACATGACGACTTCGGACCGAACCTCTTAAAACTCGTAATGAAATGATCGCACACTCTACTCACGTTAAAACACCATCAAACTCGTAAGAAACGGAAAGAAGTCCTTCCTTTCAATTACTGGTTGGATCTGTCGTATAACTTTTCGTTTCTGTAATGAAACGGTTGTTTCCAGGTAGATCAGTTCCGATAGTGAAAAGGTCACCAGTACATACCTACACTCTCAACCTGACACTTCTTTCGACCCGCGGTTTCTTATCTACGAAACTGGACACCACAACCTTTTCTGAGAACTCTGGGAAACCTGACGTTCCTCTAGGTCGGTCAGCTAAGACTTCCTCTAGTCGGGACCCTAAAGAAACCACCTTACTACGATTTCGACTTCGAGGTCATAAAACCGGTGGAGTACGTTTCTCAATTGAGTAACCTTTTCTGAGACTACGACCCTCCCTAACCCCAGTTCTCCTCTTCCCCTGTTGTCTTCTACTCTACCGACTTACCGTAGTGACTGAGCTACCTGCACTCAGACTCACTTGTGGACCTTAACCACTACCTGTCCTTCCGGACCGTACGACGCTAAGTACCCTAACGTTTCTCAGTCTGTGCTGACTCACTGACTTTACTTGACTTGACTTGACTAAGGGAAAAGTCCCACCATCTTATCTTCATTCACCTTTATAACTGACCTTCAACCTAACCTCAAATCGAGACGGACACTTCATTACTTTTTATTTAAGACATAATTTGAAATAATTTGAACTCAAAATATCAGTTGTAAATATTAATATTTCTCCTACTACAGAGTTTTACTTTAGTCTTTGTTCTCTATTCTTTTACTGTATCCAACGACAACTGTATAGACTTGGGACCCTAGGTGAGAATGAACTCTTTTCGTGACTATGAATCGGAAGTCATATACACCTGGTCAGTTATGAGAACACACTGTATTAGACCATACTTAGTCACGGTAAAAACTGGTTTTCTAGTGACTTAGGACATCGTTGTGTTATACAAAACAACAAGACAATGTTTAGAGTACGGGTGTCTAAAGAAGGATTGTCGTGTGTCAGGTAAAAATAGTCACAACAACAAGTCATTAAGATGTTTTACGTACTACGGGAGGATCCAAAAGAGAAATAGTTCTTTTTTTTTTTTAGTCCAATTAAATAAACTAATTTTTAATGAAATCATTCATGTTAAAAACCTTATGTATAAAAAGGGGGTTCTTTCGACGAAAAAATTAAACCTATTCGTCGATAACACTCGATAATGTTCAGTCTTTAGTGTTGTACTTTTAAAGTTTTTAAACTCGTTGACTGTCAATTTAAGATTAGACGGTTTTTGTTGACTTTCCACTATAAACTGTGATGGAATAAATGTATAAGTATTTCCTCCTGTTCCCGACGTCTTCATTGAAGAGTAAATAAACATAATACGATAAACAGTTTAGGATTATTACACAGACTCTAACATGTTTTAAAGTCTACGTAGATCTTCGATTCCGTAAGTTTTTAATTAACAAAATTCAAATGATCTCTCTGTTTAAGTTTTACAAAAAGAAACAATTTTCTGATTTTTTACTTACTCTTACTCATAAAATTTTCCAATCAAAATCAGAGGTAAAGTTTGAAGTCCTAATATCTACTTTTCTTCTTTAATACCTTAAGAAAGTTAAAATCCCTTTTTTTTTACGACCATTTCTAACTTCCGTCCTCCTCTTCCCCTGTCTCCTACTCTACCAACCTACAGTAGTGACTGAGTTGGCTGTACTTAAACTCGTTCGAGGGTCTCTACCACTTCGTGTCCCTTCGGACCACACGACGTCAACACCCCGACGTCTCAGTCTGTACTGACTCGCTAACTTTTTGTCGTTGGTTTGTCGACAAGGTGGTAGGAGAAAGGATACAGAGAACAAAATTTTGACGTCTTCGGTCGGTACAAAAAGGTATTCTGTGTATTAGAAGACTAAGATAAGAAACATTTTAGATCGAAAAAGGAACTTTTTTTAAAATATTTTCCTAGACCTTGAAGAGTCCTATTTCCTCGGTGTAACCTCTTCTTTTCCTATGTCTACAGTGGACAGAGAGGAAGGGGAAGAAGGTAGGTAAGACAAAGGTACTCTGTGTATATATCGACATAGTGACTAGTAGGACAAGTGCTCCTGTTAACAGAACGACATAGAGTGAGACGTGTGACAAACAACTTGAGTCCCATCCGTTCCGTTTCATCCATCCGTTGGGTCTCGATTCTCCGTCCTTCTTCTGTGTTCCTCCGTATCCTTGACGTCTGTACAAATCAGAGAAGACCCTTGTTGGTATCGTATTGGACTGTGTTTTGTTAGGAAGAGGGCCGACTATGTCGTCGGTGTTGTGATACGAAAGGACCGACTACGTCGTCCGTATTGTCATGTGTGCGATATCTGAGAGGAAACACCGACTGGGTTACTTGTGTCGGCACTACGTCGTCATTTTACGACGGTAAAAGGCTCACCTCGCGTGTATATATGCATATTGTGTGTTGTGCACTGGTTCATTCATGGAACACTCCAGGTACACGTCACGATATTGTTGGTAGTGTATTTGTAATAAATGTTTTACACCCTGTTCTCGTTCTCCAATACCCCGTTCTCTCGGACTGGTACGGTAGAACCAATTAAACGACAAAGGGGTGTTACTGTTTAATGTCTTTTGTCCCCCTATTAAAGTTCTCCTGGTTTCATACTGTTATCACTGTATCCTAAGTCAAAACGGTAATACACAGACACATATATAAGAAATAAAGGGACAATATAACAGTAAAAATAAACGAATGAAATCCATAGTCACGTCAGACTGGTATTCACTTTCTTGACAGGAAAAGTAGTTTCTTCTTTTTTATTTTATCTTATTTTGTTAACGGTTTTTGTTTTCCTTTTTCTTCTATTCACTCTCCTCTCTCCTTCCTTCCTAGTATTCTCTTTTACGACGGGTTTTGGACAATCACGTTTGCCATTCGTGTAACCTTCATCTTCGTTCCATCGTCCGTACTGGGTTCTTTGTCTCATTAACTAAACTATATGTCCTCTTTAAATCCGTGTCCTCCTATATGTCTATGCCCTTCATGCAAAAGGATAGTGTGGAAACTATACTATTACTTACGATTAAAGACAAATTAAGAACGTTGATTATTAGGATTTGTGATTTCTTACTCTTATTGTCAATGGGAGGAGGAGTTTCAGTCTATTCTGAGTATAAGATCCCTAACATCGAAAAGATCTAAAGTCCCGTATTAATACTCTCGAAAGAAAAAAATTATAAGTCAAACTCTTAATCTTACAAAGTTTCACACGTTTCTATTTTTTACTGTGTTGACTTTCTGTCGGTATACGGGGGTTTACTAAAATGGACCTCTTAAAACGATTCCTAACTGGGACACCAGGCTAAGACGAAGTGTGTGGTAAAAGTTAATACATGGAGGAGACCCAGAACAGTTCCCGGTCGACTCGATCTCCCTCTATTCTACGGTCTACGACTACATCGATTCCTGTTTGTCAGTTTACTGACATCGTTAGTTCGGAAATTAGTGAACAACTCTATAATATCACTCTCCGATTTCCTTTTTAACGGTCGAGGGAGTCATCAAGTGAAAGGGGGTACCTTACCGTAGTCCACTACCAGTCCACCTAGTCACATCTACAAACAGAATGACCGATCCCTTTGGGGTCTGTTTCCTGAGGATTGTAGAAACTGGTACTCACGACTCTCCTTCTTTTCCCCTTCTTGATCATTAATCTCACCTCTTTTTACAAAAGTTTCTACGAATTTCTCCACTAGACCCGTCTTCACGAACTCTAGAAGGACGACGTACCCTGGGATCTAACCTTCTGGAGGTTTATCTCTAGGACCCGGTCCTTAAGTTCATATATGTTCCCGTACACAGTGATTCTCGGGACTCAAGACTCTAACGTTACGGGACTGACACATAGTCCAGACCACACCCGTCTCGACGAAAGGAAACCCTTGGAGGAGTCTACTTCGGAAACGTGTACAGATACCAACTTGGACTCTTTAGTCTGTATCCTAAAACCGGACCTCAGTCCAGACAGATACACTTACTATCATCTCTATCCTGTAATCCGTTGATTCAACCTTCAAAGTCTCACTTGTATCCGGAAATCATACTGTACAACTTATCTAGTACCGTTCCTCATTCAGTCACGTATCCCCTCATAAAACAGAGTTATAAGACCAGTCACTTTTAGGGGTACCCCGTTTACATCTTTAGGGTCACTCCTCCTTTGTCGAGGGGTGACTCACTGACTCACCCTATAAAGAGTAGTGCATTCTTCACAATTTCGTGTTAATTGTGAATTCTTTCAATTACATTATAAATTGAACTTTCTATAACTCGTTCTTGTATAGGTAATATGTCGATATTCCCATAGTGATAATCCTAACGTAAGTAGTCTTTAAATGTCGGATTGTGACTGACGTTTCCTCCTGTAAATGAATTGTTGTACAGTCCCATGTCCACTGAGGTCCAAGACATATTTAGTAAACCAATACCAAAGTTCCGGGGTCTGAGGTAAAACACTACAGATGTTACATCCGAGAAACAAGAATACAATTTACGAAGTACTAGTTTCCTAGTTTCAACCACAAGATCTGTGTTGTAGTTTAGTCCGTCTTCCCTTTACCCGTCTCATGTATCGGACGTAAGAACAAACTGGGAAATTTTCTCTCCGTTATTAAAAGGTTGTTCGATGGAGACTACTGGAGACGAATTTACGGTACTTGGATTTAACTCAGTATTTTATCGACGTTTCATCTGACCTTCGACTCATCGAGAGAAAGTTCGGTGTCGTTTCTCTTTGTGTTCTTTTCGTCTTTATACCTAATGTACACGTCAATTGTTTTACCCTGACATCACATACTGTTAACGTTTTATGGATTTGTTGTGATGTGTATAATTGTTGATAAACTTTTAGATATCGAGATAAATTAGGCAGATATGATTACCGTCTCCAGACTAAATAAGAAGTTACAACTGTATATAAATCGAAACTTTTTTTAGTCATAATATCATTTAAATTTTTGTTACTGACTTTTAATATAAAATCATAATTGTAACATAGAGGAAGTACATCCTTTCATCCCACGATTTTTAAGACCTTTTTTTTGAACTTTTTTATTTTAGAATTTTTGGTTATTAACAGACCATGTAGAATGATTATATCAACTTCACTTCACTTTCAAAGAGTCAGTATAGACTGATACACTGGGGTACCTGATTTGTCAAGTACCTTAAGAGGTCCGGTGTTAAAAGACCTCACCCATCGAAAAGAGAAAAGGTCCCCTAACAGGTTTGGGTCCCTAGTTTGGATCCAGAGGGTGTAACGTCCGTCTCAGAATTGGTCGATTCGGTGTTCCCTTTGGGTTCTTATGATTTCACCCATCTGATGGGGAAGAGGTCGTCTATAAGGTCTAGGTCCTTAACTTGACCCCAGAGGACTTAACGTCCACCTAAGAAATGGTTGGCTCGATAGTCCCTTTCTGTCGTATAATTTTTCGTCTCTGTAATGAAACGCCTGTTTCCAGGTAGATCAGTCTCGATATCAAAAAACAAAAAAAAAAAAAAAAAAAAAAGTCATCAGTACAAACATACACACTCAACCTGGTGTTTCTTCCGACTTACGACTTTTTAACTACGAAAACTTGACATCACACCATCCTGTGAGAACTCTCAGTGAACCTGAAATTCCTCTAGGTTGGTCAAGTAAGATTTCCTTTAGTCACATGAACTTATAAGTAACCTTCCTGATTACAACTTCGACTTCGAGGTCAGGAAACCCGTGAACGATACTTCTCGACTGAGTTACCTTTTCTGAGACTACGACTCTTTCTAGCTTTCGTCCTTCTCTTCCTACCCTGTCTCTTATTCTACCAAACTGCCGTAGTGGTTGAGCTACCTGAACTCGAACTCGTTCGAGGTCCTCTGTCACTTCCTGTCCCTTGAAACCAGACGACCTCAGGTACTCCGGTGTTTCTCAACCTGTACTGTCATTGTTTTGTTTTGGTCTCTAGTTTAACGATTGTAGGCGACCTAGTACCTTTTTCGTTCTCTCAAGGTCTTTTTGTAGATAAAGACGAAATAACTGATACGGTTTCGGAAACTGACACATCTAGGGTTGTTTAACACCTTTTAAGACTTTCTCTACCCTTATGGTCTGGTGGACTAGACGAAGATATACGTCCAGTCCTTCATTGTCAATCTTGACCTGTACCTTGTTACCTGACTAAAGTTTATCCTTTTCCTCATACAGTTCCGACATATAACAGTGGGACGAATAAATTGAATATACGTTTCATGTAGTACTCTTTGTGACCCGACCTCCTTCGTGTTCGACCTTAACTCTAACGGTCCTCTTTATAGTTATTGGAGTCTATACGTCTACTGTGGTGGGGACACCGTCTTTCACTTGTCCTCGATTTTTCGGAGAACTACCATCACTTTCTCCTCTCACTTTTTTGACCGAATTTCGAGTTGTAAGTCTTTTGATTCTAGTACCGTCGACCAGACTAGTGAAGTACCGTTTATCTACCCCTTTGTCACCTTTGTCACCAACTGAAATAAAAAAACCCGAGGTTTTAGTGACGTCTACCACTAACGTCGGTACTTTAATTTTCTACGAAAGAAGAACCTTCCTTCAATACTGGTTACTCTATCGTATAACTTTTCGTCTCTGTAATGAAACGGTTGTTTCAAGACTGATCAGTTCCGACACCAAAAAGGTCACCAGTACGTACCTACACTCTCAACCTGACACTTCTTTCGACTCACGGTTTCTTGACTACGAAAACTTCACACCACAACCTCTTCTGAGAACTCTCAGTGAACCCGACGTACCTCTAGGTTGGTCAGGTAGGATTTCCTCTAGCCAGGACCCACAAGTAACCTTTATAACTACGATTTTGAGGTCATGAAACCGGTGTAGAGCACTTCTCAACTGAGTAACCTTTTCTAGGACTACGACCCCTCCCTAACCCCCGTCCTCCTCTTCCCCTGCTGGCTCCTACTCTACCGACCTACGGTAGTGACTGAGTTACCTGTACGTAAGCCCATATGATACCCTCAACCACTACTTGTCCCTCCGGAACGCATGACGCTAATTACCTCATCGTTTCTCAGCCTGTGTCAACTCGTTAACTTGACGTGACTGGACTCGTTGTTTACAATTGGACCATTCTTGTTAAGAGGTCGGTCCGATGAACTGGTCCCTAGTTTGGACCCAGAGAACGTAAAGTCCGTCTAATAAATGTCAGACTCGCTGGTCCCTTCGGTTGTGCACTACGATTAGGTTCATTTTTGAGAAACTATTTTTTGATCTTACTGATTTTGTGTCTGAACCTTAATTCGTTTACACTCAAATGTAAGACTGTCGTCCAGTAGACAATGTCATTATCAAAGTCATTTATGACTTACAGTCATTTGTATTACACTAATTTTTGATGATTGTTTATAAAATTATTTCAATTAAAAATAAAACACAGTTTTGAAGTTTGGTAAACGATTGACTGAATCCCATATTAAACTCATATTGCACAATAAATAAGTGTAAGTTAACTATATTATTTCTAAACAAAATAAACCTTACGGTAACTGACACGTCAATTAGGTATTTTAATCTTGAAACTAATCTGTATACGTACTATTATCCTGTTTTATAATTTATTCTTCATAGATTTATACCTGAGAAATAACGTGTTTTGACACAACAAGATGTTTCGTATTTAGGTATGTATAAACATTCGTACATACGGAAATCCATTTTATATGTACATCAATTTTTTATACCAGGATCCTTGAATCAAAATCTTAATAAAGATTAATTCATCGACTATGATGTATAATCTCCATTTTACACAAGGGGACTTCAAGAAGGGTAAAAAGAAGAATGCTAGTACCTCCGATTGACTAAAATATAAATACCACAGAGGGTATTCTATTTCAGGAGTGGAGGTCCCTCGTGTTAACTATGAAAATAAAACAGAGAAAGTCGAGAAGTTTCGAAAGGTGTACGAAACACAATAATATTGAATCATTAACTAAACCATATCGTGACGTTCTATCTAGAGTAGAATCTTACTAGTCCGTTCCTTACAGCCAGTCGTACAAGACCGTCGTTGACTACTTTTTAACAAAAATGTCGTACTCACTTGTGTTTGTGTTTGGAACCCGTTTTAAGAGTCTACATATATTGTAACCGGTCGACTTTGGTAGATAAATACGGAAAACAAAGTAGGAGGGATATAAAATGATCGTTTAATAGGAGAAAAGAAAACAGAACAATTTACCAAATAATCTTTTATCATCCTATTTTTCGAGTTAACGTTTACCTTTTCTTTAGGTTTTGTATAGTCCTGAAAAAAGAAGACCTATTGTAGTGGAAATATGTAGTTAGATTAAAAATCTCATTTGTTTTTCAAGTACAAAAATCTATGGTTCAACATGTATATTGAGACAACGAATAATTTCACTGAAACTTACATAAGTGAACAGGAACATCTTTTCAAAAAGTTGATCTTTTACTTAACTTAAGATTATATGTCTTGACAACCTTCACCGAGATCTTCCGGGACCTCGAGAGACACTTCTGAGTACCTTGACAATACTTACTTTTCATCCCCGAAAAATAATTTATATCAAAGTCTTGTTTCACCATAGGTGGAGTTTTAACTTAGACCCCGAGACAATATTAAGATAATATAACTTTTAGTGTTTTTTTTTTTTCTTTTCTTTCTTTCTTTCTTTCTTTTAGTGTAAAGGGAGGTCCTAAAACCACTAGAGGTTTGGTTTAAATCCGTTCAAATACTATGAACCCTGAAGGTTCAAAGGGTCATCTTTGATTCAACTAATGAATCTAGTAGTACTCTGTTCTTTTATCCAACAAAACGAAAAAAGAAAGTATTCACAGTGTTTAACATGCAAAAATTAATTCGGATAAAATTGTAATAGAAATGAGGGACAGTTATATTATAGATAGATATAACATGAAAGGAAGAACTTCCGATATTTGTCTCATTAAATAAAAAAATCACAAACTTTTACCTATTTTCCGATCTTTGTTGTTCTTTTTTTTGTATCCGATTACAAAATTTGAATAACTGTATAGAGTACCTAGACCACTCTTTCGTCTCTCTTATAATTTCCAGAAAGTTTTCTGTCTCTCTCGAAGGGACCACCGAGTCTACCATTTCTTAAACGGACGTTACGTCCTCTTGGCCCAAACTAGAGACCCAGTCCCGTCTAGAGGACCTCTTCCCTTACCGATGGGTGAGGTCACAAGAACGGATCTCTTAAGGTACCCCTCTCATCGGACCACCCAATGTCGGTACCCCACCGTTTCTCAGTCTATGTTGACTCGCTAATTGTGAAGGTGAAGTGAAAGTTCACCTCTCTCTTCTAAACCCAAATCTCTGTTATTCTATTTAAGTCGTATTTGTACTGTGAAATCCATTGTCAACCTAAAAGTTTTCATTCACGTTCGTATAAAAACGGTCCTTCACTGTAATACGATGAGAGGAATAGGTAAGAATTGTAAAGTGGTTGTCTCACAACACTCGAGAGAAATTACGCCAACACTCCTCACAAACATTTTGTATTTTCACGAAACTTACGTACTGAAGTAAACGTACAAATATCGATGTAACTGTTATAACTGGAGTAGAGAACCATTACCTCGGAGTAAAAGGTTGGACATTTTAATTTTAGATTCAAATCCCGTTATGATTACAAATCAAAGTGTTATTTTTGAAGACTAAAGATAGTGAATTTTACATTGTATTTTAAAATAATCGTTCGAGAGAGGTTACGAGATTCTATTTTGACCTTTATTAAAAGACAAATACTTAAAGTGAACCTGTAAAAACATCTCATATACTTCTGCAATTTTCGATTAAAAGTGAAAGAAACAGATAGAAACAGAAAGAAAAGAAAAAAGATCTTTATCTTTTTATCTTTGACGATTCAGAAAGATCACAGTGGCTGAGTTACCAGTACTTAAACTCGTTTGAGGTCTGCTATCACCTGTCTCCTCGGATGACACGATGTCAGGTACTCCAACGTCTCTTAACGTATGTTGAATCGTTTACTTGTTGTTTCAGAAAGACATACAGTCTTCCTGTGATCTTTCATGAATAGGTTTTATGTCTTTGTCAAGGACTACGACTGAATTGTCGAAGTCAATCCACGTTACTCAGGTTGAGTTCTGACACTGTCTAACACTTGTCAGAAAAACACCTCTATTTTGTTCCTTGATTATCAAGATTTCCATTTTCTTACACACATTCGGGTAGTGGTCAACTGATAGTGGGTAGAATGAATATAATCTCCGTTCTATTTTAAAGAAACGTGTGAAACATCGAACACTAAATCTTTAATTTTTCTGTGTTATTCTTGTAAAAATTCAATTTTTTTTTCTATGACGTACATAAAACGGACATTCATTGTTTCGTTAACGGTAAGGTTTTATTTTATCGTGAACCGATAATCGGGTTCACTTAAAAAGGAGTTTAAGAATGATTGTTCTTTAGTTTCACAAACAAAAAAAAAAAAAAAAAAAAAAAAANAAAAAAAAAAAACAAGAACATATATTAACATCATTAGAGGTAATTGGTTCCATTTCACATATACGGAAAAGAACTTTCGCACATAGAACTCTTTAGGTACTATAAAATCACAACAGAATATTTGGGGTTCTCCTAACGAATTTTTTTTTTTTTTTTTGTATTGGTTGTTTATTTCTTTGGTTAGTAAATTTTTAATTTATTAAATGGGTCTATTAAAAGGAGTAGATAATCTAGTTTTGAGTATATAGTTTCAACACTCTTTTATTTGTGAGAACCAGGGTAGTGAAGTACCGTTTCTCTACCCCTCTTTTTACCTTTGTCACTCTCTGAAATAAAAAAACCGAGGTTTTAGTGTCGTCTGCCACTGACGTCGATACTTTAAATTTCTGTGAAGGCGGAACCTTCTTTTCAATACTGGTTGAATCTGTCGTATAATTTTTAGTCTCTGTAATGAAACAGTCGTTTCCAGAAAGATCAGTTCCGATACCTAAAAGGTCATCAGTACATACATACACTCTCATCTTGGTATTTCTTTCGACGTACGACTTCTTAATTACGAAAACTTGACACCATAACTTCCTCGGAGAACTCAGGGAACCTGACGTCCCTCTAGGTTGGTCAAGTAGGATTTCCTCTAGCCAGGACTTATAAGTGACCTTCCTGACTACGATTTCTACTTTGAGGTTATGAAACCGGTGGACTACACTTCTTGACTGAGTGACATTTTCTGGGACTACGACCCTTTCTGACTTCCGTCCTCCTCTTCCCCTACTGACTCCTACTCTATCAACCTACCGTAGTGACTGAGTTACCTGAACTCAAACTCGTTCGAGGTCCTAAACCACTACCTGTCCCTTTGGACCGTACGACGTCAGGTACCCTAGTGCTTCTCGACCTGGACTGACTCTCTGAATTGACTTAACTGGAGTTGGGTCATGAGACACTACTGGATCTCCAACCCTATACCCTCTACCCTCCCTCAAAGTTTTCCCTCCTCTATATACATATGAAAACCAACTAAGTATAATATACCGTCTTTCGTTGTGTATAACACTTCGTTAAAAAGAACAACAAATCAACGATTCAGTACGGGTTGAGAAAACGTTACCGTACCTGATATCGGGTGGTCCGAAGACATAAGGAGATATCCTAAAAGGTCCGTTCTTATAACATCGTACACTTGCGTACGACTTCTTATATACTTATATACGTGTTCTTATATACGAAAGACTATTAGTGTTCTCATTTTGTAATTGATGGACACGTCGTAAGAATGTTGTCACAAATTCGACTTTGTTTGTTAATTTTAAGTCAGTATCTTAAGGTCTGACAACTTGTAAAATATTTGAATATCCATTAACAGGATATAAGAAAATTTTCAACTTCTTTTTAATGAGTTCTTACTTTTCTCTAATTTCGTATAATTCCTAAGGGACCACCGAGTCTACCATTTCACCACCGAGTTTACCATTTCTCAGACGGATGTTGGACCCTCTGGACCGAAACTAGAGGCCCAGACCTTCTAAGAGGACCTCTTCCTTTACCGTTGGGTGAGGTCATACGAACTGACCTTTTAGGACACCTACCTCCTCGGACCGTCCGATCTCAGGGACTGCCTGACATCTCAGTCTGTACTAACTCACTGGGGTGAAAGTGAAAGTTTCTTTATTTTGTTGGTTCACGTAGTATAATAAGAACTAACGAACCACGAATTAATAACGTTCCCGTAAAAACCCGTTAAATTTTTAAAATTATAAAGATATAGTCTTTGAAAAGACATTATTCGTTAGAAGTTTTTACAGATCACCTTCTTTATTCTCGAAGATAAGTAATAGTTCTATATGGTTCTATGTTTCGACTACTAACAGTCAAACAATTTTCTAATGTATACGGGTCTAATTCTAATCCGATATAATATAGTATCTTAAACGTTGTAATTTACCTAAAAATAAAAATTGTGTGTGTGTTGTGTGTAACTTTTTTAATAGACTTCTAATCGAATTTATCACAATAATATAATCATATGTTATAAAGTATAAGACTTATTTTCTTTCACCAATGTCTCTCGTATTTGAGGGGGGTGTTTTTTCACCCCCGATAAATAAACGTTCTATGACTTTAAGTTCAAACTTGTAGTCACAGAACCCTATCGGACTTTTATCCCCTTGAGGTTCGTTGGGTTCTTGGTCCTCGAATACCCGAAAAGAAGAAATTTCCAATTTTAATTTTTCTAAGTTTAAAAGTCCGTGTTATTATATTATAAACTTAGAATATGTAGAAAGTAGGAAACCTTTGTATCGTTCCTTTGTTACTGTCAAAATTCGTTTATTTTGAAAGTCAATGATTTTACTGTTGTCTTTATAGGGTAGCTTGTCTTAATCCATTTTTGACGGTTAAGTAAATTTTAACCGGTTCATGGGGTATACACACGTACGTACGCACGATTCACCGAAGTCAGTACGGACTAAGTCACGCTACGATATCTGATATCGGGAGGTCCGAGGAAACAGGTACCCTAAGAGGTACAATCTTATGACCTCAACCAACGGTACGGGAGGAGGACCCATAGAAAGGATGACACAAAGGACGTAGAGGACACAACATCCACGGAAAAAAATGGTGACTCGGTGACCCCTTTGGGGTTTATAGAGTATATCCTTCAATGTTTTTTCTTTACGTTCTCTCAACTTTCTTATCCTTACTAGTGAATCTTTTACAGTCGTTTTAAGGTGAAAAATTTCCCTTTTCTTGGTATAAAATTTTCTCTTAGTCATATAGTATATACGTTCTACCGATAACCTTAACCCCACTCTTTGTAGATAACTTAAGATGACTTTTTCATCCTCTTTATCTTTGCGGATATCCTAGGGTGGTCAATAATCATAAACATCCTTCGTTAATAGAGGTACAGTAGTTTCTCTTTTTTCTTTGACATTTTACATGAGACTTGTATAGGATCTGGATGAATCTTTCATTATGAACGACATATTTTGTAAGTCATTTCAGGAGATCGTATCATAGTCGTTATTTTGTGTACATTCCCCTATGAGATGTTTTTATTTACACATTGAGTGTTTATGTATTTTTAGTTAGTAGTCTTGATACACTACTGCGTTTAGATTATGTGAAAACTAGTTTATAAGGTATTATTTAATTTAGTCATCATTATTTAACGAAATGCTTGGTCAGTACCATTTTGTTACTTTATTTATACTCAACCGTCTCAAGTCATTTCTTCATTTTGTTAGTTGTTTTGTCGTACTCTTACTTCTAATTTTATCTTCCTTTCTTATCTGTGGCACTTTCTTTGTTAATTCTCTGTACTACATATCTTTGATTGTTTCGTTCGTTTCATTTTGTTTTTCTTGGTGAAATTCTCCTGGTTTCTTTATTTCTATCTACGTTGTCTACATCTTTCATCTAATCTATTTATACATCTATACAGATATACACGGATTAATCTCATGTACCTCTTCTCTCGAATTTGTTATTTTTTATTTTATATAGCCCATATATTAAACTCTTATAAAAGTTATTTACATTTTTTGATATCTATACGTCTGTTGTATACATTTTATATTGTCTATGTCTTCTCAGTTATGGTGTTATATTAGATCATTTTATAAATCGGAAGTTTGTATTTATCAAGAAGATACCGGTCCTATTTTTTGTAGTTCATTGAATATTCTCTTTTTTCTTTCGAATGGAATCTAAGTGAATGTCGTTTTAAGTCACAGTGTTTTCTGTATATCCTTATAGATTTTCGTGAGTATCCTTCTGTAAGACTTACTTCTGAAAATATAAATCAGTTAAGTATAATCGAAATTCTTACTTTGGATACCTTTTCATTTAAACTTGTATATGTCTAAAATCTTAAAAAAAAAAAAAAAAGGGAACTCTGGTAGAATTCGTACGACTCTCAAGTGGACCTCATATGATACCGTTTCCTGGACCGTTGTTGACTTTTCGAATCGGAAATTGATTTGGTTTATCATGATGATTCTAATGTTTTATGTTACGGAATTATTGTCCCTTTGTTAATTTAAGACTTTTGACCCTCTGTTTTCTTTTGATCTCTATTTACATTAAGTTAAAATGGACTATAGAACGTAGACACTGAACTTTTCACTTTCACTTCATCGAGTCAGTACAGGCTGAGAAACGCTGGGGTACCCGACATCGGATGGTCCGAGGAGACAGGTACCCTAAAAGGTCCTTTCTCATGACCTCACCTAACGGTAAAGGAAGACGTCCCCTAGAAGGGTTGGGTCCCTAACTTGGGTCCAGAGGACGTAACATCTGTCTGCGAAATGGCAGACTCGGTGGTCCCTTCAGACACTGAACTTCCTGTAGTAATAATTATACGTCTATTTATTTATTTAATTTATTTACGTTATTATTTCGTATATCAAAAGTTTTTATAAGGTACACAAGTATTTTTCTTATCCGGAATACTTCAACAAGTCACTTCAAGAGATACATATAAGTTGTTTATTTCAAGTAATTAATACAGCGAGTTGGAAATGTATTGGAATGTCTCAAAAACACGAACACAAAAGACAAAGAAACTATACAAAGACCCTCTGTATATCCATTTTAGAAGGTAAAGTAAGGAAACGTACACCTTTAGGTCGATAGGAAGACGTTTAAAACTTTTCTGAATAAAGAGACACTTACTAGAACTTTGGGAATAACTTCTAGTGAATCATTGACTACAAACATGAATAAAGATCTGAGAATTAATATAACGTTGATCTTTCAGATTCGTGACGTCGAAGTAAAAACAAAAGGTCCTATCAAAACTTATACATCCCGAGAACTTTTAGGTACACTTAAACTCTTAACCGTAAAGGTAAAACTCTTTTTTTCAAAACCTTAAAAATATACTTTATATGATTTAAATATTAAGGGGCCACCCTAAGGGACCACCGAGTCTGTCTTTCGTAGACGAGCGTTACGGCCTCTGGACCCAAGCTAGAGACCCAGCCCTTCTAAGGGGCCTCTTCCTTTACTGCACAGACTGAGAATTGCTGGGGTACCTGACGTCGGGTGGTACGAGGAGACAGGTACCCTAAAAGGTCTGTTCTCATGACCTCACCCCACAGTTAGGATTTCCTTAATTAGGACTTATAAGTGACCTTTCTGACTACGGCTTCGACTTCGAGATTATGAAACCGGTGGACTACGTTTCTTGATTGGGTGACCTTTTTTTGGAATTACGACCCTTTCTGACTTTCTTCCTCTATCCCTGCTGTTTCCTACCTACTCAACCAACCTACCGGAGTGACTGAGTTACCTGTACTCAAACTCGTTCGATACCTTCAACCACTACCTGTCCCTTCGGACCGTACGACGTCAGGTACCCCAACGTTTCTCGTTTACTTGACTTGACTGGATAAATTTTCCATCGTTAAGTTGGAATTTAAATTACAATCCACTATGAAAAGTAAAGAAGACCTTATGGAAGTTTATAAATTAAGATGAATGGTGAAGGACTCAATATAGGACATGATAAAATATGTATTAAATAATTCTGTTAATACTAAAAATCATAAAGGAAGTCACACCAAGACGACCAAATTTCTATAAAGTAAAAAATTTAAATACCTTTTATAAAAATAAGTTGGAATTAATGACCTCTTACAAAAACAATTCGTGTCACAACATGTGACTGTCAATATAAGAATTTTGTGTATTTTATGTAATAATATGAAAGAAGATCATAAGTAGTTAGTAAATCTCTCTAATCAAGAGTTAAAAAAAGACGACAACAATGACAAAAAAAAAAATTTAAAACTTGCCAAAATAACTCCATACTAATTGTTTAGTATATGTACTAATTGTTTAGTACATATACTAATTGTTTAGTAAACGAAAAATTCCACATCCTACCAACCACCAGTAAATCAGTGATTCAGGACAGACAGAGTACGAATGGGTACTTGACATCGGGTGGTCCGAGGAGACCGGTACCCTAAGGGGTTTGTTCTTATGATGTCACCCAACGGTAAAGGGAGAGGTCCCTGTTACTCACATCCGGATCGGTTTTTACTAAGTTCGACTAGAGATTTGGAGTGGAGTCTGTGTGAGGTTACCCTGACTTCTCTCGAGTGTCTATACGATGTTTTATTGGTGTCCAAGAAAAGGTTGAGACCTCGTACAAGGGAGCCACGTGTCACCTACGTTTGATAGATGTGTCCGAAGAGGTTGAGGTTGTGTCCGTGGAACCTTTGTGTCGACACAGGAGTTCAGTGGAATCCATCGACCCTCGGATAATTCCCAAGTATTTATAAAATACAACTCAGGACGGGGTTCCGGTGTCCACGTCCACGGAAATTGGTTCCGGTGTCTTCGTCTCAGGTCTTGGTTCCAGTGGAGGCTTTCATTAACTTGGGGAAACATTGGTAACGGTGATCGGTGGACAAGTAATGATTGTTCGAAGGTTTAAGGTTTAATCCATTTATACGGGTGAGGTTGTTATTCGGTACATAGCTTGGGGTTTGTTAGTGGGTCACGGTTGGAAGATCGTCCTGGAAAAACAAAAAGCAGAACTCTAATATTTTAATCGATAATAGAGTACTTTTGATAGTTGAGAGGGATCAGACAGTCCTCCAACTGTCCGGGTGACACGGGTGTCACGGGTGTAATAGAATAGAGGTGAAAGACGAGAATTATTTAAGTGAGGGAAGACTTTACGAGACGTAGACCTTTAAGAAAAGGTTAAGTGTGAACCTGACGGAGTTGGTAGATATGTATGTAGATAGACTAATATCGTCTGACTTAACACCCTTTTGTACGTGTTATCTCGGACAATATTACATTGAACGTTGACAGTATATTTTGACAGGCAGGTGTACGGACGGATCTACTTGTGCACTTTGGGGACAGGACTTTTGGGGCATGAAGTAGTAAGACCACGGTTTCGGAGAGAACCAAACCGGGTGGAGAAGGAACTCCACAAGAAAGACAAGAAGTAATTTGAACAAAAACGGTACCCATTCTGGAGACTAAGACGAAACAAAGGAATAACTTCCCACCTCTTTGTAAGTCAAACTCTGGGTGTAAGAATCGTTGACTGTGTCTTTTCCTACCTCTTAACGTCCAAGTCTCCAGGAGGTGACCCTCACTCCCGAAGTTCAGTATTTAGTCTGTGGGGTCAGGACTTTCTGTTCAAAGGAATCGACGAAACGTTTGGTCACCTGTATGGTCTCCCAACATTATTTGGTCTAAGGTGAACACTTCTCGATGTATATATGAACAAATAAGAGTCCTTATTCCTTCTTGTCTGACTTTTGCCAGACTCAAGAGAATATGTCGAAGGGTTCTTATGGTGTCACGTGTGAGTACCGGTCTTTCCCCTAGTCGAGGTTAGGAAAAACGACTCCTCTATAGGTGATTCCGTTTGTGACTGTAACGGTTCCTCTAACACATATTTATGAATCTCTTTTACTTCGTTCGGACCTGAACTGGAATGGAGACTTCTCCCGTTTCCGTCCGTAACGGTCTCATGTACGTTTCCACCAGGTAATTTTCGACGGACCTCGAGACTGTCTGAATGGGCATGATAGGGTCGTACATGAGGTTGGGAGTGGTTTGCGGGTGAGGTGGGAAAGAATATTGTTTGTGACCAAAAGTAACTCCACATCTACGGTAACTACTCCTCTTACATGCGTGTGATGTCCTTGTTCCGACCAAACCTACAAAGGTACAAAGACTTGTCCCACTCCAATTGGTCACGGTCACACGTGAACCTCCGTCAACTAATCCTCGACGGTCCCCGAGACTGGTCTAACGACTCTGACAGGGTCACTTGGAGTCTTGACGTGGACCATAGACGCGGTCAAGAAGATCGAGAACACGACGAAAGATGATCCCATCTCTCCGGTAACGGTCCCGTCTCATGTGTGAATCTCTAGTTGAACCTGGACTGTGAAACCGAAGACTAGGTGATGAAACCAGAATTGGAACGGGGGATGTCTCGACACCAGTAGTTATTCATCTCTTTTTCTTCTGGACCGAGTGTTGATTGCGACCGAGATCAATGAGGTGGGGGTTGGAATGAAGGGTGGTTCCATCGACGTTAGTATTTGTATCTCTTCTGAACTGGGTACAAGTGAGGTTTAGGTCAAGAGAGTGGTTTCGGTGACCCGTGTTTGTTACCCATGTACCTCTGTGTGGACATTTTCCTGTAGGGAAGTTCCCGTCTTATCCATTGACAAGATGGATGTAAGTATCTCTGTCTCTCTCAATTTGTTTCGATCTTCTTTTTCCTCTACCGAATTTTACTTTTCTGATCCCTTTTTAATTTTTTTTTAGTATTGCTTTGTATCTCTATTAAATAGTCTATCAGTTGAGTTTCGTAATTATTTTTATTACGATTGACTTGACCCTTTTCTTATCTAGTTGTGTTATTCTTAAAATTATTCCTTATTCTTTTGTTTGATCTTCGTCGTCTCTATTTTTTCATTTTATTGACTTTACTTTTATGTGATCTTCCATAACTATCGAAGACCACTTGTTACAGTCTAAACACTATAGGCTTCTAAATCGATGTCCTAGTCTCTAATCCGAATTATTGAGTCTTAAAATACACCGTCTTCAAAATAATGTCACGTTTTCCTGTCTCTTTCGAAGACTGTATCTGTAGTCTTCCGTCTGACTCTCGTGGGGGGTGGGGCGGGAACGATCAGAATAGTTCTGGAATATAAGAAAATGGTCTGGGTGAGGGTGTTGTGTGTAGAATTTACTTGTTTTAGTCAGTCTTCGAAGGATAATTCTTTCTCTTTGTACAGGAGTTCGTTGTATGTAACAACAATATATTAGTAATCATGTTTCGAATTTCTTTTTGTATGGGAACTCGATAATAGAGACCTGAATCTCTTTTTTGTTTTTCAATTATTTCAGTGATGACTTTTCAAGGATTTCGACTTTTTCTTTCTTTGTCTTTTCTTACAATATGTTCCCTTGGGGTGGTATTCTGATAGTCGAGTAAAAAGGGGAAGTTTTTAGAAGTGTTCTGTCTTCATCCACAGTCCTATATAAAGTTTATGACTTTATTTCTCTTTATCTTTATGACTTTTGAATGGTACGATTAATTTCATCTATTTCTCATAAAGAGTCTTGTGACTTTTGATTCTCAGATTATGATTTGTTTGGGATTACTTTATAATCTTCTAGAAGAGATTCACCTTTACTTTTCCGATGTTCTTCATTCTTAATTTGTTAGCATCTTTAGAATGGTGATTTCCATTTATATATCAATCAACAACTAGTCTGTAATTTATTTGATTGTACTTCTAAGTCAAGTCAAGTCAGCGAGTAAGTACAGGCTGAGAAACACTAGGGTACTTGGTGTCTTACGGTCCGGAGGGATAGGTAGTGGTTGAGGACCTCAGGTGGGTTTGGGTACAGGTAACTCAGTCACTACGGTAGGTTGGTAGAGTAGTAGATAGTAGGGGAAGAGGAGGACGGGAGTTAGAAAAGGTCGTAGTCCCAAAAAGGTTACTCAGTTGAGAAGTGTAGTCCACCAGTTTCATAACCCCAAAGTCGAAGTTGTAGTCAGGAAGGTTACTTGTGAGTCTTGACTAGAGGTAATCCTACCTGACCAACCTCGAGGAACGTCAGGTTCCCTGAGAGTTCTCAGAAGAGGTTGTGGTGTCAAGTTTTCGTAGTTAAGAAGCCGCGAGTCGAAAGAAATATCAGTTTGAGAGTGTAGGTATATACTGGCGACCTTTTTGGTCTCCGAACTGATCTGCCTGGACACAACCGTTTGATTACAGAGACGAAAACTTATACGATAAATCCAACCAGTGTTGAAAGGAAGGTTCCTCATTCGCAGAAAATTAAAGTACCGAAGTTAGTGGTAGACGTCACTAAAACCTCGGGGGTTTTATTTCAGACTGTGACAAAGGTGACAAAGGGGTAGATAAACGGTACTTCACTACCGTGGTCTACGGTACTAGAAGTAAAAGACTTACGACTCGAAATTCGGTTGAAAAAGTGAGAGAAGAATGTGAAAGTAGTTCTCCGAAAAATCAAGGAGAAGTGAAAGACGGTATTCCCACCACAGTTGACGTATAGACTTCAATAACTATAAAGAGGACCGTTAGAACTAAGGTCGAACACGAATTAAGGTCGAGGTTAGAACTAAGGTCGGGTCGTAAAGAGTACTACATGAGACGTATGTTCAATTTATTCGTCCCACTGTTATATGTCGGAACTGTATGAGGAAAAGGATAAACCTTGGTCAGACAACAAGGTACAGGTCAAGATTGACAACGAAGGACTGGACGTATATCCAAAGAGTTCTCCGTGCAGTCGACGAGACCATAAGGGAAGAGAAAGTCCTAAAAGGTCAAATAACACTGGGTGTGTCAGTTTCCGAAACCGGATCAATTATTTCGTTTTTATTTACAAAAGACCTTGAGAGAACGAAATAGTTCCTAGGTCTTATACAGCCGGTAAAATAGAGACCGAGGAGACGGAAAGGATTATGGTCGAACTTGTAGACCTTCAAGTACCAAGTGAATAACGACCTCGGACCGAAAGTCTTAAAACTCGTAATGAAATGATCGCAAACTATACTCACGTTAAAACGCCATCAAACTCTCAAGAAACCGTAACGGAAAGAAACCCTGACCTTACTTTTGACTGGAAAAGGTTTTTAAATTATTTACATTATAAATAACTTGAAGTTCATTGTTCATTCTCTATCTGTATTTTTATTTTTGATAGTGTACTTTTTGTATTTTCCTATACTTTACCCCATTTTTTTTTAACATCTAGAAATTCTTAGACAACTTAAATTTACTGATAGTCAAAATTTTTTGGAACTTATCGGTTTCGTTAGAACTCTTTCTTCTTACCTTGACCTCCTTAGTTGGACGGACTGAAGTCCGAGATGATGTTTTGGTGTCAGTAGTTCTGTCATACTATGACCGTGTTTCTGTCTTTATATCTAGTTACCTTGTTTTATCTTTCGGGTCTCTATTTAGGTGCGTGTATACCTGTGGAATAGAAACTGTTTCCTCCGTTCGTATATGTTACCTCATTTCTGTTAGAGAAATTGTTCACCACGACCCTTTTGACCAGTTGGTGAAAATTTTCTTACTTTGATCTA